>KQ993844.1:121735-133583 GCA_001598015.1 Dorcoceras hygrometricum
ACGTACCAACTCCATGATCTTCCTCATCAGCTTCAATATGAGTGGTTTCAGCCAACACTTGCTCAATGATGTCATCTACATCATCAGTAGATGGGGGTCTTATCTCCTCAGTAGTAACCTCTACTGCTGGTTCATCAAACTCTTCAACAATTGTCTCCACATCAGCTGGTTGCTCTACAGCAGATATATCTTCATCAATAGGGACAGCTGATGTAGCTTCCCTTTGTTCCTCCATGCTAGGCTCTAGTACTGGTGCAGCAGAAATTGGCTCAATGATTTGAATGGGAATCGCTTCCTATGCAACTGCCACTATCTCCAAATTTTCTTTCGAAGAACCAGATTTCTTCTTCATCGTACTCTTCTTCTTCAGGACTGGCTCTCCAGTAGAAGCAGCAGCTGGTCTTTTCTTAGATGCAGCTTGTTTCTTAGGCACCTTCGTCACCTGGTGCAGCAGCCACTTCTTCTGCACCAACTTTCTCATTTAAGACAACGTAACGATGAACTGTCTTCTCTGTAAGAAAATTTGAAGAGGGAAACTCCGAAGATTCTCCCAGTTCCAGGTTTGGAATATTCTCCAGCAGCAAGCTAATTTGAATGGCATAGCCTTTTGCTTGCCTCGACCCCGCAGTCACCATATCCTTGAAGATATTGAACAATACCCTGTTCCAGTTTATCTTCACTTCACAAATAATCGCAGTCAACATCAGAAATCTTTCCATGGTGAGTGCGTCAAAGGACCCTGCCTTTACCAGCAAAAATATCGTAGAGAAGACGAAACTCGATATTCATTTCCTTCTTCTTCCCGGATGTACTCACTGGTTCACCAGATAACAAAACAGTGCTCCTTGTATCAAACACTAAATCCTTCGGAATCTCTGTTAAATCCGTCAATCCCTCTACTGGAAGCTCAAACGTTTATGCAAATAGCTGTTCCGAAATTTCCACGGCTATTCCGTTCACAGTACTCACAACAAAACCATCCCTAACAGAACCATTCGCGAAGAACTCCAACAGTTCGGCCTCATGAATCACCGCAGGGCAACCCAGAAACCCTTTCAAACCAGTGGCCATCAGAGATTCAAACATTGACACCATACCCTGGTCGTCCATCGCAAGAACAGATTCGAAACGCACGTGGACAGTGTTGATGAACAGAGAAGATGCCATTTCTGATTGATAGAAGAACTGAGATTGGACCTGAAAATAGTTTGCAAGGAAATACACAGAGAACAAGAGTACTCGAAAGTGAATGCACAAGAACACGCAATAGTAATTTGCAAAGTAAGTGAAAAGTTAAACAGTAAATGCCATAAATAAGTATGGAATAGTAAGCGACAAGAAAGAAACGATGTAGATGTGGAGATTGGAATGATGACAACCACGTGTCAATCATCCAACGGCGCGTACAATTTTGGAAATGATTTGAAAATATTTTACCCGTAAAGGGAAAAAGTAAGAGAAACGCGCGCCAAAAATAATATTGTCACAGCTGGTGCAGTGAATGTAATAAAATCACTGCTGGTTTTTAATGTATCGTTGAGGGTGGCAGGAGCTGATCACAAATAAGCATCAGCTGTATATATGTGACAACTGAGTGTGTCCAGTCGTAACATATTCAGCTGACGTTGCGCTTAACAATTCAGCTCCTGGTTCCTCCTACGACTGATAATCTTCCAACGCGAGAAGCTTATTTCAGCCGAAAGTCTTAGCGTTCCCCCTGAACAAAAGACTTGCAGCTGATTTAAGCAACAACTGAAAACCTGCAAAAATGCGTTAGCTTATAGTCAATCAAGGCAATTCAAGGAGACCTAAGATGATTCTAAAATAAGAAAACTTAGCGTCTGGTAGAGGCTTTGTGAAGATGTCAGCTATTTGATGCTCCGTTGACACATACTCCAGCCGGACGTCCTTCTTTAGCACATGGTCCATTATGAAATGATGCCTGATGTCGATGTGCTTTGTTCTTGAATGCAGTACTGGATTCTGGGTGATCGCGATCGTACTAGTGTTGTCACAGAGAATAGGCGCTTCATAAGCATCGACTCCATAGTCCTTCAGCTGATGTTGTATCCAAAGGATTTGAGCACAGCAGCTATTAGCTGCAAGATACTCCGCTTCAACTGTTGACGTTGCGATGGATGTCTGCTTCTTACTAAACCAGGAAATCAGTCGATCTCCTAAAAATTAACAAGTCCCACTTGTGCTTCTACGATCAATCCTGCATCTTGCGTAATCTGCATCACTGTAACCGATTAGTTGAAAGCATGAGTCTTTGGGATACCAAAGACCCACGTTGGAAGTACCCTTGAGATATTTCAATATTCGCTTTACAGCTATGTAATGCGATTACTTTGGCTCTGCTTGGAATCTAGCACACATACAGACAGCAAACATGATGTCTGGTCTGCTAGCAGTCAAATATAGCAAAGAGCCTATAATACCATGATAAAGAGATACATCAATGGAAGTTTCAGCTTCATCTTTATCCATCTTTATAGAAGAGCTCATCGGGGTAGCTGCTGCTGAGCAGTTGTCCATGTCAAACCTTTTAAGCAGTTCTTTCATGTATTTCGCCTGGTTAATAAATATACCATTTTCAAGCTGTCGAACTTGTAAGCCTAGAAAGAACTTCAGCTCCCCCATCATACTCATCTCGAATATATCCTGCATTAGCTTCGAAAACTTCTTGCACAGTTTGGGGTTAGTTGACCCAAAAATAATATCATCAACGTAGATTTGAACTAATAAAACATGGTCATCTTTAACAAATTTAAATAGCGTCTTATCTACTGTGCCTATAGTGAAGTCATGCTCAATGAGAAATTTCGACAGTGTATCATACCAAGCTCTGGGTGCTTGCTTCAACCCATACAGAGCTTTATCCAGTTTGTAAACAAAGTCTGGATGTGTATGATTTACGAAGCCAGGAGGTTGTGCAACATACACTTCCTCTGTTAAGACGCCATTAAGAAAGGCACTCTTAACATCCATCTGAAAGACTTTGAAGTCTTTAAATGCAGCATATGCAAGAAACATGCGGATGGCTTCTAATATAGCTACTGGTGCGAAGTCTCATCAGCCTAAATCCTTGTGCTACCAGCCTAACTTTGTTTCTAGTCACTACCCCATCTTCATTCAGTTTATTCTAAAGACCCATCGAGTTCCTATGACTGAATGATTAGTAGGTCTAGGTACAACTTGCCATACATTATTACGCTTAAACTGATTAAGTTCTTCTTGCATTGCATCTATCCAGCTGGGGTCAGCTAAGGCCTCATCAATTATCTTGGGTTCTATATGCGAAAGAAATGCAGAATCAAAATGATCATGAGATAGCTGGCCTCGTGTGCGAACAGGGGATTGAATGTTACCTATGACTTGCTCAGGTGGATGATTTTTATTCCACCGGAGATCAAGTCCAATTGGATTTGTTCCTTGTTCCCCCTGTGTCGCTGGCTGGATAACAACTGGATCAGCTAACGCTAATTGATGTTTATCATTGTTAGGTTGTGCGTCTGAGTCCAGCTGTTGTGTTTGTTTGTCCAGATGTGAGTTAGGATCATCTCTTGTTTCAGTTGATGGTCTTGATACCATTTGATGATCACTTGCAACTGGTGCATCAGCTGGTGGTCTTGATACCGAATGATATGATGTGCTCGCACCTTGTTGTCCAGATGGTGGTGAGGATACCAGTTGATAATTTGTGCTAGCAGCTGGTACTTCAGACGTTGGTCTTGAAACCAATGGAGAACCGCTTGCGACTGGTTGCGCAACGTTTGGTTTATCAACGTCTGTTGGAACAAATGTTGAACATTTGTCGCTACACCTCCAGAAGCTGGTACACTTGGGATGATCTGAACCTGTATGGAATCATTGTTAGTTAAATCAATAACTACTGGGTTACCTGTCAGATCTTGTTGTGCAATGTTGTATGGTGTGTCCACTACTGGTTGTTATTCTGCTGAATATCTTTGTGGCATGTCGTCGTCTGATTCTTCAAGACTTGTTGACTCCAGACGTGAACACAAATCATGTAGGCTTGCAGCTGAATTTGATTTGAAACTGGTTTCATCAAACACTACGTGTGCTGATTCCTCAACTGTCAAGCTTCGGTTGTTGAAAACACGATACGCTTTGCTCACAGCTGAATATCCTAAGAAGGTACCTGCATCAGATTTAGGTTCAAAGGATGTTAGATTCTTCTGGCCATTATTATGAATGAAACATCTACACCCAAACACCCTGAAGTAATAGATATCAGGTTTCTTGCTATGCCAGGTCTCATATGGGGTTTTATCATGCATCCTATTAATCATCGATCTGTTTTGAGTATAACACGCTGCGTTAACTGCTTCTGCCCAGAATTTTTGTGAAATACCGGAATATGCAATTATAGATCTAGCAGCTTCTTTTAAAGTGCGGTTTCTCCTTTCAGCTAACCCGTTTTGCTGAGGAGTTCTAGCTGCTGAAAGCTCATTATCTTGTTTATCAACGTCATTTGGTGCAACAAATAATTGAACGTCGGTTGGTTGATCATTTGTCGCAACACCCCCAGCAGCTGGTGCACTTGGAGCAATTTGATCCTGTGGCTGATCCATGTTAGTTAAATCAATAACTACTGGATTACCTGTCAGATCTTGTTGATCATTGTTATGCGTTGTGACCACTGCTGGTTGTTCTTCCTCAGCTGAATATCTTTGTGGAACGTCGTCGTCTGATTCTTCAAGACTTGTTGACTCCAGACGTGAACACAAGTCATGTAAGCTTGCAGCTGAATTTGATTTGAAACTGGTTTCATCAAACACCACGTGTGCTGATTCCTCAACTGTCAAGCTTCGATTGTTGAAAACACGATACGCTTTGCTCACAGCTGAATATCCTAAAAAGATACCTGCATCAGATTTAGGTTCAAAGGCTGTTAGATGCTTCTTGCCATTGTTATGAATGAAACACTTACACCCAAACACCCTGAAATAAGAAATATCAGGTTTGTTGCCATGCCAGATCTCATATGGGGTTTTATCGTGCATCCTATTAATCATCGATCTGTTCTGAGTGTAACATGCTGTGTTAACTGCTTCTACCCAGAATTTTTGTGAAATCCCGGAATATGCAATCATTGATCTAGCAGCTTCTTTTAAAGTGCGGTTTCTCCTTTCAGCTAACCCGTTTTGCTGAGGAGTTCTAGCTGCTGAAAGCTCATGCTTTATTCCTAAGTCTTCCAGATAAGAAGTTAATTTAAAATTTAAGAACTCAGTACCACGATCACTTCTTATCCGGTTGACTGAACAAGATCTGTCATTTTGTAAACGTTTCAAAAGGCGTATCAGCTGGTCGGCGGTTTCAGATTTTGCTTTTAAAAACAACACCCAGGTATATTTAGTAAAATCATCAACAACTGCAAGGGTGTAATTGTTCCCCCTAAGCTCGTTACGGAAATAGGACCAAAAAGATCCATATGTAAGAGCTCAAGGCAACGGGAAGAACGTTTTCCGCCTTTATTTTTGAAAGTCGATTTAATTTGCTTACCCAGCTGACAGGCTGCACAGATCTTATCCTTAGAAAAACTGATTTTTGGCAGACCAAAAACCATATCATGTTGACTCAGTTTAGCAAGTTTTTTGAATGCTAGATGATTCATTCTTTGATGCCACATCCAGCTCTTGGAATGTCAGGCCCCGTGCTAATCACTCAAAATTAAAGCACAATAAGCACATAATCACGGAAGCATAAAATCAGGGCTTAAAATTTTTTCGAAATAGTTTGGGCCTGAACTCAAAACATACATTTAAAAAATATCAATACTCAAAATATAAGTTAACTCAAACCCATACAAAACAGGTAACACAAATCTCAAATCAACAATAGATCCCCAAATACATAGAATCACGGGGCATCCCCCTGTTCAGTACATAATAAAATAGACTGGAACTCAAGGGAACGGGGATCGACCAGCTGAACCTCCACTTTGTCCAGCTTGGTTACCTGAAGATCCTGCAAATGGGCAACGCAGACCCAAACAACACAAAAGCAGGAAAACAAAATGCGAGGTCAAGTCTCAGTACGAAGAGTCATCAAAACAGCTAATCATGCAACAAGCTATAAATCAATGCTATGAAATGCATGAGGGCTATCAAGGATCGGATAGCTAGACCAGCATATCGACTGGCAAATCATCTCAAGCGAGCCTCTATACCACGCACAGCCAATCGGTCGGTGGAAATCATCGGTCCGTGATCATCGGGGCCCGTCAGCCCATCACAGCTCGGTGGTAGACACTCGAATCCGGTAGTCACCACTCCGATGACTAGCGTTGACTTTTCGGGCACGACACATCTTTCGGCCAGTCACAACATGGCTCTCAATCAGGTCATCAATCAATCTGTCAAACAGGCTCAAGATGTATGCATGTATGCCAATAATCCATATCAAAATTATACATGCATAATTACGCAAAACAGAACATGAAATCAATCAAATATTCAACAACTGATTCACGTAATTCACATCAATATCAACCAGATTTCACAGCTTGAAATATACACATGTTCATTCCTCAAAGCTGTCCAAATTGCTCAAATTCGTACCTCAACGGCTAATTCTACCTCACGAATTAACCCAAAGCACGGCAGAACTCACGGCCTGGAAAGAGCAGATTTCTCCTGGCTTCGGCGCTCACGGTAGAACACATCTGGGATCACAATTCTGTGACAGAGCCTCGAAAATCAGCCACTATCCAATACAAATCTGAACTTAACCAATTAACACCTACGGCCAGAATTTATCTCTAGTTCCCTACATCTACGCAGGTATTAACAACGAATTCAAGGCTCCTAATAGCAAGGAATGCTCACCCAAAAGCTCAAAAGAGCTGAAGACAGATTCTGCTCAACTGTAGAGGAAATTCCACGAGCACGCAGATCTTACGGGATCCCTCAAATCGTTGTCTCAAGCTTTCTAGCTGGTAACAATCGAAAGAGCACGTCTTAGGGAGTTCAGCGCCACCTAAACCGTCCAAAACAAAGGCTGGAAACGATGGAAATCGACGGAAGAAAAGTTCGAATGAACAGTGTCGGTCGAGGGTTTCAACAGAGATGAGGATAAGAAATATGGGATTGAAAATGTTCTAAGTGTTGCTCAACACTTGTATTTTAAATCCTCAACTCAATCTCTTTCGAATAAGACAACTCCCGACTAAAACAGATCCCTGCATCTCTTCCTAACGCCAAACAGATCTCTCGAACAACGCTCAAACCGTCAGATTTCTCAACGCTAACGCTAATACCCGCGCGCTAAACAAAACGACATCGTACGCGTGATATCTGAAATGCTCCAGCGTTAACATACATCAGATCTCTCAGCGCTCGCACAAGTTCGATCACGCTAAGCGCTAATTAGTCAAAACGACGACACATCTGAGACATCTGAAACAAACACTAGCGCTCATCGTTGATCAGATCTCTCCATGCATTGCTAAGGCAATACATCAAACGACGTCTCTACAACTTATCAAATGACGAAGCATCGCTAACACATGTTGACCAACATTGACATCTGTTCTTGCCCACACGCTAGTGCTAACAGATCTCTCGCTACTCTCCAGCTGTGTTGACTAATCGTTGACATCTGATTACACCAAACGCGAGACATCTGAACATCACGAAACGACGACGTATCGCTACAGGCGCTACACTCGACCACCAGATCTCTCTCTACCTGGCAGATCTCTCACTCCACCAGACTTCACCAAAACGACAGCATTTCACTAACAATTCGCGGCCACTCACGCAAACGCCCAGGGACTCAGATCTCACTCGAAACGATGGCGTATTGCTTCTCTCGCTACAAAATACGCGGTAACCACCAAGCGTCCAGCGACAACAGATTCCTCAAGAAATCTGAACAGATCTCACACAAAACTGATCGCTGAACTCAAAATCCCCAAAACATCCAGAATTTCTCCAAATATGAAATCTGATCCAAAATTATACACGAAACCTTCTAACTGAAATCTGAATTCTCAATTCCGATTATTTCAACCAATTCAACTCCAATTCTCGCACAGATTTCACCCGATAATTCCTGCGACTAAAATCTAAACAAATCCCCGAGATATCTGAAATTCTCAAATCATATTTCACCAAAAATCTCAAATCTGAAATCTGGATTTTCAAGATTACAAAATCTCATGACTAATCCTATACAAATCCGATTAATCACTATTTCGAATTCTCAATCCTCACATGGAAGAACCAGCTGCAAGGCACAACTGCTCAGATTCCAGCCGATCTGACCAATCGATTATGTAGGTATTCCCCGAACCTTTGCCTACCAATACAGTCAGACCACTTGGACTCTGAACCGTGCAAGTGTGTTGTTGAAACTGGACTATGTAACCTTTGTCACACAGCTGACTAATGCTAATCAAGTTATAACGAAGGTTATCAACAACTAGGACGTATGAGATAGAGATGTTACCGTGGATAAGCTTACCCTTACCCACAGTGTTGTTGGCGTACAATGGCGGATCCGGATCCCGTTTCTCATGGGCGCAGCGGAAGTTAAAAGTTTCCCCGAGAAACGTTCAATACATTAAAAACAATCAATAAACATTCATAGGGCGTTTATCGAATTGCTACCTTGCTGGCGTCTAGGCGCCTGGCTTCGACCAGTTTCACGAGGAAACCGGCACTTCAAACGGTAGGCGGCGGTAGATCGTCAATCAGGTCCACGACCGGAAACAATATTCCTCCGTCAATCTGCACTAGAAAATCTGACGGATTTTAGCACGAACGGATTCTCCTCATCGCGGTGATCGAAACAAGTCCGATCACGTGAAAAACCGGGCGACAGCGGCGGCGGGCGGCGGCGATGGGCGGTCGGCGGTGGCGTGAGGCGTGTGGGAGAGGGTGGGCGGCTATGAGAGCTAGGTTGTATCTTGTGTGTGTGTCTCATTGTAGCCCTAGGTCTAATTAAATAAGTGATGGACTTGAACCGGCCCAATGGACCTGGGGCGGGCCCAGTCCAATATATGAACATTCGGTTCAACCGCATCACCGTGGCTTCATCATAACTCCGATCGACGATCAGATCGGACCGATCGACTCAGTTTCCAAAAATGACTATTATGATGCAAAAACAATTTTTCAGACCACCTAGACCAAAATGACAGTTATGCACCTCAACCTTGGGAAATCGCAATTTGACACCTGTTGACTTTTAGGAAGTCGCACTCCCTAAAATCCTCCTCCTATGCTCAACGCATTGAGCTCAGTTTCCGTGCGGGAATCATGAATCCAATACTTGTGTGACCCTCAATGGTTCAGGGATACAACTAGCCGTGGGCCCACAACCATTTTGGCTCCGAAATCACAATTTCGGACTTGCCCAACGGATCATGGTAAAGCGCCTAGCAACATCGTGCAATGATCCCCTAGGTATCACTGATAGTGCCTGCAAGAACCAGTTGGTCGTGGTTAGTGCACATTACGGTCCTTTCAACACATATATCCCGATCATATCAACGACCATTGGTAAATCGAGAGTCGCTAGAGATCCGATAGCTATGCATACATCTTGGAGATCGAATAGTGACATCACGAGTGTTACTAGGCAAACCCATTTACCTAAAACACATCCAGTACTCTGGCCAGAGATTTATACACTATTAACCCCTCAGATAGCATAGGATATCCACGCATGAGAGCGAGCCGTGAATCCTCGACAACGAAGCATCGACTCCTACATGCATCGGGACCTCACCCAATCCCGCCACCTAGTGACCCCAAGTGAGTCGGTAAACGGGTCAAAGTGAGGCGCCTATCATGTAGAGTCTCAATGACGTTTCGAGTAGTGAGGACTAATCAGTACAACCAAGACCTCGAACTTATCCACTCGACAAATGGTAACCACTTGGAAAGTCCGAACGAGGGTAGTTCGATAGATCACCAGGTCACTATCCATCTGCATGCTCAGAACATCACAATGTTCCCTACAAATAAAACATGGTACTTCGCATCGGAGATGCTAGTCTCAAGCTCGGACGGCCTTATCCTCAATTTGACGGCCCAATCGACTAGGAACGAATTCAGAATGCACAGTGACTATTAGATGTGTTTCATGATAGCCATCATATCCACTATCACATCTAACATACACTATGGTGCATTCTAGGTCTTTATCCAACACAATTGTTAACATCATATGACATAATGAAAATAAAGAACGCCATAAATAAATGCGAATAACATATATAAAGACTGTCATATACAAGAGTCAATAAAAACCCACACGCCACAAGTTGGCCAGTTGGGCATCTACTTTAACAAGTGTTACCGTATGAGTTATCACCAAAGACTATCTTTGCGCCTTTTTTTGGAATGACGTCTGATAGTAGCTTTTGATTTCCTGTCATGTGTCGCGCACAGCCGATGTCCAGATACCACAATGTTGATTCATCAGCTGCAGGCTTGTACCTGTGATCATACAATCAAACAAGCAGCTTTTGGTACCCAATTTCACTTGGGTCCAGATCGGATTACCCCTTTCGGGACCCAAACTTGAATTACTTTGACAGTCTTTCCAGTATAAGTGTCCGTGAGGGTCTGTGCATAATTATGGTGAGAACTGTTGAGTTTATATTAGACATTTTGACCATTTGGATCTCTTCTCGGCTGAGCCTTTGTCCAATCAGATTTTGCCTTCTTTGAATTACGCCTCGGATGGTTGGGAACAAAATACTTAGAACCAGCTTTCGCTTTATCCTTGTCCAACTTGTTCTTTTAGCCAGCTGGGCTTGGAATTCTCAGGTCTTTGATAGCCGATACCGGCTTTTCCTTTATGATTCGGCTGAGAAGAGTTCTGGTCATCATATCTTATCGACTCACAGCAATCATATATCACGCTGGCTTTGACAAAGCTCATTTTGTTGAACTTGTCATATGCCGGCTGTGACTGAGTACTTGTTTCTCCTTCGCTGCTCTCACAACTATTGAATCCCAAGCCAATTTTATCACTTACTGGCTTCTGAATTCCAAACAGCTTATTAAGAGAAGCAGAAGACTTGTTCCAGGAGCTCATTGTCAAATTTAATTTCTCAATTTCAGCTTTGAGCTCACTAGATTCATTTCTCAACAGTTTATTCTCAGCTGTCAGCTTACTCAACTCTATTTTCAAACTATCAACTTCACCAAGTTCAACAGTACTTGGTTCAGCTGGACTATTTTTGAAATCACTGTTTTCAGCTTTAACTTCCTCGAATGAGTGAGAAAGCTTCCTGTACTCTTTGACCATGTCGTTTAGTGCACTGACAAGGTCTTCTCATGTAAATTCAACATTGGAGAATTCAAATACCTCGCCATCTGATGTTTGGTCAGCCATGAGAGGGTGAACCTCCTCCTGTTCACTATCGCTTGATGAGGAGCTGCTGGATGAAGATTCTGAATCAGTGTCCGCCCAGCTTTTGGTGCTTTCATCAGCCACCAGTACTTTGCGATTATGCTTGCGGTTGGTCCTCTTATTACCTTGTGTCATCATCCGTCTATCTTTGGATCTCTCCTTCGATCTGTCCACAGCTCTTTCATCTGATTTGTCATCTCTGTTGTATCGATCCTCCTTCTTGTATCTATAATCAGTTCTCTTGTCATCTCGCTTGTATATCGTCTTTCTTGGGTCAGTTTCACTCAGCTGCAAAATGCCCTGGACGTTCACAGTTAAAGACTTTCATATTAGATACAGCTTTATCATTTTTATGATTATTGTAAGAAGCAGAAGGGTTATAGGATCTTCTCAAATATTTCCCAAACTTTTTGACGAAGAGGGACATGACGTCATCGCTGAGTTGATCAGC
>KQ993844.1:139218-177889 GCA_001598015.1 Dorcoceras hygrometricum
CGCCGTGCGCCGCCTCCGCCGCCGCCCGTTGTCGCCGGAAATTTGTTTCCGGCCAACTCGACGAGGAGAATCCGTTCGTGCAGAATTCGTCAGTGCTTCTAGTGCAACCTGACGATGGAGTCTCGGTTCTGGTCATGGACCGCCCGCCGTGCGCCGCCTCCGCCGCCGCCCGTTGTCGCCGGAAATTTGTTTCCGGCCAACTCGACGAGGAGAATCCGTTCGTGCAGAATTCGTCAGTGCTTCTAGTGCAACCTGACGATGGAGTCTCGGTTCTGGTCATGGACCGGATTGGAGTTGTATCTACCGCAATCTACCGAGAAGAGTCGAATTATTGTAATTCCGGTTGGAGCCAGGCACAAGTGCCAGCAAGGTAGCGATTCTAAACGCCCTATGAATGTTGAATTTTGAATTCTAATCTTTCGTATTGATCGTCTCCCGGCCCTTTTCTTGTTCTTCCGCTGCCTAGCCGGGGGCGGATCCGGATCTCCAACAGTGGTATCAGAGCCAGTTTTTCCCGGATCTGATCATACGAATTGCCATAATTGTATCTAATATTTAATTTCAGATCGGAAAACGAAGATCGGAGAAGCAACTCGCCGGGCGCGCGCGGCACCATCGCGCGCTGGCCGCGCGATGGGCGATCTCATGTCGCGCGCTGGCCGCGCGACACGAGCGAGGTGGCCGGGCGATTGCGCTACGGGTGGCCAAGACGATGGGCGGCGCTTCATCATTGGCTGGCCGGAAGACTGCGCACATGCTGGCGCACGTCTCCGATGATGGCCGCGCGAGCGCGCCGCGCGATGGCGCCGCTGGTGTGCGCGACCCGTTGCGGCGATTGGTGGCCAGACGCTGTTGATGTGCGCCGCTGGTTGCACGTAACTGCTGCATGCTGGCCGGCCCGTCGTCGAGCAGCGTTGCGCGACGATGCGCGCGATCGCGCGCCTCTCTTGCGCCGCGTGAAATTTTTCGTGGTGGCGGCCGCCGGCCGGCCGCCGCTTCGGCGATGTCGTGACGGCTGGTCTGATTCCTTCTATTGTTCGGGCCTGTGTTGGGGATCCGGATCCGCCCCCCGGCAAGGCAGTGGAAGAACAAAGAATATAGCCGGGAGACGATCAATACGAAAAACAACAATTCAATAATCGTCATACATAGGGCGTTCAAAACGAATACCTTGCTGGCACTTGTGCCTGGCTACAACCGGAATTCAAGAACCCGGCTCTTCTCGGTAGATTGCGGTAGATAATCTCCAATCCGGTCCACGACCAGAACCGAGACTCCTTCGTCAGGCTGCACTAGAAGCACTGACGAATTCTGTACGAACGGATTCTCCTCGTCGAATCGGCCGGAAACAAATTTCCGGCGAAGATCGGCGGCGGCGCGTGAGTTGGGAGGAGGGGAGGGCGGCTAGCACACTTAGGGTTAGGGTTATGATGTAGTGTGAGAATTAATTAATTATGAAGTCTCTCAAGTCTAATTAAATAGACTAACAATGAAATTGGACCGGCCCATCGGGCCCGGGTCCAAATGACGATATTCATTGCTGCGACTTCATCGTAACTCCGATCGCCAATCAGATCGCACCGATCGACTCATTTTCCAAAACTAAATGTTATGATGTGAAAAACAATTTTTCAGATCATCAAACCCTAAATAGCAAAATGACCGTTTTGCCCCTCAACAGAGTCAAATCCCGGTTTGACCCCTGTTGACTTTTAGGAAGTCGTACTTCCCGGAATCCTCTTCTCGTGATCAACACATTGAGCTGAGTATCCGTGTGGGAATTTCGAATCCAGTACTTGTGTGACCCTCAATGGTTCAGGGATACAGCTAGCCGTGGGCCCACAACCATTGTGGCTCCGGAATCACAATTCCGGACCTGCCCAACGGATCATGGTAAAGCGTCTAGCAACATCGCCCCATGATCCCCTAGGTATCACAGGTTGCACCGGTTGCAATCGGAAACTACCTTTTGGGGGTCATGGATGGCTGATATTATTCGGGTCCATGGTCGCTTGATTGGGCTCCGTGTACCCACTAAAGAAACCTGTTTTCTCGATTTCATTAGAGGGTGGTGAAATCGTTAAAATAGTGGGAGGGTAATTCATAGAACTAAATGACCATGTTTTATGTCTTAGCGTTTATTTTTATATAGTCAGTAATGCATGTCTGTTTTCTTTTCAGTATAACTGCTATAAAAATGGTTTCGATGAAAAATCCACTTGCTGCTATACTGGATAGCAACAGGTTCACTGGTCTTAACTACCAAGACTGGCTCCGCAACCTCAATCTTGTATTGGCTTCGGAGAAACTCCTCTATGCGATGGAGAAGACTGCTCCTAAGTTTTCCCCTGCCGATATCAGCCCTGAGGAGCTGGTAACGCTTAAACAATGGTGGGACGACGAGGTTAAAGCTCGATGCTATGTGATGGCATCGATGTCCAATGAAATGCAACGGCGTTTTGAGAAGACGAAGTATGCTGCTGACATACTTCATCATCTCAAAGAGCTGTACGGGGAGAACTCTCGACATGAGAGGTTCACGGCTGTCAAGGAGCTGATGACGAGTCGCATGCGCGATGGGACTTCGGTCCGCGAGCATGGGTTTCGCATGATTGGGCTCATTGAAAAGCTGTCGGGCCTTGATATCGCACTTCCACATGAGCTGTCTGTGGATTTACTTCTCCTCTCGCTGCCCGCTGCATTTGACCCCTTTGTGGTCAAATTCAACATGAACAAGCTGGAAGCCACCCTTGAAGAGGTGGTAAACATGCTTGTAGTGTTTGAGGGGACTATAAAGAAGGACAAACCCGTCTTCCTTCTGGGTTCTTCTTCCTCTGCGAAGAAGGGACCCAGACGCAAGAGCAAGAAGCGTTCTGCTCCTGCAAAGGAAGAAAAGTCCGCCAAGAAGCCAAAGGCAAAGGCTTCCAAACCAAACAAGCATGAGGATGTTTGCCACCACTGCCACAAGGCTGGGCATTGGAGGAGGAACTGCAAGGAGTACCTTGAGCAGTTGCGAACTGCGAAAGGTATGTTCTATATTGAAATAAATATGTCTCTTAATTCGACTTCTTGGGTACTTGATACCGGATGTGGATCTCACATCTGCAATGATTTGCAGGTGATGACAAGAAGCCGACGTCTTAGAGAGGGTGAGACCCACTTGAGGCTTGGAAATGGAGCAAGAGTTGCTGCAGTAGCTATTGGAGATATTAGATTATTTCTGTCTTCAAATTTTAAGTTGTTGTTACGAGACGTTTTATTTGTTCCTGAATTAATTAAAAACATTATTTCTATTCCTATGCTTGATAGAGATGGATATTCTTGTATGTTTGCTAATTCGATTTGCAATATTTACAAGAATGAATGTTTAATTGGAATTGGGGAACGCGAAAACGATCTATACACCTTAAAGTTAAAAGACGTTCCAACTCGCGATGTCGAAACACACACAACAACGATTAAACGGAAACACGATAACTTGAACCCAGCACAACTTTGGAACGCTAGGCTAGGTCACATTTCCCTAAGTAGGATGAACAAGCTAGTAGAGAGTGACTTGTTTGATCTGTCAGACATAAACTCCCTACCGACAAAAGCTCACGGTGAACAGTACTAGGGTTCGAAGAACAGAGGTCGACAACCAAGATAATATTTCGCTAAGTATGGGATCTGGTGCTTAAAATCGAAGACCAAGTCTTCCTTAAATAAATCTCGTGACTGCTGAAATCTGGTTGAAATCATGCACCGACAAAAACAGATCCCTCTACAAGATAACGCATGCGCTAACAAAACGGCGTCGCTCAGACACGTCATCAAATCTGGTCGCTACCGCTAAACGCTGGAAACACGCTACGCACACAACAGCTATCGCTACAGGAAAGTTGACCAGCGTTGACGTCTGTTCCCAGAACTCACGCTACACACAACAGATTTCTCCTTACGCGAGCAGACCTCTCCATAGCGCTAGACCAAATACGACGTCGCACCAACTTATCCTAACGACAACGTTTCAATTAAATAAAATGACGTAGCTTCACACACGTCAGCAAATCTGAAGACAGCACGCTAAACGCTTAAAAATTGATAGCTGGCAAAAGATGTCTCCCGAAAGTGTTCACCAAAACGGCACCGTTTCCTTCGCGCTACAGGAACTTGCTGTCAACATCCAAAATAACACAAGCGATAATAGATAACCTTACGTCATCAATTGCTACTCCAACGCGCAACAGAAAACATGACGTCAGCCAATCTTCCAACATATTCAAACTCAAAAAAAAATCCAAAATTCCGAGAATTGCTCTAAGAGTGAAATCTGACCCGAAAATGCAACCCAAACTCACAAACAGAAATCTGAACCACCAGAAATCTCTAAAAACCGAATAATTCCAACCAAATTAATCTTAATACAATTCTAGGTCTCACAATATGTTGTTCGTTATTACAGATGGTCCCATGAAAATAATGAAAGCCAATATAGCTATAGCGATAACTGATGGCGCACCTCAGTGGATTGAAAAGAGCAGATTTGAGTATACAACTGAGGACAAGAATAAAGCTAACTTGGACAACGTAGCCAGGGATATTCTATACAAGACGCTGGACAAGAATATGTTTAGCAAAATCAAAACCTGTGCTACAGCAAAGGAGATATGGGAAAAGTTGACACAGATCTACGAAGGCAATGACGAGACCAAGGAGAACAAGTTGACTGTTTCACAACAGAAGTATGAGTCAATCAAGATGCGAGAATGAGAGACTATGGCTGAGTTCAATGAGAGATTCAGTGCTGTGGTGATAGAGCTAACAAGCTTGGTAAAGGAATATAGCAACCGAGAGTTGGCGCTCAAAGTGATGAGAGCATTGCCCAGGGAGTGGGATGTCAAGACCATGGCGTTGTGGGAGTCCAAAGATCTGAACAAGAGCTCCATGATCTGTTTGCCAATCTCAAAGCCTACGAGTTCGAGTTGGAGACCAGATCTGAGGCTGGACCGCCTAACTCCCAACCAACTAAAGCTCTAGCTGCAACAACATCTGAACAGTGCTCACCAAGAAAATCTGCAGAACAACTGAGCAACGATGCCATGTCCCTCTTCGTCAAGAAGTTTGGGAAATTCATGAGAAAATCCTATAACCCTTCTTTTAATTATAAAAAATCTGAAAATATATCTACTGATATGAACTGTTATAATTGTGGTCGTCCAGGGCATTTCGCAGCAGATTGTAATAAGCCCAACAAGGAGGACAGATCTAAGAAAGATGAGAAGAAACACCATTGATCCAAAGAAAGATCCAAAGAGAGAAGTATGAGGACCAGATCTGAAAAGAGGCCCAAACGAAGAATGATAGAAAAGTACTTGTTGCTGAGGAAAGTAACAAGAACTGGGCGGATTGAGATTCAGATTCTACATCAATCTTCTCCTCATCCAGTGACAGTGAGCCAGAAGAAGTCCACTTCTTGATGGAAAATCATACCACTACTGAAGATGAGGTATTTGATCTTTACAATGCTGAATTTACACAAGATGACCTGATCAATGCACTAAATGAAATGGTCCATGAGTACCGTAAGCTATCTCAGACATTTGAGGAAATAAAAGCCGAAAACAAAGGTCTGAAAAATAGTTCAGTTGAATCAAGCAATGCTCAGCTTGAGGATACTGACAGTTTAAAGACTGAGTTGAGTAAGCTGATGATTGAGAATGGTATTGGAGTTGTATCTACCGCAATCTACCGAGAAGAGCCGAATTATTGTAATTCCGGTTGGAGCCAGGCACAAGTGCCAGCAAGGTAGCGATTCTAAACGCCCTATGAATGTTGAATTTTGAATTCTACTCTTTCGTATTGATCGTCTCCCAGCCCTTTTCTTTGTTCTTCCGCTGCCTAGCCGGGGGGCGGATCCGGATCTCCAACAAATAGTACCGTCGTTGTCTCCTTAATTCCAGGCATATGTACGATTCAATCTTCACCATTGATTTGCTCCAATTTAGAACTGTGATTACGTTTGAATCGATTCGCGTTTGCGCCTGAATGTATTCCATTGATTTCTCTCATCGTTGATAATGAAGTTAAAGCGACTGGGTGTTTTAACACTTGAATTTGCACCAGCAGTCGATAGCTAACCAACGGCTAAATAATCAAACGCTGTCGTTTCAATTTATCCAAACGACGTAGTTTTATTGTGCGTTAAAGAATATGCTAACGACTAAACATGTGACTATTTTCACCAACGACTGATTTACTTCTGAGGAAATACCCAACTGCTGATCACCTTAGAGTAGTCCAACTACCGATTAGAAATCTAACACTTGAGTATTTCCCTGACATAACCACCTAATTACTGAAATATCCTTCTTTTTGCAAATTGAGATATACCGACTGGTTGTTCCAACAAGGATCACGACTGGATCAAAATAACTGTAGCCAACTACTGAAAGTACTTACTACTGAAATATATATCCAACTGCTGAAATCCTTGCTTCTAACGAGGAAACCAACCGCTGAAATGTCAACATGTGATTATGCGCAAATCCCAACGACTGAATTCTAGCGCTAATCCAATACGCTGTCGTTTAAACTTATCTAAACGCTGTCGTTTTGCAATATTTAACAAAACACGCTAACACTCAATTACTTGCGTCTGAAACTAAAATTCAACTGCTGAATACCCTTGAGGAAACCACCTGCTGATTCTATCAAATGCTATCGTAGAAATCCAACGGCTGAAATATGTTGACTACTGAAGACAATCTCCATCTGCTGATTTCTTCTGAATAGTCCAACTGCTGAAAACTAAACAACGACTGATTGTACCAACGGCTGAACCAATACCAGAAATTGATAACCTGAGTAATTCAACCTCTGAAATAATCCCGAATATCATCTGAATACTTCCACTTAATAACCATCAACTGAATATCAACCCGTCAACTGAAATATGTTTTGTTCCAAGTACGTAGTTGATATCATCGTCTGTTTGTCCAGATCTAGCTTAAATTCAGCACTTATATTATTTTGTTATCACCAAAAATTAATAAATTTTATCTAACCGATTAGAACTGAGAATCTCAGATCTAGTAATTCAGATCTGAGTTGAGCGAAGGCTTATAAAATCGTTTTTAAGGTTTCGAAAATATTAAAACGAAAAGATTTCATTCAACCCCCACCCTTCTGAACTCCTACACATATTTTAAACACATTTTCGATTCCATTGATCTTATCAATTGGTATCAGAGCCTATGTATCTTAGTTATTGAACAGTATTATCTTTGCGCTTATATACTTTGAAAAATGTCGCCTTCTCACAACAAAATTCCTATGTTTTCCAAGGAGGAGTACGATGACTGGAAGATAAGGATGCAAGCGCATTTGGCCACTCAAGACGATGACATGTGGTCCGTCATCACTGATGGTCCCTTGAAGATTATGAATGCCAATATAGCTATAGCGATAACTGATGGTGCACCTCAGTGGATTGAATAGAACAGATTTGAGTATACAACTGAGGACAAGAAGAAATCTAACTTGGACAACGTAGCCAGGGATATTCTATACAAGACGCTGGACAAGAATATGTTTAGCAAAATCAAAACCTGTGCTACAGCAAAGGAGATATGGGAAAAGTTGACACAGATCTACGAAGGCAATGACGAGACCAAGGAGAACAAGTTGACTGTTTCACAACAGAAGTATGAGTCAATCAAGATGCGAGAATGAGAGACTATGGCTGAGTTCAATGAGAGATTCAGTGCTGTGGTGATAGAGCTAACAAGCTTGGTAAAGGAATATAGCAACCGAGAGTTGGCGCTCAAAGTGATGAGAGCATTGCCCAGGGAGTGGGATGTCAAGACCATGGCGTTGTGGGAGTCCAAAGATCTGAACAAGAGCTCCATGATCTGTTTGCCAATCTCAAAGCCTACGAGTTCGAGTTGGAGACCAGATCTGAGGCTGGACCGCCTAACTCCCAACCAACTAAAGCTCTAGCTGCAACAACATCTGAACAGTGCTCACCAAGAAAATCTGCAGAACAACTGAGCAACGATGCCATGTCCCTCTTCGTCAAGAAGTTTGGGAAATTCATGAGAAAATCCTATAACCCTTCTTTTAATTATAAAAAATCTGAAAATATATCTACTGATATGAACTGTTATAATTGTGGTCGTCCAGGGCATTTCGCAGCAGATTGTAATAAGCCCAACAAGGAGGACAGATCTAAGAAAGATGAGAAGAAACACCATTGATCCAAAGAAAGATCCAAAGAGAGAAGTATGAGGACCAGATCTGAAAAGAGGCCCAAACGAAGAATGATAGAAAAGTACTTGTTGCTGAGGAAAGTAACAAGAACTGGGCGGATTGAGATTCAGATTCTACATCAATCTTCTCCTCATCCAGTGACAGTGAGCCAGAAGAAGTCCACTTCTTGATGGAAAATCATACCACTACTGAAGATGAGGTATTTGATCTTTACAATGCTGAATTTACACAAGATGACCTGATCAATGCACTAAATGAAATGGTCCATGAGTACCGTAAGCTATCTCAGACATTTGAGGAAATAAAAGCCGAAAACAAAGGTCTGAAAAATAGTTCAGTTGAATCAAGCAATGCTCAGCTTGAGGATACTGACAGTTTAAAGACTGAGTTGAGTAAGCTGATGATTGAGAATGATCTCTTGAGAAATAGGTCTTGTGAGCTCAAATCTGAAAACGAAAGGTTAAATGAAGTGATGAGCTCCTGGACCAAGTCTTTCGTTTCCTTGAGCAAGCTGCATGAGACTCAAAAGACACTGAACGACAAATCTGGCTTAGGTTTCAGCGTTGGAGAAAGCAACTCTGAGGGAACGAGTACTCAATCAGATCTGGCACATGACAAGTTCAAAAAGATGAATTTTGTCAAAGCCAGTGTCATATACAATGCTTATGAGTCGGTGAAGTATGATGACCAGAACTCTGGGAAACTGAACCAAAAATGCAAAGCTCGTATTGGATATATCAGATCTGAGAACTCCAAGCCAAGCTGGATAAAGAACAGACTTGAGAAAGATAAGGCGAAAGCTGGTTCTAAGTCGTGTGTTCCCAACCAGTCCAGGCGTGGTTCTAAGAAGGTCAAATCTGTGTGGATAAAGGTTCAGCCCCAACGAAATCTGAATGGTCCACATACTAAGCCAAAGCTCAACAGATCTCCCAACATTTCTGCACGTACCCTTATGGACGCACATACTAGGAAGAATGTTAAAGTAATTCAAGTATGGGTCCCGAAAGGGGTAATCCGATCTGGACCCAAGTAAAATTGGGTACCAAAATTTGTTTTCGTGATTGCAGGTAAAAAGGTACAAAGCTGCAGATGAGTCTATCATTGTATCTGGACAGCGGATGTGCGAGGTGTGAGACCCGAAAGCTGATAAGATTAATTGAGTTAATTAATCGGGTTTTGTTGAGATCATATTTGAGTTGATGAGCTTGGATAAGCTATCGGGTTCTGTTTGTTCTTAGAACAGCTTTGGTTAGTTGAGTTCTTTCACGGAAGCTGTTCAGTAGTTACCGCAAGTTATCGCTGAATGTTGGCGTTCAGCAGTGGTGACGCCAGCAGCTATCGCTGAGTGATTGTTTCAGCAGTCATAGCGAGATCAGCAGTCGCTGAGCAGTAGCGAGTGCGCTAGCATGTTTCAGTAGCGGGTGCTTGTACGTCGTTGTTTGGATTAGTTGGAACGACAGCGTTTTGGGGTTAGCGAAGAAGAATCAGATGTGAGTTGCGTTAGCATCAGCTGGGTGAGAGATCTGTTGTAGAGTTGCTAGCAGATGTTGGTTAGTGTTCAGCAGTGAGTAGCGGGTGACGTGTCCAGTTGCGATAGTAGTTCTCTTTTACGTCGTTTGAGTTAGTAGCGATCGCTGTTTTGGCTTAGTGAGATATCTGTTGCAAGATCTATTTTGCGAGCGGGAATATCAGTTGCGATAGTTTAAGTTGTCGGTGGAGCTGTTTCCAGTTTCTGTCAGTAGTGAGATTTAATAGGGAGCTTGGCCTTGTTCTCTATTATTGTTCCCGACACTTAGAATATTTCCCGATTGCCAAATACTGTCGCGATATCCTAGTTACTGTTCACCGAACCTTATATTCTACGATTGCCGGCGGTAGGCAACTCCGACGAGAGTGAGAGTGGTAACGTTGGACTCCTCTTGCTGAGACGCTTCGTTTGGATATTGTTTTCAAACGTTTGCTTGAAGCTGGTGAGGTGTGCGAAGACATCTCCCTTGTGTAGTCTGTTGGCATAAGGGTCGGATTTCGCTCCTAGCATTTTGGGGTAAGTTCAGTTCCTGCCTTTAAGCTTGTTAGAGATTTCTGTGGTGTTTGTTGAGGTAGGATAGTGCTGGTTGAGTTGTAGCTCCCGACTGTTGCTTTTCTGTGCTTCGGTCTTTGAGCAGTTGTTGTGTTGCCGTTGAGCAGGTGGTGGATCTGCGTCATTGTGGCAATCTGCTTGTAGTAATTATAGCTCAGAAGAATTGAGGTACGGATGTGAGCTTGTTTACAGCTTAGGATTGAGCATGGATTATATGCTTGACTGTGTGTGTGCTCTGTGCTGTTATTACTTGTGCATGTGTTATAATATCAGCTGTTGCATTTGCATACATGCATATTGCTGTCGAGCCCTGTTTTGCTAGCTATGCATGTTCTGTTGAATTGTGAGTACCAGGATGCTATGTTCAAGGACGAGCGGGTAGTTCCCGTATACCTTGGAGGCTAAGCGGGTAACTCCCGTATCTCATTCTCCCTGCTAGGTTTGTTAGCTGCTATGAGCGGAGTGGGTAGCTCCCACATCTCCTGAGTGAGCAACAGCAGGTGGAGCTGGTTGTTAGCATCTGGTATGGTGTACTGGAGATGAGTGGGTAGCTCCCATGTGCTCAGTATACCCGTGGCCACGAACTGATTGTTCCTTTGATTAGATCTTGCTGTCCCGCTGTTGTTGAGATCCTTTGGCTCCCTGCTTTCGGTTGTAGCCTTGATCCTTTTCATAGCATTTGCATATTTATCTGTGTTTTCCTTATGCTGTTTATTGCTGCTCTCCATACTGGGGTTTGACCCCGAGGTCCTCTGGGGCTGGTGTTATTTCCTGTGTATTGTTTTCAAGTTTCCCAGGTTTCTCTGCTAGTTGTGGCTTTGACCCAGCTGGAGGCGCCCCAGGAGGTGTATAGAGTGTCCCAGTTAGCGTATAGCATCTATGTACTAGTACTGTTAGCCGGGGAATGCCCCGTGCTTGTGGGATTGTGTTATCCGTTGTAGTACTGGTATTTGTGTTTGTATAAATGCTGTACTGTTGTACCGTGTATTTGTAAACTTGGATTACTTTAAGTATGATTGTATTTTAAATTATATGTTTTAAACCGTCAGGCCAAAAGCGAAATTTTTAAGCCACTTTTTGTATGCTTCTGCTATGTTTGCGTGGTTTAACTCTGAGTAGAGCACGAGGCCTGACATTTTTGGTATCAGAGCTTAAGCTGGGATAAGCTCGATTTCTGTTGATCACACTTGCGTCTAGGCACAGTGTTGTGTGTTGCATGTGCTTGACGATGTGATCTTTTTGCTGCAATTGCTTGTGCTGTATCTGTTCTGTTGTGATCTTACCCTCTTAGTGTTTCTTAAATGCCGCCTAGACGTAGGGGTAGAGGTAGAGGGCAGATTCCGAAAGAGTCTGAACGTCAGACAGAAGGTGATCAGCGTAGTTTTCCCCGTCGTGGTCGCGGTAGGCACGCCGAGGATGAGGTTGATGAGTTGGCTGCTCGAGTGAATGACATGGAGCTTGTCATGGCGAGGTTTCAGCGTATGAATCCTCATGTTTTCAATGGGGATGAGTCTAGTGCCGATGCAGATTCATGGTTGCAGCATGTCACTTGTTTGTTTAACCGTGTGCAGTATGATGATGAACTCAAGTTGAGTCTGGCTACTTTTCAGTTAAGGAAAGGTGCGGAGCGTTGGTGGAGAGGCGCTTCGAGGACTTTGGAAGAGACTGGAGTAGGGATTACGTGGGACAGTTTTTGCGTTGCTTTCCGTCAGGAGTATGTCCCGGAGTCCTATGTTAACGCTCGTGAGCGTATGTCTGCTAGAGATTATGCCCGCAAGTTTTCTTCCCTTCTTGCGTACGTGCCGCATGTTTCTAGTCGGGAGAGAGCGAAGAGAACTAGATTTCTTGAGGGGTTGAACGAGGAGTTGTACTCCTTGGTTTTGGCTAGCTCGCCGAAGAGCTATGCAGAGGCGGTGGACAGTGCGATCGATATTGAGGAAGGTTTGAGGAACCGTCGGTCTCGTGGTAGGCCGCATGTGGCGCAGATTAGTCGTCCAGTGGTTCAGGGGGCGCAACCTTCCCAGTCTGTGCAGTCGTCTCAGCCACCCCAACAGCAGCAACAGGTAGCCCAACAGTTTGGTCATCAGAGGTTTAGGCCTCGTGGTAAGCAGTTTATGAAGAAGTCTGGTTCTAGTTCTTCTAGTTCTGGTAACTCCAGCAGTGGTGGTACCAAGGTGGAGTATTGTGGCCAGTGTGGTGGAAAGCACCCTACAGCGCAGTGTGTAGGTGTGCAGGGTTCTTGTAATGTCTATGGTTAGTACGGACACTTTTCCAGATTGTGTCCTTTGTCCGGATCGTAGCATACCGCAGTTCCACCACAGGGTCGAGGTGGATCATCTAGAGGTCGTTCTGCTTATCCTGTTCAGCAGCAGAGGTTGGGGGAGCCTCAGTTTAGGCCGTTTCAGCAGCCTGGTCCTTCGCGGTTTGGACAGTCTTTCCACCCTCAGTTTTTTGGACCTCAGTTTGCCCAAGTGAACGCCATGACCAGGGAGCAAGCGGAAGGCACACCGGGAGGCGGGATTATCCAAGGTACTTGCTTTGTTTTTATTTTCCTGCGCATGTGTTGTTTGATACAGGAGCGTCGCATTCTTTTATTTCTGATGCATTTGTGGTTAAGCATGGTTTGCATACCAGTCCTTTGTGTGATACTGTATCTGTTGCGACTCCTGCCGGTGCGAGCCTGTTCTCCCAGGAGATTTTGTTGAATGGTGTTCTTAGGTTTGGCGAGAGTGTGTTGTTAGCCAATATGATCAGTCTAGTGCTGTGGGATTTCGACTGTATAGTGGGAATGGACGTGTTGTCTAGCTATAGGGCCACTGTGGATTGTTTCCATGGCGTTGTGCGATTTAGGCCCCAGTCTGGCGAGAATTGGAATTTCTACGGCCAAGATTCCCAGTTGAAGATTCCTTTAGTCTCTGCGATGGAGATGTTTAGCCTGTTGTCGCTTGAGAATGCTGGTTTCATGATCTATGCCTTAGATGCGTCTTCTTATTCGAGCGTAGAGCTTAGTAGAGTCCCCATGGTTCGACATTTTCCGGATGTGTTTCCGGAAGAGATTCCTGGTTTTCCTCCGAGGCGGGAGATAGACTTCAGCATTGATTTGGTTCCTGGTACAGCTCCGATTTCGCGTGCTCCGTATCGTTTAGCGCCTGCTGAGTTGAGGGAGCTTAAGGAGCAGCTTAGTGATTTGCTGGAGAAGGGATTCATTAGGACTAGCATGTTTTCCAATTGGGAGCGCCTATTTTGTTTGTCAAGAAGAAGGATGGGTTGATGAGGATGTGCATCGACTTTAGGCAGTTGAACAAAGCGACAGTGAAGAATAAGTACCCTTTGCCTAGGATCGATGATCTTTTTGACCAGTTGCAAGGTTCTGCCGTGTTTTCGAAGATCGATCTGCGTTCCGCGTATCATCAGTTGCGCATCCGTGAGCAGGATGTTGAGAAGACTGCGTCTCGTACGAGGTATGGGCATTACGAGTTTCTAGTTATGCCTTTCGGTTTGACGAATTCTCCCGCAGTTTTCATGGACTTGATGAATAGAGTCTTTAGAGAGTTCATCAATCAATTTGTAATTGTGTTTATCGATGACATTTTGGTGTACTCTAAGACTCCGTTGCAGCATTTGATGCTAGTTCTTCAGAAGCTTCGAGACTCGCAGTTGTATGCTAAGTTCCCTAAGTGCGAGTTTTGGTTAGACCGAGTTGTGTTTCTGGGTCATGTGATTTCTGTTGATGGTATTTCTGTGGATCCCAGTAAGGTTGAGGCTGTTCTTAACTGGGAGCGTCCCAAGAGTGTTGCTGAGATTCGTAGTTTCTTGGTCTGGCTGGCTATTATCGTCGTTTTATCGAGGGATTAGAAGAATTTTCTGTCGTGGGGCGCATCGAAGGAGCGGAGAATGAATCACTCATGCTTTCTGTTCCCCTAGCTCCTGTTGTTAGGACGAATGAATGAACTAGGTAGAGTCTAGTCTCTGAATCCTATTCAATCAATAGAAGAATAAAATCTTCTTTTTTAGCTCCAGGACCACTACTTTCCTTGCCATTCAACGCGAGTTGGAGACAAAAGCACTCGGTGCTTATTCCCATGTTCTTTCTAGTCTCGTTTGGTTTCGAGAGCATCCCTCTCCCCGTCCCTTACTCGTTCTTTTGAAAGCTTTCTGGATGTGGATGATGATAACTATACAGATGGATCTTATATATGGTACAATGAAGTACCACATAGGTGGATATCTATATGAATCAAAAAATACATCCATATGTATGCTTTCCTTTAGGAGATAATATCCCTAAATTCTAAAAAACAAGAAAATTATCCCAGAACCCTAGGGAGTGAGGAGATTTTTTAACCCAGTGGATAAAACACTACCCAACCACCCCATGGGTTAAAGCAAATACCATGGGTTAAAGCAAATACCTTGGGTAGCCCACCCTACTACACCTACTGCACAAAATCCTATTCAAACGTATGAACGGGTTCCTCAGGATCACGTCGATCTGCTCTTTGGAAGCTCTTGACCTCAGTCCTTTATTTTATTATAAATAAAAATAGGTTACTTGATTCCTCGCTTTCCTGCTAGAAAAAGGACTGAATGCCTTGGACTGGCATGCTTGACGGATTTTACTAACCTAATACTATAAGACTTTTCTACGAGACGTAAAAGTAAACTCCAGCAAAAGGATCGTATAGCTCATAGCTACAAGAAGGTAGAACCTTACTCTATTCCCTCATCTGCCTCGGGAATAGACGGGTCATTAGCTCCTATAATACGTTCCTTCTCCTCACCTGAGAAGAAGTCACTCAGGTTCCATTTTCTAGTATAGCTAAGCCAATGACGCAGTTGACTCAGAAAGACAAGAGGTTTGTTTGGACTGAGCAATGTGAGAGTAGTTTTCTTTTGCTCAAAGAGAAGCTAACTTCTGCGCATGTGTTAGTCTTGCCGTGTGGTTCAGGTGGTTTTGTTGTTTGTGCAGATGCTTCTTTGAATGGATTGGGTTGTGTGTTGATGCAGAATGGTCGAGTCATTGCTTATGCCTCTCGGCAGTTGAAGCCGCATGAGACTCGTTACCCAGTTCAATATTTGGAGTTAGCAGCAGTGATTTTTGCTTTGAAGATTTGGCGCCACTACCTATATGGTGAGCAATTTGTGGTGTACTCCGACCACAAGAGTCTTCAGTATCTATATTCTCAGTCAGATTTGAACATGAGACAGCGTAGATGGATGGAGTTGCTAAAGGATTTTGATTGTGAAATCAAATACCAACCTGGGAAGATGAATGTAGTTGCTGATGCATTGAGCAGAAAGGCTCAAGTGGCAATGCTGGCTTCGATGCAGATTTCGAAGGTCCATGAGCATCTTAGCACTACTGGTTGGAGGTTTTACCCTGCTGAAGATTATATTGTGGTGTCTTCTTTTCAAGTTGAGCCACATCTTGTTTCTAGCATTAGAGCAGCTCAGAGGACAGATCCTTCTATCCATGAGCTGAAGGTGAGAGCTGATCAGCTTGAGGAGTATTCTGTTTCTACTGATGGTTGTTTGAGGTTTCGTGGCAGGCTTGTTGTGCCAAATCTGATTGATTTGAGAGAAGAGATCTTGCGAGAAGCTCACTGCAGTAGGTATAGTGTCCATCCTGGTGCAAGGAAGATGTATCATGCCTTGAAGCAGCATTACTGGTGGTTAGGTTTGAAGGGTGATGTTGCTGATTTTGTAGCCCGATGTCTGAATTGTCAGCAAATCAAGGCAGAGAGGATGAGACCTGGTGGTTTGTTGCATAGCTTAGAGGTGCCCCCAATGGAATTGGGAGCATATAGCTATGGATTTTGTCACGCATTGGCCCCGTTCCAGCAGAGGTTGTGATGCTGTGTGGGTTGTGGTAGACGGATTGTCGAAGTCTGCGCATTTCATTCCCTACAACATGAGCTATTCTTTGAAGAAGATGGCGAAGCTGTACATAGATTTTGTGGTGCGTTTGCATGGTGTGCCAGTTTCGATTGTTTCACATCGTGATCCAAGGTTTACTTCCAGGTTTTGGAAGAGTTTGCAAACAGCTTTGGGAACTATATTGGCTATGAGTACAGCGTATCACCCCCAAACAGATGGCCAATCAGAGAGAACTATCCAGATTTTAGAGGATATGTTGAGAGCTGTTGTTATGGATTTCAGTGGTAGCTGGCAAGACTCGTTGTCTTTGGTTGAGTTTTCCTACAATAACAGCTATCAGATCACGATTGGAATGGCACCATTTGAAGCTTTGTATGGCAGAAAGTGTAGATCGCCAGTGTGTTGGGAAGAAGTGGGGGAGAGGCAGCTGTCTTCCCCAGAGTTTGTGCAGCAAATGAGAGATTAGGTGGACTTGGTTTGCCAGAGAATGAAAGCTGCTCAAGATCGCCAAGCCAGTTATGCGAATAAGAGGCGTAGGCCTTTAGAATTTGAGGTTGGTGATCTAGTTTTCCTTAAGGTTTCTCCTTTTCGCAGTGTTATGAGATTTGGTCTCAAGGGTAAATTAGCTCCTCGTTATGTTGGTCCTTATGAGATCTTAGAGAGGATTGGTACTTTGTCTTATCGGCTGTTGTTGCCACCAGATTTGTCTTCCTTACATGATGTGTTTCATGTATCAATGCTGAGGAAGTATGAGCCAGATCCCTCGCATGTGTTGAGAACTGACGAGGTTGAGTTAGATCGGAATTTGAGCTATGTGGAGTATCCCTTGCAGATCTTGGATAGAAAAGAGAAACAGCTGGGAAATAAAACCATTCCCTTGGTGATGGTTCAATGGCCGCCTGAGAAGCTACTTGGGAACTGGAAGAGAAGATGCAACCTGAGTGGCCGCATCTATTTGAATAGATGTTGTTTTAGTTTGAGTAGTTGCTTGTATTTCTTTCCCCAGTTATCTTGAACTCCTGCTTTAGAGTTGATAGATTTCGAGGACGAAATCCTATTTTAGTGGGGGAGAGATGTGAGACCCGAAAGCTGATAAGATTAATTGAGTTAATTAATCGGGTTTTGTTGAGATCAGCTTTGAGTCGATGAGCTTGGAGAAGCTATCGGATTCTGTTTGTTCTTAGAACAGCTTTGGTTAGTTGAGTTCTTTGCCGGAAGCTGTTCAGTAGTTAGCGCAAGTTATCGCTGAATGTTGGCGTTCAGCAGTGGTGGCGCCAGCAGCTATCGCTGAGTGGTTGTTTCAGCAGTCATAGCGAGATCAGCAGTCACTGAGCAGTAGCGAGTGTGCTAGCGTGTTTCTGTAGCGGGTGCCTGTACGTCGTCGTTTGGATTAGTTGGAACGACAACGTTTTGGGGTTAGCGAAGAAGAATCAGCTATGAGTTGCGTTAGCATCAGCTGGGTGAGAGATCTGTTGTAGCGTTGCTAGCAGATGTTGGTTAGTGTTCAGCAGTGAGTAGCAGCTGACGTGTCCAGTTGCGACAGTAGTTCTCTACGACGTCGTTTGAGTTAGTAGCAATTGTTGTTTTGGCTTAGTGAGAGATCTGTTTCAAGATCTGTTTTGCGAGCGGGAATATCAGTTGCGATAGTTTAAGTTGTCGGTGGAGCTGTTTCCAGTTTCTGTCAGCAGTGAGATTTAATAGGGAGCTTGGCCTTGTTCTCTATTATTGTTCCCGACACTTAGAATATTTCTCGATTGCCAAATCCTGTCGCGATACCCTAGATACTGTTCACCGAACCTTATCTTCTTCGATTTCCAGCGGTAGGCAGCTCCGACGAGAGTGAGAGTGGTAGCGTTGGACTACTCTTGCTGAGACGCTTTGTTTGGATATTGTTTTCGAACGTTTGCTTGAAGCTGGTGAGGTGTGCGAAGACATCTTCCTTGTGTATTCTGTTGGCATAAGCGTCGGATTTCGCTTCTAGCTTTTTGGGGTAAGTTCAGTTCCTGCCTTTAAGCTTGTTAGAGCTTTCTGTGGTGTTTGTTGAGGTAGGATAATGCTGGTTGAGTTGTAGCTCCCGGCTGTTGCTTTTCTGTGCTTCGGTCTTTGAGCAGTTGTTGTGTTGCCGTTGAGCAGGTGGTGGATCTGCGTCATTGTGGCAATCTGCTTGTAGTAATTATAGCTCAGAAGAATTGAGGTACGAATGTGAGCTTTTTTACACTTAGGATTGAGCATGGATTATATGCTTGGCTGTGTGTGTGCTCTGTGCTGTTATTACTTGTGCATGTGTTATAATATCGTTGAGGTAGGATAATGCTGGTTGAGTTGTAGCTCCCGGCTGTTGCTTTTCTGTGCTTCGGTCTTTGAGCAGTTGTTGTGTTGCCGTTGAGCAGGTGGTGGATCTGCGTCATTGTGGCAATCTGCTTGTAGTAATTATAGCTCAGAAGAATTGAGGTACGAATGTGAGCTTTTTTACACTTAGGATTGAGCATGGATTATATGCTTGGCTGTGTGTGTGCTCTGTGCTGTTATTACTTGTGCATGTGTTATAATATCATCTGTTTCATTTGCATACACGCATATTGCTGTCGAGCCCTGTTTTGCTAGCTATGCCTGTTCTGTTGAATTGTGAGTACCAGGATGCTATGTTCAAGGACGAGCGGGTAGTTCCTGTATACCTTGGAGGCTGAGCGGGTAACTCCCGTACCTCATTCTCCCTGCTGGGTTTGTTAGCTGCTATGAGCGAAGTGGGTAGCTCCCACATCTCATGAGTGAGCAACAGCAGGTGGAGCTGGTTGTTAGCATCTGGTATGGTGTACTGGAGAGAGTGGGTAGCTCCCATGTGCTCAGTATACCCGTGGCCATGAACTGATTGTTCCTTTGATTAGATCTTTCTGTTGATCTGTTGTTGAGATCCTTTGGCTCCCTGCTTTCGGTTGTAGCCTTGATCCCTTGCATAGCATTTGCATATTTATCTGTGTTTTCCTTATGCTGTTTATTGCTGCTCTCCGTACTGGGGTTTGACCCCGAGGCCCTCTGGGGATGGTTTTGTTGCCTCTGTATTGTTTTCAGGTTTCTCTGCTGGTCGTGGCTTTGACCCAGCTGGAGGCGCCCCAATAGGTGGATAGAGTATAGCGTATAGCATATATGTACTAGTACTGTTAGCCGGGGAATGCCCTGTGCTTGTGGGATTGTGTTATCCGTTGTAGTACTGGTATTTCTGTTTGTATAAATGATGTACTGTTGTACCGTGTATTTGTAAACTGGGATTAATTTAAGTATGATTTTATTTTAAATTATATGTTTTAAATCGTCAGGCCAAAAGCGAAAATTTTAAGCCACTTTTTGTATGCTTCCGCTATGTTTGCGTGGTTTAACTCTGATTAGAGCACGAGGCCTAACACGAGGCACATGACGGGTAATCCAAAGCTGCTGTCAGATGTGGTACAACACAAAGGATCCAAAATTGTTTTTGGTGATAATCTCACGGTAACACTGTGGGTAAGGGTAAGTTTACCCATGGCAACATTTCCATATCTGATATTATTGTTGTTGAAAATTTGTGTTACAATTTAATTAGTATAAGTCAGCTGTGTGACAATAGTTATAAAGTTAACTTTGAAAAGCACACATGCACAGTTCAGGGTCCAGATTGTCTGACTGTATTGGTAGGCAAAAGATCGGGGAACACCTACATTATCAATTGGTCAGAGCAGATGGGATCTGAACAGATTTGCCTAGACCCTGACTCCTCTAAGAGCTGGCTGTGGCATCAAAGTATGAATCATCTGAACTTTAAAACACTTGCTAAATTGAGTAAGCTTGAATTGGTTTCTGGTATGCCCAAAATAATTTTTTCAAAGGAGAAGATTTGTGCATCATGTCAGCTGGGAAAACAGATTAGATCTACTTTTAAAAAGAAAAGCGATCAACGTTCTTCCCGAAGCTTAGAGCTTTTACATATGGATCTCTTTGGTCCTATACCCGTAACTATCTTTGGGGGAACAAATTACACCATAGTTGTTGTTGATGATTTTACAAAATTTACATGGGTGTTGTTTTTAAAATCAAAATCTGAAACCGCTGACCGGTTGATTAAGCTTTTGAAACGTTTGTAAAATGACAAATCTTGTACTGTAAACCGGATAAGATCTGATAGAGGAACTGAGTTTTTAAATTATAAACTATCCTCTTATCTGGAAGACAATTGGAATAAAGCATGAGCTTTCAGCAGCGAGAACTCCTCAGCAGAACGGGCTAGCTGAGAGGAGAAATCAAACTTTAAAAGAAGTTGCTCGATCCATGATTGCTTATTCCGGTATTTCACAAAAATTCTGGGAAGAAGCAGTTAACACAGCTTGCTACACTCAGAACAGATCTATGATTAACAAAACTCATGGAGTTACCCCATATGAGATATGGAGTGGCAAGAAATCTGATATATCTTATTTCACGGTGTTTGGGTGCAGGTGTTTCATTCATAATAACGGTAAAAAGCACCTAACAGCTTTCGATGCCAAATATGATGTAGGTTTATTCCTTGGATACTCAATTGTGAGCAAGGCCTACAGAGTGTTCAACAACCGAACCTTGACTGTTTAAGAAACAGTTGACGTTGTGTTCGACGAGACCAGCTTTCGATCAAATTCAGATGCAAGACTTCATGACTTGTGTTCACGTCTGGAGTCAAACAACCTTGATGAGTCGACTGGTGACATGGCACATATTAGATACCCAGCTGATACCAAACTAGCACTGGACACACCACAAGATAACGAACAAGAAGATCTGACAGGTAACCCAGTAGTCATTGATTTGACTAACATTGACCCTGTACAGGAACAGATCTCTCCTAGTGTGCCAGCTGCGGATGGTGAACCTACTACTGCTCAAGTGGATACACAAGTAGATCCTAGAGTTCATCAATTGGTATCCATACCAGCTCTAGATTCCCAAGATGTCAACGAAAATTATCAATTGGCATCTAATACAAATCTGGATCAACAAAGACCTCATCAATTGGTATCATCCAATCTAGAACAAGCAATCCAGCAAGACATTCAAGCAGAACAGGTAACTAATCCAATCGGATCTGATCTCCGATGGAATAGAAATCATCCACCTGAGCAGATCATAAGTAACATTCACTCTCTTGTTCGCACACGAGGACAGCTTAAGCATGAGTATTTTAATTCAGCATTCATATCTCATATACAACCTGAGCTGATAGAAGAGGCCTTAGCTGACCCGAGCTGGATAGATGCAATGCAAGAAGAACTTAGCCAATTTAAAAGAAATAATTTTTGGCAATTAGTCGCTAGACCTACTAATTATTCTGTAATAGGAACTAAATGGGTATTTAGGAACAAGCTGAATGAAGATGGCGTCGTAATTAGAAACAAAGCTAGACTGTTAGCTCAATGATTTAGACAAATGGAAGGCATAGACTTTGATGAGACTTTTGCACCAGTAGCTAGATTAGAAGCCATTTGCATGTTTCCTGCATGTGATGCATATAAAGACTTCAAAGTCTTTCAAATGGATGTGAAGAGTTCCTTTCTAAATGGCATCTTAACAGAGGAAGTGTATGTTGCACAACCTCCTGGCTTCGTTAATCATACATATCCAGATCAAGTTTACAAACTGGATAAAGATCTATATGGGTTGAAGCAAGCACCCAGAGCTTGGGACGATACACTCCTAAAATTCTTGATTGAGCATGACTTTATTATAGGCACTGTCGATAAAACATTGTTTAAATTTATTAAGAATGATCATGTTTTATTGGTGCAAATTTATGTAGATGATATTATATTGGGTCAACTAACACCAAATTGTGCCAAAAGTTTTCTAAGTTGATGCAGGACAAGTTCGAGATGAGCATGATGGGTGAGCTGACGTTCTTTCTGGGATTACAAGTGAGACAGCTTGACAATGGAATCTTCATTAATGAAGCTAAATATACGAAAGAACTACTGAAGAAATTTGACATGGACAATTGTTCAGCAGTTGCGGCCCCAATGAGTGCCTCAATCAAGTTAGACAAAGACGAAGCTGGAACTGCCATAGAGGTATCTTTGTATCACGGGATAATTGGCTATTTGTATACCTAACTGCTAGCAGACAAGACATCATGTTTGTTGTCTGTTTGTATGCTAGATTTCAAGAAGAGCCCAAACAATCGGATTATATTGCTGTTAAACGGATTTTAAAATATTTAAAAGGAACTTCCAATGTGGGTCTTTGGTATCCCAAATACTCCAACTTTCAATTGGTTATAGTGATGCAGATTACGCAGGATGCAGGATTGATCGGCGGAGCACAAGTGGGAATTGTCAATTATTAGGAGATAGATTGATTTTCCGGTTCAGTGAGAAGCAGACTTCAATTGCAACGTCCATAGCTGAAGCAGAGTATCTAGTGGCTGGAAGCTGCTGTGCTCAGATCTTATGGATTCAACCCCAGCTCAAGGACTACGGCATTGATTCTTATGAAGCACTATTCTCTGTGACAATACCATTGCCATCGCAATCATCCAGAATCCTATGCTGCACTCTAGAACAAAGCATATCGACATCATGCATCATTTCATAAGAGATCACGTGCTCAAGAAGGACGTCCGACTGGAATATGTGCCAACAGATCAGCAAGTTGTTGATATCTTCACGAAACCCCTATCGGACGCTAAGTTTTTGTATTTTCGAAATATTCTTGTTCTCTTAGAACTGCCTTCATTTGTATCTGTTCTAACAATTGCAGGTTGAATAGCTTTCGTTTACTTCAGATCTGAGTCTACTGTTCAGGGGGGACAACGTGGATTTTCAGATTTGGTAAACTTTCAGATTTGGGAGAACCTCAGCTTTAGGGGGAACAACAGATCTTGGTTAATAAGTGCTGAGTCAGCTGAATGCGTGAGATCTGAACCTACTCAGACTTCGCGTATATAAAGCTGATGCTTATAAGAGAACAAATCTGGTAGTACCCCAGATGATATAACAAAACAGATTTAAGGATATGACGTGTTAAGAAAAATGGCGCTCGTTTTTAACTTTTTCACTGTACAGGTAAAATTTTCAAAAATCTTTCAAAGTCTTGATCGCACCATCGGATGATTGACACATGGTTTTCATCATGCAAAACGTCACATCCACATTTTCTCTCTCTTGCCGTTTCACATTCTTTACTTATATTACGACGTTTCATTTTCACTAACATTTACCTTGCGAATATTACTCTCAAGCATTCTTTTGTGCTCTTGCTTTCTAGTGTTCGTGTCTTTGCAGATAATCTTCAATCTTTCCGGCATATTTTCCTTCATCTACCTACTGAAATGGCATCTTCCTTGATTGCAAACACTCTTCAAGTCGACTTCGAATCAGTTCTGAATTTTCTGGAAGAAGGCATGGCTGCCATGTTCAAAGCTTTGGATTCTACTGGCCTTCGAGGTTTTCCGGGGTGTTCATCCGGTATCTATGAAGCGGATTTGGTAGCTTTCGTTTAGAACGCTCTGGAGAGAGAAAACTCAGCGGTCAGAACCATTCAGGGAAAAATCTGTTGAGATTACCGAAGGGCAGTTTTCTGGTACTTTTAGTTGCCTACTGAAGGGCTATCTGATTTGTCTGAAGTGCCAAAGGATTTGATTTTCGATGCTAGGAGCATCTTTTCCAAGTCTGGTGAACAGGTTCAGACCTCTTGCAATAAGAGGAAGATGAAATATGAATTTCGTTTGCTGAACGATATTTTGGCGAAATCTATGGCCGTCAAGGTCGGGTCTTTCGACATAGTGACTCATGAGCGGTTTCTGTTGATGACTGCTATTCACCGTGGTCTTAAAATCAACTGGAGTAAGTTATTGTTCGATATTTTGAAGGAGATGGTCACACCCTCCTCTAAGCAAGCCAGAGGGTTTGCCGTTCAGATTTGTGTTTTACTACAGGGAATACCAGACTTGGCTCTGTGTGAACCCAAGCCATTCCCAACTTTGAAGGTGCTCAATGTCAAAATTGTTGGCACGTACGTTGCCAAACAAAAGAGTATTGATGATGGTCGTGAGGAGGATGAGCCCTTGGCGAAGAAAACAACAGTGAAGAAGGCCATATCTAAGAAGCGACCAGCAGCTCCTGGTGATGAAACAGTTTTTAATAAGAAGAGAACCTTCGTGGGGAGAGCTGCTCCAGCAGCTAAGGATTTGGCGCTTGTGGCAGTAGCGCAAGAGGCTGTACCTATCCAAATGGTACCAGCTTGTTGGGATCCGGATCGCGCCCCCCGGCGAGGCAGCGGAAGAACAGAAATAACATGTCCAGGGGACGATCAATACTATGAAACAGTACACAATATGACATTCATAGGGTGTTTAATAGGAATACCTTGTTGGCACTTGTGCCTGGCTCCAACCGGAATTACAATAACGCCGGCTCTTCACGGTAGATTGCGGTAGATAACGCCAATCAAGTCCACGACCGGAGGCGGGATTCCTTCGTCAGCCTGCACTAGAAGGCCTGACAAGATCTACGCGGACGGATTCTCCTCGTCGAATTGGCCGGAACGAATTCCGGCGACTCGAGGCAGCGGCGGCGGCGGCGGCATTGTGAGAGAGAGGAGGGGCGGTACATAGCACTTAGGTTTAGGGTTTTGCAAGTTGATTGTGTTTTGAAGTCTCCTAAGTCTAATTAAATAGACTAAGTTGTAGGCTTGGACCGGCCCAACGGGCCCGGGTCCAACGGGTGAACATTCGGTTCATCCCCACCACTGTGACTTCATCGTAACTCCGATCGCCGATCAGATCGGACCGATCGACTCAGTTTCCAAAACTGAATACTATGATCTGAAAAACCATTTTTCAGAACCCCAGTGCAAAATGACCGTTTTGCCCCTCAACGTCGGGAAATCTCGATTTGACCCGAGTTGACTTTTAGGAAGTCGCACACCCAAAAATCCTCTTCTCGTGCTCAACACATTGAGCTGAGTATCCGTGAGGGAATCTCGAATCCAGTACTTGTGTGACCCTCAATGTTTCAGGGATACAGCTAGCCGTGGGCCCACAACCATTGCGGCTCCGAAATCACAATTCCGGACTTGCCCATCGGATCATGGTAAAGCGTCTAGCAACATCGCCCCATGATCCCCTAGGTATCACTGATAGTGCCTGCAAGAACCAGTTGGTCGTGGTTAGCGTACAGTACGGTCCTTTCAATCCATATATCCCGATCAGATCAACGACCATTGGTAAATCGAGAGTCGCTATAGATCCGATAGCTATGCATACATCTTTGGAGATCTAATAGTGACATCACGAGTGTAACTAGGTAAACACATTTACCTAAAACACTTCTAGTACTCTGGCCAGAGATTTATACACTATTATCCCCTCAGATAGCATAGGATATCCACGCATGTCTGCGAGCGGTGAATCCTCGACAACGATGCATCGACTCCTACATGCATCGGGGTCTCACCCAATCCCAACGCCTTATGACCCCAAGTGAGTCGGCATACGGGTCAAAGTGAGACGCCTATCATGTAGAGTCTCAATGACGTTTCGAGTCGTGAGGACTAATCATTACAACCAATACCTCGGACTTATCCACTCGACAAATGGTAACCACTTGGAAAGTCCGAAGGAGGGTAGTTCGATAGATCACCAGGTCATTATCTATCTGCATGCTCAGAACATCACAATGCTCCCTACCAATGAAACGTGGTACTTCGCATCGCAGAACTAGTCTCGAACTCGGGCGGCCTTATCCTCATTTCGACGGCCCAATCGACTAGGAACATGTTCAGAATACACAGTGACTATTAGATGTGTTTCATGATAGCCGTCATACCCACTATCACATCTAACATACACTTTAGCGTATTCTAGGTCTTTACTCAACGCAATTGTTAATCATCATACAACACAATGAAAGTAAAGAATGCCATACAAAATAAATGCGAATATCATATATAAAGATTGTTTCATACAAGAGTCTATAAACCCACACGCCACAAGTTGTCTAGTTGGGCATCTACTCTAACAATCTCCCACTTGTCCTAAAGCCAACTACTCATCAGACGCAGTCCCATTGTTTCGTGATGTTTTTCAAACAACGGTCCAGGCAAGGGCTTCGTAAGTGGATCAGCAACGTTGTCCGCAGAGGCGACTCTCTCAACTGCTATGTCACCTCTAGCCACAATATCCCGGATTATGTGGTATTTCCTCAGTATGTGTTTGGATCTTTGGTGAGACCTAGGATCCTTTGCTTGCGCAACGGCACCCGTGTTGTCACAGTACACCGGGACTGGACCAACTCCATTAGGAATGACACCCAACTCTTGGACAAAATTCCTTATCCAAACGGCCTCCTTAGCAGCAGCTGATGCTGCAATGTACTCAGCCTCAGTGGTTGAATCCACGATGATGTCTTGCTTGGAACTCTTCCAAAAGACAGCACCACCATTGAGCATGAATACAAATCCAGAGGTTGATTTCGAATCATCCACGTCACACTGGAAGCTAGAATCAGTGTAGCCTTCCAGTTTCAGTTCACCACCCCCATAGACCATGAACATATTCTTAGTCCCTCGTAAGTACTTAAGAATATCCTTCACAGCCTTCCAATGCAATTGGCCGGGGTTGGCCTGGTAGCGGCTCTGGATCAGATCCAACAACTTGATCACCTTGATCATCTTCAAGGAGAAAACCATATCTGTCTGGAGCTCTAGGAATCCTTTCGGATCTCCTAGGTGCGACCATATCTGGTACTGGCTCAGTAGGTGCGGGAGATTCACTTGGTACTTCAATTGGTTTTGAACCTCTTCGATTTTCTACTATTTTGCCCTTTCTATCAAGTAGAAATTCCCTTTCCATAAAGGTGGCATTCCTGGAAACAAACACTTTTGTTTCGCTGGGATAGTAGAAGTAGTATCCAATGGAATTCTTTGGATACCCAATGAAGTAGCATAAGATGGATCTCGTATCCAGCTTATCTGCCACTGTCTGCTTCACGTAAGCAGGACATCCCCAAATCCTCATAAATGAGTACTTGGGTGGTTTGCCCATCCATATCTCATACGGAGTCTTATCCACTGCCTTGGTGTGGACATTGTTCAACAACATTACCGTCGTTTCGAGCGCATAGCCCCAAAACGAGGTAGGAGGTTCAGTGAAGCTCATCATGGATCGAACCATGTCCAACAAGGTCCGATTACGACGCTCCGCTACACCATTGAGCTGTGGTGTGGCCGGAGGGGTCCACTGTGAGAGAATCCCATTCTCTTTCAGATAGTCTTGAAACTCAGTACTTAAGTATTCACCACCTCGATCAGATCGAAGTGCCTTAATACTTTTGCCTACTTGATTTTCTACTTCAGCCTTGAATTCCTTGAACCTTTCAAAGGACTCAGACTTGTACTTCATCAAGTACAAGTACCCGTACCTAGAGTAATCATCGGTAAAGGTGATGAAGTATGTGTGACCATATTTAGTACCAATACTAAACGGGCCGCACACATCAGTATGGATCAAATCCAATAGGCCTTGGGCACGCTCACCCTTGCCCTTGAAGGGTTGCTTGGTCATATTTTCTTTAAGACAAGATTCAGAAGTCGGTAGGGAGTTGATGTCTGACAGATCAAACAGATCACTCCTAACTAACTTGTTCATCCTACTTAGGGAAATGTGACCTAACCTAGCGTGCCAAAGTTGTGCTGGGTTCAAGTTATATTGTTTCCTTTTAATCGTTGTTGTGTGTGCTTCGACATCGCGAGTTGGAACGTCTTTTACCCTCTCTAAGACGTCGACTTCTGTCATCACCTGCAAATCATTGCAGATATGAGATCCACATCCGGTATCAAGTACCCAAGAAGTTGAATTTAAGAGACATATTTATTTCAATGTAGAACATACCTTTCGCAGTTCGCAACTGCTCTAGGTACTCCTTGCAGTTCCTCCTCCAATGCCCAGCCTTGTGGCAGTGGTGGCAAACGTCCTCGCTCTTGTTTGGCTTAGAAGCCTTTGCCTTTGGCTTCTTGGCAGACTATTCCTCTTTCGCAGGAGCAGAACGCTTCTTGCTCTTGCGTCTGGGCCCCTTCTTCGCAGAGGAAGAAGAACCCAGAAGGAGGACGGGTTTGTCCTTCTTTATAGTCCCCTCAAACACTACAAGCATGTTAACCACCTCTTCAAGGGTGGCCTCCAGCTTTTTCATGTTGAAGTTGACCACAAAGGGGTCAAATGCAGCGGGTAGCGAGAGGAGAAGTACATCCACAGACAGCTCATGTGGAAGTGCGATATCAAGGCCCGACAGCTTTTCAACGAACCCAATCATACGAACCCCATGCTCGCGGACCGAAGTCCCATCGCGCATGCGGCTCGTCATCAGCTCCTTGACAGCCGTGAACCTCTCATGTCGAGAGTTCTCCCCGTACAGCTCTTTGAGATGATGAAGTATGTCAGCAGCATACTTCGTCTTCTCAAAACACCGTTGCATTTCATTGGACATCGATGCCATCACATAGCACCGAGCTTTAACTTCGTCGTCCCACCATTGTTTAAGCGTTACCAGCTCCTCAGGGCTGATATCGGCAGGGTAAAACTTCGGAGGACTCTTCTCTATCGCATAGAGAAGTTTCTCCGAAGCCAATACAAGATTGAGGTTGCGGAGCCAGTCTTGATAGTTCAGACCGGTGAACCTGTTGCTATCCAGTATAGCAGCGAGCGGGTTTTTCATCGAAACCATTTTATAAGCAGTAATACTGAGAGGAAAACAGACATACATTACTAACTATATAAGATATAAGCTAAGACATAAAACATGGTCGTTAAGTTTTATGAATTACCCTCCCACTATTTTAACGATTTCACCACCCTCTAATGAAATCGAGAAAACAGGTTTCTTTAGTGGGTACATGGAGCCCAATCGAGCGATCATGGACCCGAATAATATCAGCCATCCATGATCCCCAAAAGGTAGTTTCCGATTGCAACCGGTGCAACCTTCATGTATTCAACTCACGTCCAGTAAGGGCCCAATAATATGACGCCGTTTACTATCACGTGTCAAGATTGACCCATCAAGGTTGAGTCGTGAAGGACGGTCCCCTTAACGTCCCCAATAATATGAGCCAACGTTAAAGGGAGTTCCTACCGACTCACAACAGTTGTCAATGGCGTGGACAGCTTTCCGTCATACATGACCCCCTCAATAATATGAGCCGGGCCATGTATACGGGTAGCATCGACGTACACCCATTGTTGATGGAAGGTAGGGTTAATTTTAACAATTTTAAATACCCTTTCATTTATCGAATAAACATTTTATCTTGATATACGTTTTAAATCATATTTAAAAAGAGGGATTTTATTTTGAAAAATTTTGGTCTCATGCATATTTAAATATAATTTAAAACATGCAACATGCGGATTCAATTAATCTATATCAACATATATAAACAAGTATTGGGATGATCGATCGCGAGAGCTATGCGGTCCGTGGTTGCCAGCCACGGACCTGGGTCCAATCCTAGGGGTAATGCAATATGCAATGCAATCCTATTACAAAGCTCCGGTTTTACAGATCTTCGGTCTTCAATATCTTGATCGTCATCGTCACCGTTCTTCGGATGTCCTCCCACTCCACGCCACCGCCGGAGCCTCGCCGGCCGGCGGCGCCACCACCACGAAAAATCGCGGCGGCAGCCCACGACGCCGCGCGCAATAGCGCGCCTCAGCGGCGCAACGTCGCTCGACAGCTCCCAGCCAGGACTCGCAGCAGCGGCGCCAAGCGTCTCCCAACATCACCCTCTTCGTGCGCCGCACAGCAGCGCCACGAGCGGCGCGACATCGCAGCACCAGCGCGGGGAGGAGACGCCCAGCGTTGCAGCAGTGGCCGGCCAGATCGCGCAAAGTGGTGCGCAACGATCGGCCAACCATCGCGCATCGCGTCGACCTCCCTTGTGCGGCCAGCGCGCAGGTCGCGCGCATTCGTGTGCGCGAGAAAATGGGGCGCCGCCGCACATGGCGGCGGCCGGCGATTTCAACTCCACGATTCTGGTTTTTCAATCTGAAAAATTAAGTATTAGACACAATATGGCATGTAGTATTGATCAGAACCGAAAACCTGGCTCTGATACCACTGTTGGGATTCGGATCGCGCCCCCCGGCGAGGCAGCGGAAGAACAGAAATAAAATGTCCGGGGGACGATCAATACTATGAAACAGTACACAATATGACATTCATAGGGTGTTTAATAGGAATACCTTGTTGGCACTTGTGCCTGGCTCCAACAGTAATTACAATAACGCCGGCTATTCACGGTAGATTGCGGTAGATAACGCCAATCAGGTCCACGATCGGAGGCGGGATTCCTTCTTCAGCCTGCACTAGAAGGCCTGACAAGATCTACGCGGACGGATTCTCCTCGTCGAATTGGCCGGAATGAATTCCGGCGACTCGAGGCGGCGGCGGCTTTGTGAGAGAGAGGAGGGGCGGCTACTTAGCACTTAGGTTTAGGGTTTTGCAAGTTGATTGTGTTATGAAGTCTCCTAAGTCTAATTAAATAGACTAAGTGGTAGGCTTGGACCGGCCCAACGGGCCCAGGTCCAATGGGTGAACATTCGGTTCATCCCCACCACTGTGACTTCATCGTAACTCCGATCGCCGATCAGATCGGACCGATCGACTCAGTTTCAATGAAATTGAAAGAAATGAGAAACTGGGCTATCTTCCCCTGTTTCTGCCATTGAAATGTTTATTGAACTGTTTACGAAAAGAACAGTGTTTATGGAAGTTCCTTAACATATGCATTGTACAGATGTCTGCCTGCGTTTTTATGAAATTGTTATTACTCAGATTTTACTTGCTGAGCCTTTAGGCTCACTAGCTTTTAAAATGGTGCAGGTACGACAGCTGAAGGAGGAACAGCAGGTGGAACTTGAATCAGCAGATGGGTGGCGTTGTGTTTATCCAAGGCCTACGTTTTCCGTGTCATAGTTATATTGTTTTGATTAGGTTGTGCTGTATTAAATCAGTAGCAATGGTTGTATATTTATATCGAATAGCAGCTATTGTAAACCGCAATTGCAAAGTTATATGAAATACCCTGTTTCCGCAAAAGTTTTTAGCAGTAGCGCGCGTATTTGAGTACTTGCTGATCTTCGAAATTGTATTGTATTTTGTTTCTTGTTGGTTATAAGGAATACAGCTTATAACAAATCTTCTTTTAGCCCTTCTTTTATTTGAAAATTTTTGTTTACCCCAATTCTCGTGGCCCCGTTGGAGATCACCAGGTCACTATCTATCTGCATGCTCAGAACATCACAATGCTCCCTACCAATGAAACGTGGTACTTCGCATCGCAGATACTAGTCTCGAACTCGGGCGGCCTTATCCTCATTTTGACGGCCCAATCGACTAGGAACATGTTCAGAATATACAACGACTATTAGATGCGTTTCATGATAGCCGTCATACCCACTATCACATCTAACATACGCTTTAGTGCATTTAAGGTCTTTACTCAACGCAATTGTAAATCATCATACACACAATGAAAGTAAAGAATGCCATATGGATAAATGCGAATATCATATATAAAGATTGTCATATACAAGAGTATATAAACCCACACGCCACAAGTTGGCTAGTTGGGCATCTACTCTAACACAGCTGTGACCCCTCCTGTTCCAAAATGCAAAGCCTCGAAGCGCAAATTGAAGTTGCCAAAGGGATCTGATGATGAAGACCCAGATGTGGTGGCAGTTGTTGGAAAAGAGCGAGAAACAACAGTTGTTGATGATGTGGATAATATCATTTAACAGGTGATTACAGAGATAGAGCAGATGGGAATAGATTTTGTGGAACCAGTGGTGACGAGATCTGCTGAGATAGATATTGATGGCTATGAGCACTCGATTGCTGCCAATGATGAGGATGATAATCTTGATGGAGCTGAAAATCAAATTGCTAGGAAAATGGCATCTGTTACTGCACCGAAATAGTTTCTTAAAGAGCCTTTGAGATCTGGGGAGGATAACGACATGTCTGGGTTTAAGCAACCAAGTAAGATAATTGAGACGGAGATGGTGAATGGAATACTGAGGAGACGGATATTGAGCCTATAGAGACAGAGAAGGAGATGGAGCAAGAAACAGCGTTGATGGATGTTCAGGGACAGATTTTATAGAAGGCTACTAACTCTGCGGACACGGAGCCCTTGATCAAGGCTCTGGAGCTTACTGAAAAATCATCTCTGTCTGATGAAGAGTCAATGTCAATCGATGATATATTGAAGCGGATCCCTGATGAGATGATTCTTCCATCCGTGACAGCTGAAGAGCCAACAAAGCTAAAATTTGTCTTAGGGATTGAAATCAAGGGAGTAAAGGAAACGGAATGGTATACAGCAAGTCTACCTAAGATTGCTGCTGATGCAAAGGGGAAGAAGCCTCTGGAGGAGCCAAATACTATTAAAGGGCATCCAGCCCGAGAATCATTCAAGTTGATTTGTGGCGACATACATTTCTAGTACAGCTTCGGGAGAAGGTATTAGATGATATAAGTTCATTCTTTCTTTCTTTTAGTCTTCTGAAATAGCGATTTTTGAATCTGTTAAGGACATTGCTGCAAAAGAAGAGCAAGTTTTGACATGGGCTGAGACAGATTCGGTACAGATAGCACTTCAGAAGATTGTATATAGTATCCAAGTACAGAGAAATGCTTTTAAGGAAATTTTTGGAATATCATCGCAAAAACTTCATATCCGGTCAACCCTCGACAGCCATTTATCTTCAGATCATAGATCTGCTTTCAAATGCTCACCAGATCTCACTATAAAATTACTGAAGCAAAAGAGAGTGCATAGCTTGGAGTGGCAAAGGCCGTGTTGCGCTAAATTGTTTGAAGGAGAACATGAGATCGTGGAGCAATTAGACCGATCCAATACAAACACCAGATCTATCTGCTGGAGTAGGCATATGATCAAAATTAATGGATTGTGGATGTCCGGCCTCGTGCTCTCATCAGAGATAAAACACGCAAAAACAAGCGGACGCAACTAAAAAGTGGTTAACATTTTTGCTTTTGGCCTGACTGAAAGATAACATAATTTAAAATAGTGCAATACTCAAAATAATCACATTTTAATAAATCTACAACAGCACAAACAGTCAAATACAACAAATTGCCCCACGACCGAATACAACACAAGTACTAAAGACTGCCAGCTATATAGACCTAATCATCACCCGGGACATCCCACCCAAAGTGATACCAGTGCATATAAATACTATACATAACTGGGACACTCTAACTACCTCATGGGGCACCTCCAGCTGGGTTAAAACCACGACCAGCTGTGAAACCTGGGATACATTAAATCAAACACAGGCAAACAAAACAAACCAAGCCCCAGAGGGACATGGGGTCAAACCCCAGTACGGAGAGCAACTATAAATCAGCAATGAACAACAAAGATAAAATTCAAATGCTATGCATGAAGAACAGGACAACAGCCGAAGGCTACAACCGAAGAAAGGAGCCAAGGAACTCAAGCACAGCTCAACTTAATCTGCAACGAATAGTGGCCACTGGTGTGTGTACAAGAATATGGGAATTACCCGCTAGTCTATACACCACACCCGAATACCAGATGCATCAAACAACTCAACCTGCCGTTGCCCAACCTATGAACTGTGGTAGTTAGCCACTCGGCGCATAGGGGCTAACAAATCCCAGCAGGGAGATGAGAGTGCGGTATTGCCGCTCGCCCTCGCATCCTGGTAAGAAACAGAGCAACAACAACAAGGCATGGCTACCAAAACTGAATAGAATATGCATGTATGCAACAGCTAACAAAACAGATAGCATAAAACATATACAACATCAATCATACACAGCAATTCACACAACAACAACCTCACAATTTATCCAAGCCATAACCACGCTGAATTACAAGATCCAAATCCATACCTCGATATTCTATGCAACAATTACCACAAACGAGGTCCCGAGAAATCTGATAAGAACCTGCTAAAACAACGCACGCACAGATCTCATGAACTACACACAATTCACGGCTGGGAGCTACAACTCAAACCAGCAATTATCCTACATATCTAATTCAACAGGAAGCTTAAACAAACGCTCGAGGTAAGATCTTAACAACAATTCAAAGTTCTGCCTGCACACACGAACACACTGCCGAAGATAGCAACTTTGTGATCTAGCTCCAGCAAACTACAACTTCCAAACGAGGTATCAATCGAAAGAGCAACTCTCAAGGAGTGCAGCGCCACCGGTCTTGCTCAAAACAGAAACGGGAATCGATGGAGAAAAGCTACGGTGAACAGTGCTTAGGGTTCGAGACAAAGATTGGGAATCAGGGAAATATTTTCTAAGTATCGGGGAACCAATAATAGAGAACAGCAGCCAAGTCCTCTCTTAAATACACTTCTCAACAGCTGACAGAAGTAGGAACAGATTCGATCAACAAAACTGTCGTCACAACTAATATTCCCAACCAGCAGCTGGAACCTCGCATCAGATTTTGCCTATCGCTAAACAGCGAACAAGTGAACAAAACGACGTCGCCCGCTAGTCACTGGTGATCGCTAACCAACAGCTGATCGAACCAACAACTGATCTTTCAAACAACGCTAAGGCTAAACAGCTTCGTACCAACTTAACCAAACGACGTCGCAGAGGGACACGTCACCTCTCTACCAACAGCTGATTCACAAACCAGTAGCTGAATAAAACAACGCACCAAATCTCTCAACAGCTGATGTCTATCATAACCAACAGCTGGTACAAAGCACTCCACTCAAAACGCTGTCGTTCCAACTTATCAAAACGACATAGTTTCGCTACGCGCTACAAAACATGCCAACGAAACCCCAGTAGCTGAATAAAACAACGCACCAAATCTCTCAACAGCTGATGTCTATCATAACCAACAGCTGGTACAAAGCACTCCACTCAAAACGCTGTCGTTCCAACTTATCAAAACGACATAGTTTCGCTACGCGCTACAAAACATGCCAACGAAACCAACAGCTGGTTCCTGTTCACAAAACGTCGTCGCTACAGAGTCCCTTAGTGCTCTCTACTGATCATCGCAACTACAATACCAACAGCTGATCACTCACATCAGCTGGTCTCTCGCAACAGCTGGATACACGCTAATACACAAACGATTGAAATCTAACGAAGCACTGCTGCTCCAACTGATTCCTACTATTACTGCTGATATCTTTCCAACTGCTGATTCCAACACTTAGGCAAATTTGATGGCTACGCCAAGCACATCGGCCAACAGCTGGTCCAAACTCGACCAACACCTGATTGCGAAAACACAGGTCTCACATCTCTCCCCCACTAAAACATGATTTCGTCCTTGAAATCAACAAGTCCAGGAACAACTCAACTGAACCCAAGAGTTCAAGATAACTGAGCAAACAACTACTGGAATTTGATGCAAGACTCACGCAAACAGATGCGGCCACTCACGCTGAGATGGATCTGGCTCATACTTCCTCAACATTGAAACATGGAAGACATCATGTAGAGAAGATAATTCTGGTGGCAACAACAGCCGATACGCCAAAGGGCCAATCCTCTCAACGATTTCATACGGTCCAACATAACGAGGGCCTAACTTTCTCTTGTGTCCAAAGCGCATAACACTACGAAACGGAGAAACTTTAAGGAATACCTGATCACCAACCTGAAACTCTAGAGATCGACGCCTCTTATTTGCATAACTGGCATGGCGATCCTGGGCATCTTTCATCCACTAACGAATCAGATCCACATGATCCTTCATCTACTGCACAAATTCTAGGGAAGACAGCTGCTTCTCCCCCACTTATTCCCAACATACAGGTGATCTGCACTTCCTGCCATACAAAGCCTTAAACGGCGCCATACCAATCGTCACTTGGTAGCTGTTATAATAGGAAAACTCAACTAAAGACAACGCGTCTTGACAGCTACCACCAAAATCCATCACAACAGCTCTTAAAATATCCTCCAACATCTGGATAGTTCTCTCAGATTGACCATCTGTCTGGGTTGATACGCTGTACTCATAGCCAATCTGGTACGCAAAGCTATTTGCAAACTCTTCCAAAACCTGGAAGTAAACCTTGGATCTCGGTCTGAAAAGATCGAAATAGGCACACCGTGCAATCTAACCACAAAATCTACGTACAGTTTCGCCATTTTCTTCAAAGAAAACGTCATACCATAGGGAATAAAATGTGCAGACTTCAACAATCTGTCGATTATGTTGGGGAACCACGGCGGATCCGGATCTCGCCTCCCGGCGAGGCAGCGGAAGAACAAAAATTGGGCCGGGAGACGATCAATACAATTAAATAATCAAGCAATCTATGACATTCATAGGGTGTTTATCGTTGATTACCTTGCTGGCAACTCGTGCCTGGCTCCGACCAGTTTCACGAGGAAACCGGCACTTCACGGTAGACGGCGGTAGATAACGTCAATCAGGTCCACGACCGGATACGAGATTCCTTCGTCAGCCTGCACTAGAAGGCCTGACGAGATCGGCGCGGACGGATTCTCCTCGAAAGATTGGCCGGAACAATTTCCGGCGAACGGCGGGGACGGCGGCGACAAGCGGCGGCGGCGGCGGCGTGAGGAGAGAAAGGGAGGCGGCGCCTTTTGCTTTAGGGTTAGGGTTTTATTGTGTAATGAGAAAAGTGTGTATTGTTATGAAGCCTAAGTCTATATTAAATAGACTTAGTGATGGACTTGGACCGGCCCAACGGGCCCGGGTCCAACGGATGAACATTCAGTTCATCCCCATCACCGTGACTTCATCGTAACTTCGATCGCCGATCAGATCGGACCGATCGACTCAGTTTCCAAAACTGAATACTATGATCTGAAAAAGCATTTTCCAGAACCCCAGTGCAAAATGACCGTTTTGCCCCTCAACGTGATAGCACTAACTAGGTAAACACATTTACCTAAAACACTTCTAGTACTCTGGCCAGAGATTTATACACTATTATCCCCTCCCCTGAGGATTCACCGCTCGTAGACATGCGTGGATATCCTATGTTATCTGAGGAGACGATAGTGTATAAATCTCTGGCCAGAGTACTAGAAGTGTTTTTTGGTAAATGGGTTTACCTAGTTACACTCGAGATGTCACTATTCGAATAGTGTATAAATCTCTGCCAGAGTACTAGAAGTGTTTTTTGGTAAATGGGTTTACCTAGTTACACTCGCGATGTCACTATTCGATCTCCAAGATGTGTGCATAGCTATCGGATCTATAACGACTCTCGATTTACCAATGATCGTTGATCTGATCGGGATATATGGATTGAAAGGACCGTACTGTACGCTAACCACGACAAACGGGTTCTTGCAGGAACTATCAGTGATACCTAGGGGATCATGGGGCGATGTTGCTAGACGCTCTTACCATGATCCGATGGGCAAGTCTGGAATTGTGATTCCGGAGCCACAATGGTTGTGGGCCCACGGCTAGCTGTATCCCTGAACCATTGAGGGTCACACAAGTACTGGATTCGAGATTCCCACACGGATACTGAGCTCAATGTGTTGAGCATTGGAGGAGGACTTTAGGGAGTGCGACTTCCCAAAAGTCAACAGGGGTCAAATTGCAATTTCCAAAAGTTGGAGGACTAAATTGCAATTTAGGGTTGGATGATCCGAAAAATTGTTTTTCATATCATATCATTCAGTTTTGAAAACTGAGTCGATCTGTCCGATCTGATCGGCGATCGGAGTTATGATGAAGTCATGGTGATGGATATCGTCATCTGGACCCGGGCCCGTTGTGTCGGTCCAAGTTTATCACTAGTCTATTTAATTAGACTTAAGGCTTTAATCATAATACTTGACACACATTAACCCTAAACCTAGACTAAGCTCTCGGCCACCCCTCTCCATACAAGCCTCGCCGCCGCCGCCGCCGCCACCGCCACCGCCACCGCCGCCGTTGATTGATCGGACTTGCTCCGATCAGTTTTTCGAGGAGAATCCGTCCGCGTTGATCTCGTCAGGCCTTCTAGTTCAGGCTGACGAAGGAGTCTCCCTTCCGGTCGTGGACCTGATTGACGAATCTACAGCCGCCTACCGTGAAGAGCCGGTCTTCTTGTAATTCCGGTTGGAGCCAGGCGCAAGTCGCCAACAAGGTAATCTACTAATCATCCTATGAATGGTTTATAGCATGATTTTATTGTATTGAACGTTTCCCGACGCTTAAATTTTAAACTTCCGCTGCGCCGCCGGGAGACGGGATCCGGATCCGCCACAGTTTCCCAACAGCAAATGCGTCACAAAGTCGATCTCACAACGAGGCACCAACTCAATACTGAAGTCGATCTCACAACGAGGAGGGAATCCAGGAATCTCATCGTGGAAACTACGTCGGGAAACCTCTCGAACACGGGGTATGTCACTCAACTCTAATCGCTGCTCCTGGGAACTA
>KQ993845.1:0-11843 GCA_001598015.1 Dorcoceras hygrometricum
CTTCTATATACATATGTATATCAGTCGATCTGTTTAATAGTGCACGATCTGAAATTTTTATGAAGTTGCAATTGCGTCCAGGATAAATTATTGTATTTTAGTTTTTACCTTCATAGTTTATTTATTTAAAATCCCTTCCACTCTGCACCGTTGGATCACTAAGGCCGACTTTCGTCCCTGCTCGACAGTTTTCGGATCAGGACGTCACATATTGAATATATAAAATCAAGAGGATCAACCAAACTTCATCATTACAACTACTTATACAATTTCTGCCTTTGTTTTTATTGCAGTAGTTGTATTTGTATGATCTAAGGACACACATATAGGCTTATATAGTTAATAACATAATTTGTTGTTACACTAGGAGTTTCAGTGCGGACAGTGCTAATTTCCACCTGAGATGGTTTGTTACAAAGTATTGTAAAGCCAAAATCTTCTAGTGAATCCTTCCTACAAAGAAAAAAAGGTGATACATGATCATTGAGCTTCCGAACATCTAAAAAAATCTTTTATTCTATACTCTACCGCTGTCATCACACACATACCGGGTTTCTATACCTTTCCCAACTTCACTGGTTTCAGGATATTAGTTCCGCATTTGATTTTAGTTATATCTTTATACAAGGAAATCAAGAACCGGTATTTGTCAAATGAACCAATGAAGGTGATGAAGGTCAACACTGATTTCGGTATAACTGATGGAGCTCCACAAATGATATAAAGCCAAGAACTAAATGGACCATGGAGGGTAAAAAGAAGCAAACTTGGATAATACGGCAAAAGACATCTTATGCAACACGATGGATAAAAATACATTCAGTAAGATCAAAATGTGTTCTATTGTAAAAGAGATATGGGAGAAGCTAACCCACATGAAATGATGAAACTAAGGAAAACATGCTTACCCTAGCCATTCAGAAGTTTGAAAACATTAAAATTAAGACAGGGAAAACTCTAAATAAGTTTGATGAATGATTTAGTAGCTTCGTGATCGAACTTTTGGGACTTGGGAAGGAATACAGCAACAGGGAGAGTGTCCAAAAAAGTGATAGAGCACCATCCAAATAATGGCGTGAAAACAATAGTAAAGAGTAGAGCACCATCCAAAGAATGGGATGTGAAAACAATAGTAAAGAGGGACTGTAGGGATCTCAACAAGCTTAAACTTTATGACTTGTTTGTTGATCTAAAGCCTATGAGTTTAAGTTGTAGAATCAGAAGTGAGCAGGAACCTACTACATCTCAAGCTGTTAAAGCACTTGCCGTAACAACATCCACTTCATCAACAAACATGGGAGTTGGCCAGAAAAACGTCTACAGATCAGATAAGTAAGGAAGCTATGCCCATTTTGTTAAGAAATTTGGAAATTCATGTGTAAAATCAGTCTAGATTTACTCAATATCGATATAAAAAGGGCCAGACATAAGATGATTAAGCTTGTTTTAATTGTGACAAATGAGGACACTTTATTGGAAATTGTAACAGGCCAAATAAAGAAGACGTGGAGGTTGTTAGGAGAAGAAAAATAAAGAACGGAAATACGTCATCCAGAAAAAAAGAAAGGACAGAAAGCATTGGCTGCTGAAGAAATCAATCGCGAATGGGCAGACTCAGACTTTGAGAGCTCCAGATCCAAAGCCACTTCAAGTGAAAGCGATGTAGAAGTACAATGTCTAATGGCAGATACTGAACCCGATGATGCATTTGATTTTAACTCTAGTGAATTTACACGAGATGATCTCATTAATCCATTGCATGACACGATAAATGAATACAAGAAGCTGGCTAAATTATTTGAGGAAGTGAAACTACTGGAATACACTCTTTTGATAGTAGATTGCGATTTACATGGTGACAGGCCTGGTGCACAAATCAGAGATTAACCACGCAATAAACCACGACGGAAGCATTTAAAAGTGGCTAAAATTTTTCGTTTTGGTCTGACTTAGAAAACATAATTTAAAAATACATTGATACTCAAAATATTGGTTTTACAACAACCCAAAAACTGAACACTAACAACTGCATATCACAAATACAACAATCGAGTGTCTCCCAAACAAAAAAACTAATAATCAGCAATAGAACATTACATCCTTAAGGGACATTCCCCGACAAAGACTCTATTGCATTATTATACAATATATATAACTGGGACACTCTATCCACCTCCTGGGGCACCACCAGCTGAGTCATCTCCTCGAACAGTTGAGAAACTATGGTAACCTGAACACATATAAACAGGAAAAACAACCAGCCCCAGAGGGAAATGGGGTCAAACCCCAGTACGGAGAGCAATATAAAAATAAAATAGATAGCAACAGATATAAATGCACATGCTATGCATGAGACAACAGAATGCAAGAACGAAGGACTACAACCGAACAGGGAGTCAAAGGAGCTCAAGAACCAGCTCAGCAGCTGTGAAAAAATCGAACAAAGGGTAGTGGCCACGAAGCATGTGAGAGCGTGGTAGCTATCCACTCGTCCAACACACGGTACCAGAGCATAAACAGATCACTCAACCTATTGTCGCCAAAGCTCATGAGAGCGTGGTAGCTATCCACTCGTCTCATAGCGGCTAACAGATAACCAACAGGGAGATGAGGAGCACGGTATTGCCGCTCGTCCTCAACAACAGCTCCTGGTACATACAGGTTAGCACAACAACAACAACGGCTAACAGATATGAGCTCAAGCATGGAAAATGTGTATATGCCAATGCAACAACTTACAATAATCAGCACAGAGACAAGCAGTAAGCAACAACGATGCAGCAGCACACAATACACGCAATACCAGCAAGCATACACCTATATCCATGCCAAATCCCAAAGCTGTAAACAAGCTCAAATCTGTACCTTCAGCTTCTGAGCTACAATTACCACAACAAGAGTCCCGAGCACTCAGATATGAAACCTTCTAAGCCAACAACAACGACAATACACAGGGATAGTAGCACAGAACTATGAACTGCGAGCTACGAGCTCCACCAGCTCTATCCTAACCTTCTAGCACAACAGATAGCTCTAAACGAAGCATAAGGATCTATCTCTCACTCGAAAGCACTACCCGAACGGAAAAGAAAATCTATCCGAGCACTAACCAACAACGCATCGCTGCTACTTCGTGTTCCTCTTCTAGCTATCCACAACTGAAACGCCCGTGTTTTGAAAAGTAAAAACGTGGAATTTTTTTTTCTTTTTCTAGTACTAAATAAAACATAAAAGCCATTCGATTTAGCATCATTAAAAAATATCAAATCATGAAACGGACGAATTCAAATAAATACTAATAAGAATGTTTTTCTTCAAAGAATAAAATTAATAAATCATAAAATGTTCTACTCTACGGAAAAAGTTTGTCCATCGATAAGCGTCTCACCCCGACTGAGCCCTCGCCAACCAGCACCGCCTAAACATCCTCACTTGCATCAATAAAATGTAGTGAGCCTAGAGGCCCATCAAGTAAACTCCGGGAATAGCAAATAATACATAATACATGCACATACAATAAAATATTTTTATTTAACATAAACTCATTTGTCAACAGTTCAAATAAAAAGGTCGTCAATGAAATCCTTCACAAGGAATCCCATAACCTCAACACAACCCATTTTCAAAATAAGAGGATTATCCTCAATTAAAATCCTTAAATCATTTTCCCTAACCTCAAAATACACCATTAACCTCAAAAATACTTTAATCATTCCTCAATTTATTTTTTGAAGTGGCTCAGAAATTCCCTGCAGTCATCAGTCAAGTAGCTTAAATAAGCTCATATGGATCCATCAATTTGGCGGGACACCCCGATCCAAAGGCCGACATTCACACGCTCGTAATCAGTCAAGTTGGCGGGGCACCCCGACCTGTCGGTCGACATCCACACACCCGTGATAATTTGGCGGGGCACCCCGACCCGTTGGTCGACATCCGCATGCCCGTAATATCAGTTATAACTTCACCACAATTCATTTTAAAGCCTCAAATCGTTTCTTCCTAAAAAACAATTCACCTAAAACAATATATTTTCCTAACGAAATAAATTTTATTATTTATTTTTAAAAAAAACAAAGGAAAAGGAGTATCACGTGTCACCCCCATTCAATAACACACACCAAGACATTATTTTTTTATTTTTATTTTCCAAAAGCATGATCCCCGCGTATCCTTTCTAGAACCCACATTTGTATCATTTTCCTCTCTTCTTCACCCTCTCCTTCTTTCTTTTTTTTTTAAAAAAAAACAAGAACTCACGGCTGCACAAGGAACATCAAAATTTTTTATTTTTTTAATAAACTTGTTCCCTTCTTGCACCACACTCCCGGTGCACACAGGTTCTAAATCTACTGGACATGCACACACCAAGCCGTGTAATTGGATCGGCTAGACATTCACACCCGACACACACACAAAGACCCACACACACGGCTGCCATAAAAGGGAGGTTGCTGCACCCTTGGCTTTGATCTCTCATAGTCGGATACAACCACCATAAAGGCCATGCGTCCATCCCTAGCCAAACCAGGCAGGATAAAAAAATGCACACGGGGAAACACACACTTAAATTGAAATTTTATTTGGGTCCTCACGACATGCACATGGAGCAGCTGATCACGCACGAGAACATGGATAAACGGGAGTCTCCTCGCATGAACAACTCACTGATCTCTCACAGAGAGTCGAAAACATGTTATTAATTCCAGAAATTTTCAGAAATTTTTTCAACCAAAATTGATCACAAACAGCCAATTCAACGCAATATGATCCCATCGACACATGAAAAGGAAGGAATTTATACTGCACAACCAATGAACGAAAAAGCAGGACCTTCATGCTTAATATGAAATCATCGGTGCAGACAAGAACGGGATTTACTTGCCTCGATTAAGGGATGGTCGGAAGGCGATCTCCAGCGAGGAACGAAGCTCCGAACGTGATGCAATATCCTCAAAAAGTTTCAGTAATTTTCAGAAAGCCTTCCCCTCAAACCCTAGCCGTCATCTCTATTACTTTTGTGTGTAAAACGTGAGGTGTGTGTGTGTTTTGGGAGGAGGGTGAAACATTATTTATAAAAAAATTTTGACCAAAAAGTGCTAAAAATTTTATGAGATTTAAAAGTGCTAACACACCTTTAAAACAAGATAATAACATTTAAAGATGTACTAAGATTTTAAAAGTGCTAAACTTTAAAGAAACTTAAAAGGCGCATTTTAATTGCCACGAAAATAGAAATCATAAAATTTAAAGGCACTATTTACTTGATTGGAAACAGAGAATAAAATCGGACTTAAATTCATCACAAAATTTTATATAAACATCATAAAAATATTTTTCCCTCTCAAAATTATAATTAAATAAATTTTCATTGTAGTTGTTACTGTGCTTGGGCGTCTCCTCCAGAAATCTCCCTGCAAACCAAAATCTTAAATTCTAATTAAAGGAACGTCAACGTAAAAATATAATAAAAATTAATAAGGACGATATTAAAAATCAATTTTATCTACCAATTAATTATTTTGTCGGTCTATGTGGCTACCTCGGATTTCTGGGTGTCACAATCATACCCCCTTAAATTAAATTTCGTCCTCGAAATTTGAATTACCGAATAACTCTGGTACCGATTGCGCATGTCCGCCTTGGTCTCCCACGTTGCCTCTTGCTCAGTGTGGTTCGTCCACTGGACCTTAATCATCGAAATGACCCTGTTACTCAATCTCCTCTCCTGCCTCTGAAGAATTCTCACCGGCTTCTCCTCGTATGACAAGTCTGGGGCTAACTATAACGGCTCATAACTCAGCACATGTGAAGGGTTCGACATGTAATTCCGGAGCATAGACACGTGGAACACATTATGTACTGCTGATAGGTGTGGTGGTAGTGCTACTCGATACGCTAATGTGCCTACCCTCTCCAAAATCTCAAACGGCCCAATGTATCTCAGACTCAACTTCCCCTTCCTGCCGAACCTAATCACTCCTTTCATCGAGGCAACCTTGAGAAACACATGGTCTCCTACCTCAAACTCCAACTCACGGTGATGACAATCAGCATAGCTCTTCTGTCTACTCTGTGCCATCCTCATCCTGTCGCGAACTCTATTAATAACCTCGGCGGTCTGTCTAACAATATCGGGACCACCCAAATCAGCCCTCTCTCCTAAATTATCCCAATGGACTGGTGATCTGCACTTGCGTCCATATAACGCCTCATAGGGAGCCATCTCTATCGAATCCTGATAACTGTTATTATACGTGAACTCGACCAGTGGAAGTTTCAAATCCCAACTCCCATCAAAATCTATCATGCAGGTGCGTAGCAAATACTCAAGAGTCTGAATCACTCTCTCTGACTGACCATCCGTCTGAGGGTGAAAAGTTGTACTAAAGGCTAGCATGGTACCTAAAGCTCGATATAGACTCCTCCAGAACGCCGACGTGAACCGTGGATCTCTGTCTGACACAATGGAAATCGGAATGCCATGAAGCCTAACTATCTACCTGATGTACAATTCAGCATACTTGTTCAGACTGTAAGTAGTCTTCATTGGTAGAAAGTGAGCTGACTTGGTGAGGCGATCAACAATAACCCATATAGAATTATATCCATGCAATGTCCTCGGTAGCCTCACAACAAAATCCATCGTGACGTTCTCCAATTTACACTCCGGTATAGGAAGTGGCCTCAACATTTCTGCTGGTCGCTGGTGCTCTGCCTTCACCTGCTGGCAAGTCAAACACTCCGAAACAAACTTCGAAATGTCACTCTTCATTCTCGGCCACTAGTACAATTTTTGCAAGTCATTGTACATCTTCATGCCTCCCGGATGCATAGAGTAAGGAGTAGTGTGTGCCTCAACCATGATATCATATCGCAAGGTGTCCATGTGTGGCACCCACAGTCGGCCTTGATGTCGAATAATCCCATCTACCATCATGTAAAGGTTGGTGCCCTTATCTTCATCCCGCTTTCTTAAGTTAACCAACTGCTCATCCATCGACTGTACTTCTCTGATCCTATCCCTCAAGGTAGGCTGAATCGTCAGCGCAGCCAACTTCACGGCACACTCATGAGTAATCACCTCTAACTCGAACCTCTCGATCTCTGTCGCTAGTGGTCTCTGGACCATCAACTGTGATAATCCTGCTGATTTTCTGCTCAGTGCATCAGCCACTACATTTTATTTCCTCGGATGGTAATTTATGGTGCAATCGTAGTCCTTAACAAGCTCTAACCATTGTCGCTAGCGCATAATCAACTCTTTCTAGGTGAAGAAGTACTTGAGGCTTTTATGATCTGTGTAAATCTCACACTTCTCCCCATACAGGTAATGTCTCCAAATTTTCAACGCAAACACCATGATGCTAGCTCCAGATCGTGGTTAGGGTAATTCTTCTCATGATTTTTCAACTGTCTAGAGGCATAAGAAATTACCCTTCTGTCTTACATCAGAACTGCACCCAATCCCATTTTAGACGCATCTGTATAGAGAACATAGTTTTCGTGTCTAGACGGCATAGCTAGCACTGGAGCTTCCACGAATGACTGCTTCAATCCGTCGAATCCTGCTTGACACTCGGGGGTCCATTCATACCTAGAATGCTTCTTAGTTAGTGATGTCAAGGGAACTGCCATCTTCGAAAACCCCTTGATAAATCGCATGTAGTAGCCTGCTAGACCCAAGAAACTGCGTATCTTTGTCACACTCTTAGGCATTGGCCAATCCTTCACTGCTTCCACCTTTGTCGGGTCTACTTCGACTCCCTTCCTCGAGATCACGTGGCCAAGGAATGCAACTTTCTAAAGCCATAACTCACATTTACTGAACTTTTCAAAGAGTCGTCTGTCCTTCAAAATCTGCAATACTGTCCTGAGATGCTCGGGGTGCTCCTCTCTACTTTGGAGTAAATCAGAATATCATCAATAACTAATATCACAAATTTGTGAGACCCAAAAGCTGATGAGATTAATTGAGTTAATTAATCGGGTTTTATTGGATTGTGTCAGCTTTTAGTCGATATGCTTGGAGAAGTTATCGGGTTTGTTTTAGTCCTTAGAACAATTCTGGAGAGTTGAGGGATTGAATTCAGCGATCAGAAGTTACCGTGGGTCATCGCTGGATGCTAGTGTTCAGCAGTGGTGACGTGAGCAGTTGTCGCTGGATTGTTGGTTTTCAGATTTGAGGAGAAGTCTGTTATCGGGGGCATTTCAGATGTCTCTTAGCGGTTTTCAGTAGCGGGTGTTTGTACGTCGTTGTTTGGATTAGTTGGAAAGACAGCGTTTTGGATTAGCGGAGGAGACTCAGCTGTGAGTGGCGTTAGCTTTCAGTTATGTGAGAGATCTGATGTTGCGTTGCTATCAGATGTTGTTTAGTTGTTCAGCTGTGAGTAGCGGGTGACGTGTCCAGCTGCGACAGTAGCTCTCTGCGACGTCGTTTGGTTTAAGTGATCGCTGTTTTAGCGTAGCGTTTTTTTTGGCGCGAGATTCAGATGTTGTGATATCAGCTGTGATAGCTTAAGTTGTCGGTGGATCTGTTCCCAGTTTCAGTCAGCGGTGAGATTTAAATAGGGAGCTTGGCCTTGTTCTCTATTATTGTTTCCCGACACTTAGAATATTTCCCGATTGTTGAACTATGTCGCGTTACCCTAGCTACTGTTCACCGAACCTTATCTTCTTCCATTGCCGACGGTAGATAGCTCTGATTGAAGTGAGAGTGGTGGCGTTGAACTCCTCTTGCTGAGACGCTTCGTTTGATGTTTCTCTTGAACGTTTGCTTGAAGCTGGAGAGATTTGCTAAGACATCTCCCCTCTCTAGTCTGTTAGCGTACCGTCCTAGCTTGTTGGGGTAAGTGTTCAGACCCTGTCTTGTGTTGTTTAGAGCTCGCTGTTGAGTTAAATGGGGTAGTTTAGCGCTGGTCGAGTTCGTAGCTCCCAGCTGTTGCTTTTCTGTGTTACGGTCCTTGAGTAATTGCTTGTGTTGGCTAAGCAGGTGGTAGATCTGTGTTGCTCGAACCCTGATTGTAGTAGTTGTTGTTAGGATAAAATTTATTAAGTTGGTGATAACAAAATAATATAAGTACTGAAGTTAAGCTAGATCTGGACAGACAGACGATGATATCAACTATGTATTTGGAACATAGCATAATTCAGTCGACGGGTTGATATTCAGCTGATGGTTGTTAAGTGGAAGTATTCAGATGTTGCGTTGAGATTTTCAGATGCTAGATATCAGATATTGATATTCGGGATTATGTCAGAGGTTGAATTATTACAGGTTATCAGTTTCTGGTACTGGATCAGTCGATGGAATTCTACGATTAGCTTTTGGTATTCAATCAGCCGTTGGGATAAATTCAGCCGTTGGTTAGTAATCAGCAGATGTATTAGTTTCAGACGCAAGTTGTTGATTGTTAGTGTATTTCGTTGAAGATTGCAAAACGACAGCGTTTGGATAAGTTGAAACGACAGCGTATTGGAATAGCGCTAGGATTCAGCCGATGGTTTTGCATATAATCATCTACTGGTATATCAGCCATTGGTATATCAGTCGTTGGTATTTCAGCTGTTGGACAAATCAGGTGATGAAGTGTTCAGGCGTTGTAACCAGCCGTTACGTCATATTCATCAATGTACATAAAGGGAGATATTTCAAGCGATCAGCTGGTGCATATTTTCAGGAGTTGAAGCTATCAGCTGGTGCATACTTTCAGATGTTCAAGTCATCAGCTGGTGTACAAACAATGAATTGATTCAAATTCGATCATATACTCAAATTGGAAAAGATCGATGACCATAACAGAATCGTACAATTGCCTGGAATTAAGGAGACAAGATCGGTACTATTTTGGGTAAATAGTACAACTTACAGAGGACGTTATACGGTTATTGCACAAATATGGAAAACAACAATCTGGTTCTGACGATGTGCAATTTACCATTTGGTGGAGCAGGATATACGGTTACAGATTATCAGAATTTCAAAAGGGACTTTATTTCCTTAGCCAAATCAAATGACCGTTGAGCGAAGAGTATAAATAGCAGAAGTTTGAATTGAAGAAGAACTTCTTCGCTATCGATACTTACCGTCACTCTGCCAATTTTACGAGCGCATTGAAATTTGAAGTTATTCTCAAAAAGCTCACAACTCGAAGAACTTTCAAACAAGTCTTCATAGATTTACCTTCGAGTTTATTCTCTGGTTCAATCTTTTGAATCGTGTTTCATTGTTTAGAAACCAGAGAATTTACAGCACTCAATATATTTGTATCCATCGTTGTATTCATTATTGAGTCTGTAACAAACGCGCTGTCTAAAATCCGTTTGAAAAATATCATTCTAAGTGTTGTAAAACCAGCAGCTGCGTCTGCGTGATTGTTTGTGGAGTTTCTAGGAGTTCACCTTGAGCGAGGCTCGGTGATCGGGTGTTTGTAGAAGGCCTGCACGCATCAAATCTTCTAGTGAAACCTTCCTGGAAAGGAAGAAGGGGAGACGTAGGATATTTATATCCGAACTTCCAGAAACAAACTCTGTCCCTTAACTCGTTACATTACGCATTATTTATTGTTTACACTGTTAACTGATTAATTGGCTTTATTTCGCACATATTTATTAGCCAAGAGATCAGCCATTAAACTGAGATATCTTAAGTCTGGTAACTCGGACTTAAGTTAAGCAGTGCTTGTAAAAATAGTTTTAAACGGTTTCAAAAATTAAAAATACCAAGGAGTTCATTCCACCCCCCTTTTGAACTCTTAGGGCTATTTTCGTGCCATATTGATCCTATCAATTGTTGCACAGAAGATTTGAGGTACGGATGTAAGCTTGTTGCAGCATTGAGATTTGGCATGGATATGTGCTTATGTTTGCTGTTCTGTGATGCCGTGTATATTGTATTGTTATCTGTTGCATTTTGTTGCACTGCATACACGCATCTGTTCCATGTTGTTTCAGATCTCTTGTAGCCATGCATTATGCTTGCTGATTGAGCGTGCCAGGGTGTTTGTAGAGGCGCGCGAGTAACTCCCGTCCCTCATCTTCCTGTAGGGTTTGTTAGCCACCGTGAGCGGAGTGGGTAGCTCCCACATCACATGTGTTGGGCAACAGCGGGTTGTGCGTTGATAATGCACCCGGTACCGTGTTCTGAGACGAGTGTGTAGCTCCCATATACTCACACACATTGTGGCCACTGTCTTCTATTAAGATTTCAGTTGTGGAGTTGTCCTTGGAATCCGTTGGCTCCCTATGTTTGGTTGTAGCCTTGATCTATGTATAGCATTTGTATTTTATCTATTGCTATCTAACTGCTGTTTTCAGTTGCTCTCCGTACTGGGGTTTGACCCCATGTCCCTCTGGGGCTGGTGTTGTTTCCTGTATGTGATTTCATGTACCGTGGTTACTCTGCTGGTCGTGGAGTAGACCCAGCTGGTGGTGCCCCAGGAGGTGGTTAGAGTGTCTTAGTTAGCGTATAGCATATTATGTATCAGTACTGTTAGCCGGGGGTTGTCCTGTGCTTTGTAGTTAATCAAATTATTTACCACAAAATCATATTTTAATCATAAAATCGCATTTTATAATAAAATCGCATTTTGTTGATAAAATAAAATTTTAATCAACAAAATCATATTTAATTATAAAATCATATTTCACAATTAAAATCATATTTTGCAATTCTAATTGCATTAAATTGGGCTTAAAACAATTTTAGGCCCAAAAATCTTAAAATTTCAAAATCGACCAAAATCGGCCCGATATCGAATATCGGCCCGAAAACTTCATGGGCTGCCCGGGACAGGCCCGAACATGACCTAGAAGAGAATTAGCCATCGCAACGCTGTCGGTGA
>KQ993845.1:12126-24785 GCA_001598015.1 Dorcoceras hygrometricum
TTGGGTGGGCGGCGCCCGGCCAGCAAGTGGCAATTGCGCAGCCGCGCGCGCGCAATTGCGCTCGGGTGTTGGGCCACCGCACACGGCGGCGGACGGAGGCTACAATCCAAATTTTTTTTTTTAATTTCAAAACTCGAGATTCAGATGCAATTATGGTAACAATGTATTGAAGGATCCAAGCCTTGGCTCTGATACCACTGTTGGGTTAGTGGTGGCGGATCCGGATCCCACTTCCTGAGGCGCAGCGGAAAAAAAAAATTGCCCAGAAAGTGTTCAATACATTGAAAGAAATCTACAAACATACATAGGGTGTTCGTAGATGATTACCTTGCTGGCGTCTAGGCGCCTGGCTCCGACCAGTTTCACGAGGAAACCGGCACTTCAAACTGTAGACGGCTGTAGATCGTCAATCAGGTCCACGACCAGATTCAAGACACCTTCGTCAGCCTGCACTAGAAGGACTGACAAATTCAGCACGGACGGAAACTCCTCGTCAAGCTGATCGGAACAAGTCCGATCAACGTACACGGCGGCGGGGCGGCGGCACTTGGGCGGCGGCGCGGCCGAGAGAGGGGGCGAGAGGAGAGGGGCGGCCGAGTGGTCTATGGAGGCTAGGTTTAGGTTATGATACTTGTGTGATCAAGTCCTAATCATCTTAACTTAATAAAGGTGATAGATGGGCTTGAACCGGCCCAATGGACTTGGGTCATACCCAGGTCCATATGAACATTCGATTCATTTAAATCACTACGTTTTCATCACAACTCCGATCGACGATCAGATCAGACCGATCGAATCAGTTTCCAAAACTGAATGTTATGATGTGAAAAATAATTTTTCAGATACCTAGTTCAAAATGACAGTTTTGCCCCTCAACAGCGGGAAATCGCAATTTGACCCCTGTTGACTTTTAGGAAGTCGCACTCCCTAAAATCCTCTTCGTATGCTCAACACATTGAGCTCAGTTTCCGTGCGAGAATCATGAATCCAGTACTTGTGTGACCCCCTCTTCGTATGCTCAACACATTGAGCTCAGGTTCCGTGCGGAAATCATGAATCCAGTACTTGTGTGACCCTCAATGGTTCAGGGATACAGCTAGCCATGGGCCCGCAACCATTGCGGCTCCGAAATCACAATTTCGGACTTGCCCACGGATCATGGTAAAGCGCCTAGCAACATCGCCCCATGATCCCCTAGGTATCATTGATAGTGCCTGCAAGAACCAGTTGGTCGTGGTTAGCGTACAGTACGGTCCTTTCAACACATATATCCCGATCAGATCAACGACCATTGGTAAATCGAGAGTCGCTAGAGATCCGATATCTATGCATACATCTTGGAGATCGAATAGTGACATCGCGAGTGTAACTAGGTAAACCCATTTACCTAAAACACTTCTAGTACTCTGGCCAGAGATTTATACACTATTATCCCCTCAGATAGCATAGGATATCCACGCATGTAAACGAGCGGTGAATCCTCGACAACGAAGAATCGACTCCTACATGCATCGGGATCTCACCCAATCCCGCCGCCTGATGACCCCAAGTGAGTCGGCAAACGAGTCAAAGTGAGACGCCTATCATGTAGAGTCTCAATGACGTTTCGAGTCGTGAGGATTAATCAGTACAACCAAGACCTCGGACTTATCCACTCGACAAATGGTAACCACTTGGAAAGTCCGAACGAGGGTAGTTCGATAGATCACCAGGTCACTATCTATCTGCATGCTCAGAACATCACAATGTTCCCTACCAATGAAACACGGTACTTCACATCGCAGATACTAGTCTCAATCTCGGGCGGCCTTATCCTCATTTTGACGGCCCAATCGACTAGGAACGAATTCAGAATACACAGTGACTATTAGATGTGTTTCATGATAGCCGTCATACCCACTATCACATCTAACATACACTATGGTGCATTCTAGGTCTTTATCCAACACTATTGTTAACATTATATAACATAATGAAAATAAAGAATGCCATGAATAAATGCGAATATCATATATAAAGATCGTTTCATACAAGAGTCTATAAACCCACACGCCACAAGTTGGCTAGTTGGGCATCTACTCTAACAACTTTATAGAAGGATTTTCTATTATAGCTAAGCCAATGACACAGTTGACTCAGAAAGACAAAAGGTTTGTGTGCACTGAGCAATGTGAGGATAGTTTTCTATTTCTCAAAGAGAAGCCGACTTCTGCGCTTGTGTTAGCTTTGCCGTGTGGTTCAGGTGGTTTTGTGGTGTGTGCAGATGCTTCCTTGAATGGATTGGGTTGTGTTTTGATGCAGAATGGTCGAGTCATTGCATATGCCTCTCGGAAATTGAAACCGCATGAGACTCGGTACCCAGTTCATGATTTGTTGTTAGCAGCAGTGGTTTTTTCTTTATTTGGCGCCACTACTTGTATGGTGAGCAATTTGTGGTGTACTTCGACCACAAGAGTCTTCAATATCTGTTTTCTCAGTCAGATTTGAACATGAGACATTGTAGATGGATGGAGCTGCTTAAGGATTTGATTGTGAGATCAAGTATCAGCCTAGGAAAGTGAATGTAGTTGCTGATGCATTGAGCAGAAAGGCTCAAGTGGCGATGCTGGCTTCGATGCAGATTTCGAAGGTCCATGAGCATCTTATGGTTGGCGGTATTACCCAGCTGAGGACTATGTTGTGGTGTCTTCTTTTCAAGTTGAGCCACATATTGTTGCTAGTATTAGAGCAACTCAGAGGACTGATCCATCCATCCATGAGTTGAAGCTGAAAGTGAGAGCTGGACAGATAGAGGACTATTCTGTTTCTTCTGATGGTTGTTTGAGGTTTCGTGGTAGGCTGGTTGTGCCAAACTTGATTGACCTGAAGGAGGAGATCTTGCGAGAAGTGCATTGCAGTAGATACAGTGTCCATCCTGGTGCAAGGAATATGTATCATGCCTTGAAGCAGCATTACTAATGGGCAGGTTTGAAGAGTGATGTTGCTGATTTTGTAGCCCGTTTTCTGAATTGTCAGCAAGTCAAGGCTGAGAGGATGAGACCTGGTGGTTTGTTGCAAAGCTTAGAGGTGCCCCAATGGAATTGGGAGCACATAGCTATCGATTTTGTCACGCATTTGCCTCGTTCCAGAAGAGGCTGTGATGCAGTTTGGGTGGTAGTAGACAGATTGTCGAAGTCTGTGCACTTCATTCCGTACAACATGACTTATTCTTTGAAGAAGATGGCGAAGCTGTACGTAGATTTTGTGGTTCGGTTGCATGGTGTGCCAGTTTCGATTGTTTCAGATCATGATCCAAGGTTTACTTTCAGGTTTTGGAAGAGTTTGCAAACAGCTTTGGGTACTAGATTGGCTATGAGTACAGCGTATCACCCCCAGAAAGATGGCCAATCTGAGAGGAATATCCAGATTTTGGAGGATATTTTGAGAGCTGTTGTAATGGATTTTAGTGGTAGCTTGCAAGATTCGTTGTCTTTGGTTGAGTTTTCCAACAATAACAGCTATCAAGTCACGATTGGGAAGGCACCATTTGAAGCTTTGTATGGTAGAAAATGCAGATCACCGATATGTTGGGAAGAAGTGGGGGATAAGCAGCTGTCTTCTCCAGAGTTTGTGCAGCAGATGAGAGATCAGGTGGATTTGATTCGCCAACGGATGAAAGCTGCACAAGATCTCCAAGCTAGTTATGCGAATAAGAGGCGTAGGCCTTTGGAATTTGAAGTTGGTGATCTGGTTTTTCTGAAAGTTTCTCCTTTCCACAGTGTTATGAGATTTGGTCTCAAGGAAAAGTTAGCTCCTCGTTATGTTGGTCCTTATGAGATAGCTGAGAGTATTGGCCCTTTGGCATATCGTTTGCTGTTGCCGCCAGATTTGTCCTCTTTACATGATGTGTTTCATGTTTTGATGTTGAGGAAGTATGAGCCAGATCCTTCTCATGTGTTGAGAACTGACGAGGTTGAGATAAATCGGACTTGTAGCTATGTTGTAGTATCCTTCGCAGATCTTGGATAGAAAAGAGACTGACGAGGTTGAGATAAATCGGACTTTGAGCTATGTTGAGTATCCCTTGCAGATCTTGGATAGAAAAGAGAAACAGCTGAGGAATAAGACCATTCCCTTGGTGATTGTTCAGTGGAGCAAACATGGTAGAGAGGAAGCTACTTAGGAACTGGAAGAGAAGATGCCCAAGCGTGGGTGACCGCATCTGTTTGAGTGAGTGTTGGAGCTGATTCCAGTAGTTAGTTCTTTGTTATTTCTCGGCAGATGTTTGCTTAAGTTCTTTTCCCCATTTATCTTGAACTCTTGATTTATAGTTGATTGATTTCGAGGACGAAATCCTGTTTTAGTGGGGGAGAGATGTGAGACCCAAAAGCTGATGAGATTTATTGAGTTAATTAATCGGGTTTTATTGGATTCAGTTGTGTCAGCTTTTAGTCGATATGCTTGGAGAAGTTATCGGGTTTGTTATAGTCCTTAGAACAATTCTGGAGAGTTGAGGGATTGAATTCAGCGATCAGAAGTTAGCGTGGGTCATCGCTGGATGCTAGTGTTCAGTAGTGGTGACGTGAGCAGTTGTCGCTGGATTGTTGGTTTTCAGATTTGAGGAGAAGTCTGTTATCGGGGGCATTTCAGATGTCTCTTAGCGTGTTTTCAGTAGCGGGTGTTAGTACGTCGTCGTTTGGATTAGTTGGAACGACAGCGTTTTGGATTAGTGGAGGAGACTCAACTGTGAGTGGCGTTAGCTTTCAGCTGTGTGAGAGATCTGATGTTGCGTTGCTATCAGATGTTGTTTAGTTTTTCAGCTGTGAGTAGCGGGTGACGTGTCCAGCTGCGACAATATCTCTCTGCGACGTCGTTTGGTTTAAGTGATCGCTGTTTTAGCGTAGCGTTGTTTCTGGCGTGAGATTCAGATGTTGGGATATCAACTGTGATAGCTTAAGTTGTCGGTGGATCTATTCCCAGTTTCAGTCAGCGGTGAGATTTAAATAGGGAGCTTGGCCTTGTTCTCTATTATTGTTTCCCGACACTTAGAATATTTCCCAATTGTTGAACTCTGTCGCGTTACCCTAGCTACTGTTCACCGAACCTTATCTTCTTCGATTGCCGATGGTAGATAGCTCTTATTGAAGTGAGAGTGGTAGGGTTGGACTCCTCTTGCTGAGACGCTTCGTTTGATGTTTCTCTTGAACGTTTGCTTGAAGCTGGAGAGATTTTCTAAGACATCTCCCTTATCTAGTCTGTTAGCGTACCGTCCTAGCTTGTTGGGGTAAGTGTTCAGACCCTGTCTTGTGTTGTTTAGAGCTCGCTGTTGAGTTAGATGGGGTAGTTTAGCGCTGGTCGAGTTCGTAGCTCCCAGCCGTTGCTTTTTGTGTTACAGTCCTTAAGTAATTGCTTGTGTTGGCTAAGAAAGTGGTAGATCTGTGTTTCTCGGACCCTGATTGTAGTAATTGTTGCACGGAAGATTTGAGGTACGGATGTGAGCTTGTTACATCGTTGAGATTTGGCATGGATATGTGCTTATGTTTGCTGTTCTGTGATGCTGTGTATATTGTCTTGTTATCTGTTGCATTTTGTTACACTGCATACACGCATCTGTTGTTGTTTCAGATCTCTTGTAGCCGTGCCTTGTGCTTGCTGATTGAGCGTGCCAGGGTGTTTGTAGAGGCGCGCGGGTAACTCCCGTCCCTCATCTCCCTGCTGGGTTTGTTAGCCACCGTGAGCGGAGTGGGTAGCTCCCACATCTCATGTGTTGGGTAACAGTGGGTTGAGCGTCGATAATGCACCTGGTACCGTGTTCTGAGACGAGTGGGTAGCTCCCATATACTCACACACATTGTGGCCACTGTCTTCTATTCAGATTTCAGTTGTGGAGTTGTCCTTGGAATCCGTTGGCTCCCTATGTTCGGTTGTAGCCTTGATCTCATGCCTAGCATTTGCATTTTATCTATTGCTATCTAACTGATGTTTTCAGTTTCTCTCCGTACTGGGGTTTGACCCAATGTCCCTCTGGGGCTGGTGTTGTTGCCTGTATGTGTTTTCAGGTTACCATGGTTACTCTGCTGGTCGTGGAGTAGACCCAGGTGGTGGTGCCCCAGGAGGTGGTTAGAGTGTCTAAGTTAGCGTATAGCATATTATGTATCAGTACTGGTAGCCGGGGGTTTTCCTGTGCTTTGTAGTAGTTATTGTTTGGTATTTGATATGTGTTTTAATGTTGTACTGTTGTATTGAATTGTGTTGTTAAACTGAGATAGTATAGCATATTATGTATCAGTACTGGTAGCCGGGGGTTTTCCTGTGCTTTGTAGTAGTTATTGTTTGGTATTTGATATGTGTTTTAATGTTGTACTGTTGTATTGAATTGTGTTGTTAAACTGAGATATTTTAATTATGTTGTATTTTAAATTATATGTTTTAGTCAGGCAAAAGCGAAAAATTTTAAGCCACTTTTGTATGTTTCCGCTATTATTTTGCGTGGTTTAACTCTGTGTTGAGCACGAGGCCTGACAAAATTGATCCAAGAAGGGCTGAAATACTCTGTTCATCAAATCCATGAATATTGAGGGTGTGTTCGTCAGACCAAATGACATCACCAGAAACTCATAATGGCCATAACGAGTTCTAAAAGCTGTTTTGTAGACATCAGACTCCCTGATCTTCAACTGGTGATAGCCTGAACGAAGATCAATCTTAGAAAAGATGGCTGCACCCTGAAGTTTATCAAAAAAATCCTCTATCCTTGGCGAGGGATACTTGTTCTTCACTGTCATCTTGTTCAATTCTCTGTAGTCTATGCACAGCCTCATACTTCCATCATTTTTCTTCACGAACAACACTGGTGCTCCCCACGGGGAGAAACTTGGGCGTATGAAGCCCTTATCCAACAACTCCTGAATTTGCTCCTTCAGTTCTTTCATCTTAGTCGGTGCCAGTCGATATGGTGGTTTGGAGACAGGTGCTGCGTCAGGCACTAGGTCAATAGTAAACTCAAGCTCCCTGTCTGGCGGAAGACCGGAAATATCATCTGGAAACACCTCTGGAAATTCATTTGCTACATCGACATCTGCAAGAGTAGCCTATCGTCCTCCGGTATCATAGAGATCTAGCCAGAAACCTCTGACATCCTTTCCTCAAGAAGCTCTGTGCCTTCAAGGCTGAAATAAGGCGAGGATCTGTTGTTTTGCGCTGCCTCAAACAAGAATCGGCCTCCTTGGGGTGGATTAACCTCTACTGTCCTCCGGCTGAAATCTATTACTACTCCATAACTCATCAACCAATCCATACCCAAGATCAAATCAAACTCAGACATAGGTAGGACAATCAAATCAGCAGTCACTAGATTCCCATGAAGCCTAAGTTCTATGTTTCGAAGCCCGGTTAGACAAAAGTTCTTCCCCCGACGGTACAGTCACACAATAGCCCACATATAACAAATAAGGTTGTACAAAAAATTTCTTTACAAAAGACTCCGATATAAAAGAATGTGTAGCACCAGAGTCAATCAAAGCAGTAGTAGGCATGCCAGCTAAAATAATCATACCTTTGACCATGGTAGTGTCCGGGTCCGCCTGCTCCACCGTCATCACAAATACTCAGCCTGCTACCGGTTGCTTTGGCTATGGAAATCCTTGGCATAGTGACCTGGTGCTCCGCATTTAAAGCATACATTCTTCCCCAATCTTCACTGACCCGCATGGTTCTTATGGCACTTCGGGCAAAATGGCTTGTTGTCAACCTTTGGGGTAGTGGAGGTCGGTGGCCCTTGAAACTGAGGTCGCTGTGGTCCAATATTCTGCCTTTTGAATTGTCTCTAATCACGAGGCTGGGATGCCTGGCATTTCAATTATTGCTCCTCCTCAATCTCTTTCCAGTCATGTTCAGCCCTCAAAGCTTTATCAACGGCTGCCCTATAATCATTGGGCTCGGCCAGCCTAACATCATGCTTGATTGTCGGTCGTAAGCCATCAACAAAATGTCGTAGCTTCTCCTCCGCATCCCCTCCAATCAAGGGAACAAAATAACAGCCCCGCTCAACATAGACCAGCACGGATAAATCCTTCTGCTTCAGTGTCATGAACTCCCGCTTAAATTCTGAACGCACATCGGCAGTGAAATACTGATCATAAAATGCCTTCTTGAATCCATCCCAGGTAAGAGTAGTCAGGTGAACGGTCAATTTAGCTCCCTCCCACCAAATCATGGCGTCATCCCTCAGCATGTAGATGGCGCATCTAGGTCGGTCATGGTCCGCCATCTGAAGATATTCAAATATAACCTCCAGGGATGTGATCCAGCTCTCCGCCACGATTGGATCCATAGTACCAGAAAACTCCTTAGGGCGCTGACGCCTGAAGCGCTCCTGTGGATCCTCATGATGAAGCCCTCGACCGGATGGTGTGCTTGACCCACAAACTACTCTAACAACTGAGCCATCCCGGCTAGAACCCGAGCGCTGCTACTAGAGCCATCATCCTCGACCGAGGAACTTCTTCTCCCTCGTCCTCTACCAGACATTATCTGTAACCAATAGCCCTATTCCACCACCTGACCAACATAAATGAACATTTAATTTTAAATAAAACTATACCATTTCATAAAATTTCAAACCTCAAAAATATTAATGAATATCTCAAACTTACTTTAGCATACTGTTTTAAAATTCAAAAGAGATCAAATAACTCAAACGTAAACTTTTCACATAAAACTTATAGACTTGGTGGTACGGTTGAATGTGAACTATCGCGGAGTAGAGGTGAGCCCTTATCTTACAGGACCATGCTCAGATACCAAGTTGAAACGCCCGTGTTTTGAAAAGTAAAAAAACGCGGGATTTTTTTTCTTTTCTAGTACTAAATAAAACATAAAAGTCATTTGATTCAGCATCATTATAAAACATCAAATCATGAACGATCGAAATTCAAATAAATACTAAGAAGAATGTTTTTCTTGAAAGAATAAAAAAGTTAATAAATCATAAAAATGTTCTACTCTGCGGAAAACGTGTGTCCATCGATAAGCGCCTTCTCTCCCCGACTCGAGCCCTCGCCAACCAGCACCGCCTAAACATTCTCACCTGCATCGATGAAATCTAGTGAGCCTAAATAAACTCCAGGAATAGCAAATAATACATAATAAATGTACATGCAATAAAATATTTATTTAACATAAACTCATTTGTTAACATTTCAAATAAAAAGGTCGTCAAATGAAATCCTTCACAAGAAATCACATTAATCTCAACACAACCTATTTTCAAAATAAGAGGATTTATCCTGAATTAAAATCCTTCAATAATTTTTCTTAACCTCAAAATACATCATTAACCTCAAAAATACTTTAATAATTCCTCCATTTATTTTACGAAGTGTGGCTCAGAAATTCCCTGCAGTCATCAGTCAACTAGCTTAAATAAGCTCATATGGATCCATCAATTTGGCGGGACACCCCGACACGAAGGCCGACATTCACACGCCCGTAATCAGTCAAGTTGGCGGGGCACCCCGACCCATCGATCGACATCCACACGCCCGTGATAATTTGGCGGGGCACCCCGACCCGTCGGTCGACATCCGTACGCCCGTGATATCAGTCATAACTTCACCATAATTCATTTTAAAGCCTCAAATCGTTTCTTCCTCAAAAACAATTCACCTAAAACAATATATTTTCCTCAACCAAATAAAATTTATTATTTTTATATTTTTTTAAAAAGAAAACAAAGGAAAGGGAAGACTCACGTGTCACCCCCATTCAATAACACACACCAACACATTTTTTTTATTTTCCAAAAGCATGATCCCCACGCATCCTTTCTAGAACCCACATTTGTATCATTTTCCTCTCTTCTTCACCCTCTCCTTCTTTATATTTTTTTTTAAAACAAGAATACACGGCTGCACAAGGAACATCAAAAAAAATTTTTTTTTAAATAAACTTGTTCCCTTCTTGCACCACACTCCTGGTGCACACAGGTTCTAAATCTACTGGACATGCACACACCAACCCGTGTAATTGGATCGGGTAGACATTCACACCCCCCACACACACACAGACCCACACACACGGCTGCCATAAAAGGGAGGTTGCTGCTCTATTTGCTTTGATCTCTCATAGTCGGATACAATCGCCAGGAAGGCCATGCATCCATCCCTAGCCAAACCAGGAAGGAATAAAAAAAAATGCACCAGGGACACACACACTTAAATTGAAATTTTATTTGGGTCCTCACGACATGCACATGGAGCAGCCGATCACGCACGAGAACAAGGACAAACGGGAGTCTCCTCGATTGAACAACTCACTGATCTCTCACAGAGGGTCGAAAGCATGTTATAAATTCCAGAAATTTTCAGAAATTTGTTCAACCAAAATCGATCACAGACAGCCAACTCAACGCAATATGATCCCATCGACACATGAAAGGAAGGAATTTATACTTGCACAACCAATGAACGAAAAAGCGGGACCTTCATGCTTAATATGAAATCATCGGTGCAGACAAGAACGGGATTTACTTGCCTCGATTAAGGAATGGTCGGAAGACGATCTCCGGCGAGGAACGACGCTCCGAATGTGATGCAATATCCTCAAAAATTTTTAGTAATTTTCAGCAAGCCTTCCCCTCAAACCCTAGCCGTCATCTCTATTAATTTTGTGTGTAAAACGTGAGGTGTGTGTGTTTTGAGAGGAGGGTGAAATATTATTTATAAAAAAATTTTGACCAAAAAGTGCTACAAATTTTAATGAGATTTAAAAGTGCTAACACACCTTTAAAACAAGATAATAACATTTAAAGATGTACTAAGATTTTAAAAGTGCTAAACTTTAAAGAAACTTAAAAAGCACATTTTAATAGCCACGAAAATAGAAACCATAAAATTTAAAGGCACTATTTACTTGAGTTGGAACAGAGAATAAAATCGTTGGACTTAAATTCTGTTAGGACCGAAAATCAACTAATTTAAATGTTAGCAAGCGCTACTGTCAAAAATTAAAATTTTTGCGCTGCTATTATGAGGTGCAATGCCTCGGGTTCTTGAACATTAAAACAGAGCACCGGAGACAGATCTGGTATGAAATAAAATCATGCGGAAAACACCAGAACAGAATCCTAAATTTTAAAAAGTTGCAAACAAATTTCTGTAAACAGAAATCTGTTCGACTCACTGTGTGTGCAATGGTGTATGCGTGAGTGCTGAATGTAAGATGCATATGCGGAAAGCTTAAAGAAATGGACCAGTTGTTTGTTTATGGAAGTTCGGACTTCAATTTCCTACGTCTCCCCTTCTTCCTCCTTGGAAGGTTCCACTAGAAGATTTGATCTATACAACTTGTACAGACCCGATCCCGCAATCAGCAGCTGCGAGAACTCCTAGACTCCACCAGTCCTCGGCTGTTACTCACATGTTTTACGCCTATGTGAGAAAGGCTACAAACACAGAGTTTAACGTCGTCGTGATTGGACGGGATCTGATTTGTATTGGGTTTGAGATTCATTCACTATACAATGAATGTGAATGAATCTCTGTGTGTTGGTGATCCGGATCCGCCCCCCGGCTAGGCAGCGGAAGAACAGAAAATAAACGGCCGGGAGACGATCAATACGAAAAATAACAATAACAAACTACGACATTCATAGGATGTCTAGGTGACTACCTTGCTGGCACTTGTGCCTGGCTCCAACCGTAGTTACAATAACGTCGGCTCTTCTCGGTAGATTGCGGTAGAAATCGCCAATCCGGTCCACGACCAGAAACGAGACTCCTTCGTCAGCCTGCACTAGAAGGACTGAGGAGATCAGAACGAATGGATTCTCCTCGTCGAATTGGCCAGAAACAATTTTCCGGCAAAGACGGGCGGCGGCGGCTTGTAGAGAGGAGGGAGGGGCGGACACTTCTAGGTTTAGGGTTAGGTATGTTATGTTATGTTGAAGTCTTGATTAGGCTTAATTAAATAAGCTTAAGTGTTGGACTTGGACCGGCCCAACGGGCCCGGGTCCAACGATTCAGTTTCCAAAACTGAATAATATGATCTGAAAAACCATTTTTCAGAACCCCAGTGCAAAATGACCGTTTTGCCCCTCAACAGCGGAAAACCCCGGTTTGACCCCTGTTGACTTTTAGGAAGTCGCACTTCCCGAAATCCTCTTCTCGTGCTCAACACATTGAGATGAGTATCCGTGCGGGAATCTCGAATCTAGTACTTGTGTGACCCTCAATGGTTCAGGGATACAGCTAGCCGTGGGCCCACAACCATTGTGGCTCCGGAATCACAATTCCGGACTTGCCCATCGGATCATGGTAAAGCGTCTAGCAACATCGCCCCATGATCCCCTAGGTATCACTGATAGTGCCTGCAAGAACCAGTTGGTCGTGGTTAGCGTACAGTACGGTCCTTTAAGTCCATATATCCCGATCAGATCAACGACCATTGGTAAATCGAGAGTCGCTATAGATCCGATAGCCATGCATACATCTTGGAGATCGAATAGTGACATCGCGAGTGTAACTAGGTAAACACATTTACCTAAAACACTTCTAGTACTCTGGCCAGAGATTTATACACTATTATCCCCTCAGATAGCATAGGATATCCACGCATGTCTGCGAGCGGTGAATCCTCGACAACGATGCATCGACTCCTACATGCATCGGGGTCTCACCCAA
>KQ993845.1:85063-102313 GCA_001598015.1 Dorcoceras hygrometricum
CTCGGGCGGCCTTATCCTTATTTTGACGGCCCAATCGACTAGGAACATGTTCAGAATACACAGTGACTATTAGATGTGTTTCATGATAGCCGTCATACCCACTATCACATCTAACATACACTTTAGTGTATTCTTGGTCTTTACTCAACACAATTGTTAATCATCATACAACACAATGAAAGTAAAGAATGTCATATAAATAAATGCGAATATCATATATAAAGATTGTTTCATACAAGAGTCTATAAACCCACACGTCACAAGTTGGCTAGTTGGGCATCTACTCTAACATTGATTTTAGTAAAGGATGGAGTATTTTGGAAATTTTCAACGGTTAATTTTAAAGCTATGGGTCAAGTCATGTCTAATGCTAAGATTCAATTTTAAGTTAAGTCCAGGCTTTTGGGCTTAGAAGTAGTGGGCCAAGCACCTAAACCAGTTCTTGACCGGAGTACCTTGCTAATATATATTTAATTATATATGTAGTATTTTATGTATGTTAATGTTTTAAATGAAGGAATTAAACATATATTGCCGGGCTAAGTTTTTAAGTTGCATGTTTTTATGAACTCCACGCATCATGAAAAACTTATGAAATGATAAAGGCATGTTTTAAAAGAAAAATGGAGGGATTGCAGTGACTTGTGGCAAGATAGACGATGAGCGGAACCAGGATGCCGGGCCCGGTGAATCTCTGTTAATATATAATGATAGACGATGATCAAATCTTGGAGACCGGGCCCAGTGAACCTCTGTTAATGTGATGATGATGTAGGTCGGATGAAACCGGCCGCCACGTACGTTGGTTTAAGATTGATCAATCGAACATGGTCCACACTTCATGGATACGACTCACACGTTTTATGTTATGTTATGTCATGCCTTAATATGTATGCTATATGATGACGATATGTTACGACTGATGTATGAATCATGCTTTACGATCATTCATGTACGCATGTTTTAAAGTTATTTTATTATACGTAGGTGCTTGCATATGGTTTTATTATATGTACCTTGCTATTATTTCGATAGAGCATGCTGGGCCTTTAGGCTCACTAGATTTAAATGGTGCAGGTGATGACCCTGCAAATTTCATGCCGACCGACGGTGAGGACCTCTGAGCGCCCATCGCAGCTGTTGCCCCGTGACCACTATGACGTCTTCATTTTTATGTTGTGAAACAGTTTCAGATATTTCTTTTTAGTTGTGTCTAGTTTTTCCGTACTTTGATTTACTCTGATTTTAAGGAAAAAGAAATGATGTGATTTTGTGATATTTATTCTATTTATGATTTTAAGTAACGTTGAGAAAATGTTTTAAAGGGGACGAGCCATACTTGTAAAGATTTATTGTTTATTCCGCACTTTGGTTTTTTAAAAAAATTTTATGGTTGGTTCGTTTCAATATTATTATGTGTTCGCTTGACAGAACTATTGAAGTAAAAATATGTTAACTCAATGTTTCTTTGTCTAATCATTTTTTCCACCTACATATATTTTTATAAATCTTTTGTCCATCTGATTTTAACTCCCATTTATGCCTGTAATCAACACAAATTTCGAAGATCTTACTTGGTATATTCAGTAAAATGTTGAAAATAATGGCTCCATGAATTCTACTTTGAGAAAAACATATTATTGGTATTGGAGAAGGAATACATATGTACACAAATTTCAAGGATACTATTTTGAAAATGTGTACAAGCCAATAGAAAACACAATACTACATGTAACACTATTATGTATATTCCTTTCTTGCCAATAATTTTCCATGACGTGCGTGTGTGCCTATATATACATATACATCTACATGTACATATGCATACATATACATATATATATATATATATATGTTATGTATATATGTATATAATTTAATGAAAATCAAATGCAAATTTCATGAGGAACTCTTGCACATGTGTGGATTAAGTGGCGTAGGGTAGGATTAATCTTATAAAAGCGAAAGTTTCCAATTCTAATATTTTTTAGCTTAATGTTTAACTTCACTATATCCGAAATATTTGCTACAATTCGTCAATTTCCAGATCCATTGAGTGAAGAGATATATTCACATGTACCCCTTTTGCTAGCTATTCCAGATAAATTACCTTCCTCAAAAGCCTAAATTCGCGTAGGCACTCCATGTCTTGAGGATCGACCGATTGGGTGATTCAAATTTTGCACACAACATCGGGTAATCATAGAAACTCCGTATAGTGACCACAGTTTCACGGTCTAACGGTTATAATGTTGAATCAAAACCAAAGGTACGTTCGAATCCGGTGCAAGTTAGGTAGAACCTAAACTGGAAGCGAAGATAGAGTTTGAATCCAGTGCAAGTCATGGGTGGTTTTGATTCTCATTCCTCCAATTTCGGGTACACAAAATCATAGATTTAGAGAATGGTGAGGAGCACATGCCCTTTACATTGATTGGGGAATACACGTCATTTTGCATCCTTTTGTCTTTAGTAGTCGGCTACACGTAAGAAATTTCTAATATTTCTGTCTGAAATATGCCCGATAAGTCTTTGCTAGATGCTATAGTATGACGCAAGTCAAACGATCTAGTAACTAAAGTGACGCTTTAGTATAAATTAGTTATTTCAAACTCTTTATATGTCACGAGGTAGTGAGATATTTTCTATTTATTTTGAGTGAATACCCTATAATGGGAAGAATGGAATTAAGATAGATTATTTTTTTAGTTGAAAGACTAATATTTTACAAAAAAATTGTAGTAAGTTGTGCTTCATAATTGTTGTCCGAACTTTCTCGAAACTGTATTGCTCGACAATAAGGGTGCACTTAATTGAGATTAAGATCCACATTACTATTCGTATGTATAGATTTAGATTTTCTAAGGGCACATACTGGTGGACGTTATTCTTCGGGCATCATATCGGGTTCGGCCTTATCCTGAGGATGGTTTATTCATGTTTTTCTTTTTATCGTGTTTGAACATCTAATTTTCCTAATTCATGTTAAAATGGTTTCTATCATTAAAGAGAACTTCAATCATACAAGAGTCGAATAATGCAACTGGCAACATAGGAGAGTGGGGACCAAATGAGAATCAAGAATAGATTGGAGTAGAGTAGAAAGAACCGTTTAAATAATTTTGTCTGGCGTTAGCCTTATGCCACCTATGAAGCGACAATGAAAAGTCTCTTATTCATTGCCAGTTCTCTCTTATCATACAAAATTGATCACTCACTTTAGCTTAAATAAATTGAAGGCAATCTAAGGCGACGACTAAGCCAAGATTAAAAAATACATTCCACGTATCTAGAAACTAGTTTCGTACTGAGAAGGATGATACACACTTTGTTCCAAGTTCTAACATAGTTTTAGGCAAACTCTAAGAAGGATTAAAGTCATAAATCAATTTTTTTTATAAGGAATAGTTATTTATATACAATCTTCATATCTCATCCCAGAAGAATCAAATGGCAGATTATGAGTCAATTTATTAGAACTCCAAAGATTGAACACTTGAACAAAACTAAACAGTGCAATCTGTTGAACCCCAAGGCACACATGCAAATGCCATGAGCTTAAAATACATTCATTTACTTAGACGATTAGAAAATAATTACCCTCAACCCTCAACCCTCAACCCTCAACCAACATGTGGATATACCATATTGCACGTTTCAAGCAATGAAATAAAATCAATGAACAAATTATTCATTGAAATGTAAAAGTATACGAGATTCAAAGTACAGGTGCGGATTTGTGTTGTATTGATGGAGCAATATTGAAGTTAAAAAATCATTCGATAGTGCAAATGCCTTTCTTTACATCGTAGTCCTCAACTTACTTTCTTCTCTATACGAGGAAGGAATATTGGCAAAAACAAAGGTTAACACAGAAATATACCCAGATTTGGAAAATGCTATATTTCGACTCTCTAGAACGAAATAGAGGAAATGAACAACAAACTCACCAAGAAGTAGGATCGCCAGCTTCAACTGGAGGATACCACCAGGCACCAACCAATTTTGTAGGATCACCATCTTCGAATGGAGTGATACCATCAGGCACCAACTTGATCTTTACACAAATGAATTGTTTGTGTGTTGACTATGACGAACAAGTAGGTGATCGATCAACTTTGATTACCCTTGTATTATATGAGACGAACAAGTAGGTGATCGATCAACTTTGATTACCCTTGTATTATATGATCCGCAGAAACTACACTTGTGATACAGCCAATGAAAGGCCGCTGATCCCTTTTTGTCACAGTCGTTGCATAATATATCCTGCAACATGGAAATTATTTTACTTGAATGTTTGTCAAAAAATGGTTTGAGAAATAAAGAGTTCCATAAATAAGAGTTTGATGCTCACTTGACACCGATGCCTGTATTCTTCTGGGAGGACCTCAGAAGCCATTAAAGCATCAAGCATGCCAAAGTAGACCTGCATAGATGAAAAAGCTTTTTCAATAAAACAATTCTCTGTAGACCTCAGAAAGTATCAAAAGTCCCACATGAACACGAGATAAATTCATGAAACGGAGAAGGATAATTTATTTGGTTTGTTTCCTTCACCCACCCAAAGTAGATTCGTAAATGAATTGAATCGAGCTAACTAGAAAATTGTGGCTAGAATTAAATATATTCGAACTCAAGCTCGAACAGATTATTCACTCGAATTTGACCTAGAGCTCAAGTTCAGCTAAAAACTTCAACCTTATTTGCGAACCATTCTAGCCCATTGCTCAAAACAAATACTCCAAAAGCTCAAAATATATTTATTTAATATACATTATATTATATAAATAACATATTAACTTAGCAGGTAGCTCAAAAACTAGCGGGAATTTTTCAAATTTACACTCAAGGGTAGCTCGGAAAAAGTTCAAACGAGTTCAAGTTTCGAGTGAATTTGATAATTTCGAATACGACACAAATACTTTTCGAGTCGGCAGCAAAAGCTCATGAGCTTGACCGATCCATTCGCACCCTTGACCCAAAACGGATGCCTTCATAGCAGTTATCTCACATAGAGTTGAAAGATGGGCAAAAGAAAAGATGAAAACTTGAAGTGTGAAATGCGGTTACTCAATACTAACTAAGAAGTGTTAATTAACATCACTTAAGATCCTTGAATAGAAAAAGACAAAGAAAAAGACACTGGCTCTTGACTAGATTAGTGATATAAATTTGTAAACGACAAATATAAAAAGTTAATTCGAACTTTCATTCATCAAAACCTTGAATACAATTCCTTGCTGAACCCAAACAAACTGTAGACCACTCTTCACCTTCCAAGCCCGACCATCGTAAAAGCAAAAATAATGCAAGTTGATCGTCTAAATGTTTGCACCGGTATGAGTTTGAATGGATACTCGAATGCAACAAGTATCATGCATCATATAGCAAGGATCATATCTCAGAAAAACTAGAACTCACAAAGACAGACAACATTCCAAGGGATAATGTCTCAGAAAAACTAGTACTCACAAAAACAGACAACATTCAAAACGACATATGGTTGTCAGACAGTATCCACTCATACTACATCCCTACAATGAATCAACAATGATGCAATTGAAAAGTATATATTGAAGAAATAACTCATTCTTACCGACATGTCTCCCATAGACTTGCTGCAGATGGGACATATGTAATGTGTGCAAGCATATGCCTGGAATGAGGAATACAAGGGAGAGTGTGACCATAGTGGTATACACAATGCAAAGAATGAATCAAGGTAAGTAAAGAAGATCAAGGCAAGACCTGGAAACAAGCAGAATGCATATAATGACCACAGGGAAGAGCTCGCACGGTTGCACTTGATGTGAACAAAAAATCACAGCAAATGGGGCAATTAGTTTCGAGACTTTTCTCCCAACACTTGTGCTCCAATAGCTTCATTCCAAGGCAACAATTGCAGACCATACAATGAAAAAAATCTATACCAAGTCCTTTACCAACGCGGCATAAATTGCACGAAGGACAATGATACACATCCCTGCAAAATGAATGAATTTAAGCATAACCGGTTAATATAAAACATAAGCATCATTACTATGATCTATTTAAATGTTGTACTGGATCTATCAGTAGATATTTGTGTGATCATATACGGGAATATAAAGTCAAAAAATGCAGGTGCTGGACAAAACAAGATTAAGAAATGCTTCGAACATTAAGAAGAAAAGATATTGAGAGGATAAAGCTAGCCTCAATATTCTATATTCGACCACCCTTATTCAATAGCAGTGTCCAAGTGTCATCAAAAAAATGTAGTTACCGCTGATAGAGCCATGACATACTTCCATATGAAAAGAATGTAAAGCAGTGGCAATGCACCACAAGTAGGAATAGGATTTTTATAAATGCTAACCTTTCATCATCAAAAAACCGGCAGCTACTGCAATAGTACTTTGCCATGGATAGCCCATGGCAAGATGGTGTTGTGCAGATTGGTCCAACTGGCTGAATTTGTAAGCAATTCATGCACATCATTTCAGAAGTGGCCTTCCTGAAAAATAAGCTATATCAATCTATGTTCAAGAGCTAATATATATTTTGCTCATTAACCAATTTCCAAGGGTTACCTATCCATTGAATGGTCACTGACTTTGTCGTGGCAGAATCTGCATGCAAATAACTTGCCACAGCAAGCAGCACGAAGCTTACAGTTTCTTTTGTAATGCTCACACCCAAAAATCTGTTTATCTGGATCGCGAAAAGATGGAGAACATCCAAGAGAGTCGGCATTATCTTCAGCTTCACTACTTGATTGAGAAATTTTTTGCTGAGAGGCTATCCACCGACTAAAAAGGATTATTGCGATTGGAGTAAGTAAAGCGTGTTAGCATATCAAGAAAATAAAATAGACATAAAAATTGCAAGAAATCGGAACCTGGTAAGTAAATTTTGAATAAGGTAGTCTTTTCTTCTTGGATCAAGAGATGAATCCCGAGAGACTTTCCTGATCTCTGATTCAAGCTCATTTTGATTCATCCGGAATATATCTTTCCATCCAGGCTTAAAATTGTAATCACTATGATCCATGGATTCATGCATCTCATATTCTGAGACATGATATTCAAAGCTTGTGAGGTACCAAGATTGCGAATGGTTGAGATGTGCATCTCACTGGTATAAACAAAACTGTAAAGCAAGAATGAAAATTCACATGAGTGGACTGATAAATGCAGTACATTTACCTTTCGAGTTACTAATATCTGATATGGTTATCTGTGAAGATGCAGCTGGAGTCCCTTCCCACCATTCATTGAGCCACTCGCTAAACATAGTATTTTTGGTCGCATGCCTCAAAGTATCCATCATCCTATTTTGTTCTTCATGAGTAAGAGCAGATGTTACCCATGGCAGCATTGACTGAAGAACTTCTGCACCTGTTGTGCCAATTATCCGCCCAACAAGTTTGTCCTGCTCCTCCAAGGAAAAATGTTTGTCAAATAACGGCCATAGCTCAACCTCTTCACGGATGACATGATGGTCTAACGTAACTCTAATGGATTTGCACATGCCCTGAATCTTAGTTGCCAGCTCATTATATTTTCTTAAGGTATCAGCAAGCGAAGATGAATCAGAGTGTCTCTCACACAAATTTTCAGCCAAGTTTTTATCATTCAAATGGTCATGAAGTTGAGAAAGCTCATCTAGCGCTGATGAAATATCCTCAAACAATTCTTCTTCCTGCTTGTGGTCCAATGTGTATGAGTGGCTAACATTATGTAGAGTTTCCCTCGACTCCAAGGCAGGGAACACAATATCATCCTCTGCATTACTATGAGCTCTGTATAAACCCCACAAAAGACGAAATCTACCACTAAATTGCCTGAGATAAGTCTCATTGCAGTTGCTAAGTTTCCCAGATTCCATATCAAGAAATTCCAAATCTTTTCGAATGGCCTTGTGAAATTTAAAAATGTTATCAATAGGTCGTGTTGTAAGCCCACCTTCAGAGGAACAAGTTTCAGTTTCCCAATTGAAAAGACTGGAGTTGAGTGAAGGAGCACTAGGACCAATAGATAAAGAGCGCAGAGACTTTGCCGAGGCCAGGGAATTCATTCCTAGACTACTGCTATTGACTCCAAGACCAGGAACGCAACAGGACTGGTTAGCAAGAGAATCATTTTCTGATCTTGTTCCTGAAAGATTGCAACCATTACTTTCAACCAGCGCAGTTACATTTTCAGGTTTCGTTGCCTTTTCACAATTGCTTGCTCGATCAAAAGACGTGGTTTCATTACAAATTCTTGAACAGGCACACCGGCAGCAAGATTTGATTAAATCGTCTCTGGTTTCGATAAGATCATTCGTAGAATGACAACCCAATGCACAAGAAGAAAGGCAGATGCCTGTTGGGTAACCTTTACATGCCCAACCAGAGAATAGAGTAATTAGTGCGGCATCTGACGCTGGAGCTGCAATAACAATTAGGTCATGCCAATGCATCACCATAATTTAAACTGGTAGTTAACCAACAAAGAATCCACAATATAGAGGAGAAGGAAGGTGACACTGAACCTGCCACGTGCATGTTGTAGAGGAAACATCGAGCTTCCTCTTCATTCAACGATCTAATCAGCCATGGTAGGACACACTCCACCAATCTCAATGGCATTACACACATACTCTGATATAACAACTCTCGCTGTCTTTCAAAGCTGAAAAACTTCCGCGCAAGTGGAAGAACCTATAACACAACAATACGAGTACAGTACATATCTATTACCATACAAAGGAAGTTTCATTTTAAATATTTCAGCGTTTGATTGCATTGATTCAAGTTGGAGCATTTAAAAAGATCAATAAATCAAGTGGGTGTTGGTGCAGGAATAGCACCCAGATCTGCTTTGAAGAGGGGAGGCTGACTGATAAAATACAATGCGAATAAAAAAAAACAATACAGAATATGGATATGAACAAGAACAGGCACATCACATGCTTCTTCACTCACCTGAGTTTCCTCATTGCGAAAATGTTTCTTTATCAACTCCATAATATGATCAGCCTGCGAGCATAGTCTGGAATAAAATTCAGCAGATGAGTTGGCTCCCGCACTTTCAATATTTTCAATCAGCGATCGAAATTTGTCAAATTCACTCTCTTCCTCTGCATGCTCCTGCACAAAAGACAGTTGTGCGTCTAAAGCAGGGAAAATAACTTTGTCCTCAGCAATGCTGCATGAAAAGAAAATAATGTGTTCAGATCAATGTTAAGCAATTACTGTATACTGCATTGTTGGGCAAGTAAAAGCAGGAAGGGCAAGACTATAAAGTTTTGATCAACATAATTTCGGTTTCTCCATTCAAGGTTGTTAAGTTGATTGAACAAGCCAACTCCAATAAAAAAGCAAAAAGATTATAAGCATTAATTCAATTGCTAGATCATAAACTAAATAGCCCACTTGGAAGATCGTGACCTACAGCAGTAGAACTAAGAAATTTTGCTAATGAAAATGTCAGTCATTGCTTTCCACAACTAAAGAGAAAGAATTATTTAAAAAATTGACTCGCAACAAGACTGAAGATAACCTATGGAAAATGCAGACTTCAGCTATAAACTGGAGCCTTCTGTTGAAGGAAGATGGATCAGAAAAATCTCCAGTTAACTTTATACTCCTAGCCGCTTCAGCAATGTCATTCAACTCATTTTGGACTGCCTTGTGCCAAAGCAATATATCATCTATCGGTTGATAAAGAGAATCAGACAGCAGATTATCTCTTTCAGAAGTCCGGGGAGATTTACAAATGCAGTGCATGTCCTCTTTTGGAGCTCCAGTTGAGATAGAATGTCCATAATCTTCTTCACAGCGTTTACGCTTGCTGCTAAGCTTTACCCCATCCATCCAATTAAATATAATCTTCAGAAGGAAAAGATTCGAAAGTCAGAAAAGCATTAGAAACTTTTTAACACTTGTATCCACTCAAAGTGCCTAACCTGTTGAAGCAACTTCTCATCAGGTATTATTTTGTGTAAGCACTTGCGCATATCCTGTCTCTCTTCAGGTGAAATTGATGAAGAAAGCCATGGCAAAAATTCCGCCATCATATTTATAGGAATGCTACACAAAAATTGCCATACTAGTGATGCCTGCTCTTTGAATGAGAACTTTTCATTAAGCAAAGGGAAGACCTGTCACATCAGAAAGACAGATATTAAAGACCCGTGATAATGCAGGTATACAACTGGCCGATTAGCATAGTGACAGTGTGATCCAAGTAGACAAGTGCGTGCATATGCATGATACATAACCTAGGAAGATAATGAGGTCTTCAATTGTGAACCACCAATTAGCAAACTAAATGAGTGGACTAACAAATTTCATCACGAAGAAAGTTAGTGGCATCATACATGAACCCATATATAGATCCTTTTAGTTCTTGCCGAGATTTTCGGAATAAACTCTTTCACTATTAAGAATTGAGTACGTGTAAGACACAAAAAAGTTCAGTCGTAACCTGTTCCTCTTCCTTGGACATGTGCTGATTAATTGATGTCTGAAGGGCTCCAGTACAAGAAGCCAATTCTTTCTTGTAGTTTTCTTCATTGTTTTCCTTATCCAGCAATGTGAACAACTGATCAAAAAGAACACTTTCCCCTTCATGCTCAAGTGAATAAGTTCTTGCCACATTCTTCACACGTATATCAAGTGCAGGAAAGATAACCTGCCATCAACCATTTAAATGAACTTTTTATTGGTAGTATGGTGCATTCTTTGATGCAATAGTTATTCAAACCTTCTCAAAATAGAGGCTACTAACATTTATTCTTCCAGAACCCAAAAATTTGAAAAATAACGAGCACATATCAGCCATTATTACTTTATACAGATCAAAAAAAAAAAAATTATAATAATTTTTGATCAAAAGTGAATGACTATTACACTGAAATTACTTTGCATTCAGAGATTTGGTATTCAGGTGCGAAATGATGATTGTCTCAGACTTAATCTTCACGTTCGTGGTGTGTGCTCCATTAAGAGTTGTGCCCCAAGGCTTGAATGATAAACCTTGTTACTAGTTTTGCACCTTGTGGCCTTTAAATAACTAGACTAGCATACACCTTGGCAAATACTACATAAAGGTATGCAAATAAGGTTCTTGCTAACTCATAATATCGTGACGGGCGTTAGGAAAATGAAGAAAAAAATGATAGTTCATGTGACTAATCATATTATGCTTACTAAGGAAAATAAAACACTAGGACGCTATGCTGTGCAGTGATCTTAAAGTGGTTATATTTTAAATCCATTCTTATGATCTTGCCCCAACTTATAGAAAAAGATGCTTGGGGTAATTCAACAAAGATAAATAATGGAGAGGCAAATACCATATTTAATGTAAACTTCATAGGCATAAAGATAAATTAATAATATAAATGTATAAATGAAGATACACTATGACGTGACCATAGTGCTTATACAAAACATATTGGCCAGCATGGAGGTGGCATGATACATACATTCATAAAAACTTCTGCCTAAAAATATGCTTTCCCATACATTTTCTTATAACCTGCATCCTTCTCGAAAGAAAGCGCACAATCAAGATCCGCAGAAAAAAAAACTAATACAGATTGAATCCTTTGAGTTTTAACAAGGAAATATTTATGGTAATTCAATCATGTATCAAAATTGCGTAAAAATATAACTCTCCAACTCATGGATTATGGATTATCCTATGGCTGGGGTTTTCACTCAGTATCCACGAGAAAAAGTAACGACTACAGCTGAGTGAAGGTAAATTAGATTAATTGATTTACAGACACCAAGTTATTGATACAATTATCTCAAATTCATCAACTTCTTCCAGAGATATCTCAACAGAACACCAACCAAACGAAACCAACAATTCAACTCTAAAATTCTCGTCAATGATGCTCAGAGTTCATCGAATAAAAAGCTCACCTAACATCCTTCATACACAGTTCAGTCAAACGCGACAACTAGCTAACACTATCCATCCAGCACAACCAATATCAGCTAATCGAAGTAAGATAAACCGCAAACACCAACAAATCTATCACAACAAGACGGATAACAAAGACAGTAATTACAGGCACAAACCTCATCTTCCGCATTGCAGTGATGCTTGTAAATCGACCTCAGGAAATGACACTTCTCAACCAGCGGCCTGATGTCTCCGCCGTTCCTGTTCGTCGCCAGAGCCATCGCCGCCCGGTGCAAGGCGTCGAGCTCCATCCGAATAGCCTTGTGGAAGAAGACGAAAATCCGAATCGGCGACGAAACCTCCAGCTCCGCCGCCGACGAGGAAAGTACGTTCTGATCCACCGAAGCCGCCGCCGGCGCCGCCGCCATAACCGAGACGCTGCCGTTCTGAATCCCAGGCGCAGCCATGTATTTATAGCATACAATCTGAGGAGGCGTGGGAATTTCTCTCTCTCTCTCTGTGGAGGGGTGTAACAAGAAAGGGAATTTGGAGGAGAAATGGTGATGGATAAATGGGGTGCAGTATTTAAAGCTGGACACGTGGCGGGGTAATTTGAGGAAGGTGACGTGGCGACAATGGTCCTCGTCAGCGATTTGATATGGCGTCTGTCGAGTGTACTTGGCGCGTGAGGGGAGAGAGGAGATCCGTGGGTGGTGTGCGAGGAATTAGGTGGTAGAATCATAATTATGTTACATGTTATAATTCATATTCTAATCTAATACCAAAAACATATATATTTTTTATATTTCTCTGGATTAGATTTAAAACCAAAATAGATACATCATAGCATCTTTCTCATCTTTATCATATACAAATTGTTAGACAAATATGCTTGTAGCCAAATTATAATTGTTAGAGAAATATGCTTGTAGCCAAATTATCTCAGCCGACGAGCTGATACCACCTCGGGAGTTCGGGACGTCGGACGTCGGGCACTAGTGGATGAAAAATACTCCTAATTGGTGCCTGCAACCACAAATCACAGGTCAAAGGGCGTTGGAAGTATGTCCGACGAAGTCCCTCCGATTCTTAAGTCAGGCAGGACGCGGGAGCAAAAAGGGGGAGCAAAGGAAATATATGCTAGGATCAAAGAATGCTGGAATAAGGTGTGTGAATGAATGTGGCGTACATGGTATTTATAGAGGGGTTAGGCGGTGGAGAGGAGCATATTCTGGCGAATATTCGCCTACACCGGGTATCTCGTGCAGATATTCTCCACGATCATCGGGATCTTTTCGTTTAAATTAGGCAAGACGTATCGTCCCTGGATTTTTCAAATAAGGAAAGACGTATCTGGGCTGGATTCTAGTAGATATGGCATTGTCCTCGGGAAACACTCCCGTTCTGGGAACGAGTCCACGGGAAAACACCCGATCTCAAAGCGAGTCATTGGGAAACTTCCCGATCTTAGTAGCGTAGGTCGGGTCTGGAGTTCGCTGCTCGGTCCTCGGGTCCCGAGATGATAATAGGGGGCATCAGGAGTATCCTCCGTCGCGAGTCCTAGACAAAGGATTGAAGTATAGGATTTTGTGTAGCTGAGGTCGGGACTCGAGGTGAAATCCATAATTCTAAAGGAAACCTTGATCCTCATGACGTCGTATTCCAACCGTTGATAAAGAGACACGTGGACGGCTAGATGGAGGTCGGGTTGTGCTTTCGGGAGAATATCACGATCCGTGTGACGACGCCTCTCAGCCGTTGATAAGATTCGCATGAACGATCCAGATTGAAAGATCCCGTCGATCGAGGTGACCGTTGGAGTTCCCTAGATGATCTGGCCCGTTGGTGAGCGTGAGATCGGACGGTCGTGATTCACCCAGTTTTCTTATAATACTCGGGACCTCACTTCATTTCCCACTTTCATTCTTCTATTGTGCCGAAAATATGTTAAAATTACTCCTCTCTCCCGAGCTCCCCTGCCGTTTTCCCGATCTTCCACTCAATCTAGTAAGTAGTAAATCTTTTTAGAATGACTTCATCTTCTGATAGCATAGTTAAGAGTGTTGCCGAGTCCATAGATAGCATTCCCTCACTCCCCGAGATCAAAGAGTCTTGGCTTCCCGACCAGGCTGAACTGGGATCCTCGAGTGCACCTTGGTACGAGGAGAAATCCTCAAACCTCAAGTTATCTGACATCACCCTGATCAAGGAGAAAGGGGAGATGCTAGACAAGTTCGATGTGGTCCTCCCACATCCTGACGAGAGGGCTCACCGTCCTCCCCCTGGCTTTCACACCTTCTATATGAACCAACTAGATATGGGCCTCAGGTTTCCGATCCCTAGGTTCATCACCGTCCTCTGCCAACACATAAAGATTAGCCCGAGTTAACTAGCTCCGAACTCGTATAGCTTCCTTCTGGCCCTGGCCGTCCTCCTTAGGTACTACAACATCCCCCTCATCCCCTACGTCCTCATGCAATTAGTCAAGATTAGAGGCTAGGTCTCGGGAAATTTTACCTCTCCCACAAGGGATATCACGCTTTTATCAAGGGGAACCCGAGCTATCATAAGGGGTGGATGAGCCGGTTCTTCTATGTTAAGCGGGCCGGGAAGAAGAGGAACCCCTGGAGGTGTGAGTGTTAGAGTAGATGCCCAACTAGCCAACTTGTGGCGTGTGGGTTTATAGACTCTTGTATGAAACAATCTTTATATATAATATTCGCATTTATTTATATGGCATTCTTTACTTCCATTGTGTTGTATGATGATTAACAATTGTGTTGAGTAAAGACCAAGAATACACTAAAGTGTATGTTAGATGTGATAGTGGGTATGACGGCTATCATGAAACACATCTAATAGTCACTGTGTATTCTGAACATGTTCCTAGTCGATTGGGCCGTCAAAATGAGGATAAGGCCGCCCGAGCTAGAGACTAGTATCTGCAATGCGAAGTACCATGTTTCATTGGTAGGGAACATTGTGATGTTCTGAGCATGCAGATAGATAGTGACCTGGTGATCTATCGAACTATCCTCGTTCGGACTTTAGTGGTTACCATTTGTCGAGTGGATAAGTCCGAGGTCTTGGTTGTACTGATTAGTCCTCACGACTCGAAACGTCATTGAGACTCTACATGATAGGCGACTCACTTTGACTCGTTTGCCGACTCACTTGGGGTCATCAGGCGGCGGGATTGGGTGAGACCCCGATGCATGTAGGAGTCGATACGTCGTTGTCGAGAATTCACCGCTCGCAGACATACGTGGATATCCTATGCTATCTGAGGGGATAATAGTGTATAAAACTCTGGCCAGAGTACTAGAAGTGTTTTAGGTAAATGGGTTTACCTAGTTACACTCGCGATGTCACTATTTGATCTCCAAGATATATGCATAGCTATCGGATCTATTGCGACTCTCGATTTACCAATGGTCGTTGATCTGATCGGGATATATGGATTGAAAGGACCGTATTGTACGCTAACCACGACCAACTGGTTCTTGCAGGAACTATCAGTGATCCTAGGGGATCATGGGGCGATGTTGCTAGACGCTCTTACCATGATCCGTTGGGCAAGTCCGGGATTGTGATTCCGGAGCCACAATGGTTGTGTGCCCACGCCTAGCTGTATCCCTGAACCATTGAGGGTCACACAAGTACTGGATTCTAGATTCCCGCACGGATACTCAGCTCAATGTGTTGAGCATGAGAAGAGGATTTTGGGGAGTGCGACTTCCTAAAAGTCAACAGGGGTCAAATCGTGATTTCCCGCTGTTGAGGGGCAAAACGGTCATTTTGCACTGGGGTTCTGAAAAATGGTTTTTCAGATCATAATGTTCAGTTTTGGAAACTGAGTCGATCCGTCCAATCTGATCGGCGATTGGAGTTACGATGAAGTCTCGGTGATAGGGATGAACCGAATGTTCATCCGTTGGGCCGGTCCAAGTCTATCATGATTCAGTTTTGGAAACTGAGTCGATCCGTCCAATCTGATCGGCGATTGGAGTTACGATGAAGTCTCGGTGATGGGGATGAACCGAATGTTCATCCGTTGGACCCGGGCCCGTTGGGCCGGATCCAAACCCATCACCAAGTCTACTTAATGTAGACTTAGACTAATTAACTCATAACTAAGACACAAAAACCCTAACACTAAGCTCGGACCTGATTTATCTACCGCAGTCTACCGTGAAGTGCCGGTTTCCTTGCGAAACTGGTCGGAGCCAGGCACGAGTTGCCAGCAAGGTATTGTATTCTACGCCCTATGAATGTCATAGATTGTATTTGTTATTGAAATTGTATTGATCGTCTCCCGGCATTTTTGTTCTTCCGCTGCCTCGTCGGGAGACGTGATCCGGATCTGCCGAGGTCATCCAACATATGATCCATGTGAGTCGATGACATATAATGACCAGACCCCTAAGAAGTTGAACCATAAAGTAAAAGCTGGTATCGGCTTTCAAAAACCTGAGAACTCCAAGCCAAGCTGGCTAAAGAACAAACTGGGCAAAGACAAAGCAAAAGTTGGTCGAAAGTCATTTGTTCCTAACCAGTCATGGCGTAGTTCAAAGAAGGTAAAATCTGGTTGAAAAAAGGTTCAGCCTAAGAGAGATCCAATTGGTCAAAATATGATCAAAACTCAATAGATCTCACTATGGTTTTGCACAGACTCTCACAGACTCTAGTACTAGGAAAAACTATTAAAGTAATTCAAGTATGGGTCACGAAAGGGGTAATCCGATCTGGACCCAAGTAAAATTGGGTACCAAAAGCTGTTTGTATGATTGCAGGACAACAGGTACGAACCAGTAGATGTATCAACTTTGTGGTACTTGGACAGCGGCTGTGCGCGACATATGACATGAAATCAAAAGCTGCTATCAGAAGTTATTCCACACAAAGGAGCAAAGATAGTCTTTGGTGATAACGCATACGGTAACACTGTGGGTAAGGGTAAGCTTATCCACGGTAACATCTCTATTTTAGACATTTTAGTTGTTGACAATTTACGTTACAATTTGATTAGCATTAGTCAACTATGTGACGAGGGTTACATAATTAAGTTTCAACAACACACCTGCACAGTTCAGAGTGCAAATGGTCTGACTGTATTGGTAGGTAAACGTTCGGGGAATACCTACATAATCGATTGGTCAGAGCAGCTGGGATCTGAACAATTGTGCCTTGTAGGTGGCTCTTCCAAGAGATGGTTGTGGCATCAAAGAATGAATCATCTAAACTTTAAAACACTTGCCAAATTGAGTCAACATGATATGGTTTCTGGTATGCCAAAAATCAATTTTTCTAAGGACAAGGTTTGTGCCGCTTGTCAGCTGGGAAAGCAAATTAAATCAACTTT
>KQ993845.1:188258-224869 GCA_001598015.1 Dorcoceras hygrometricum
GAGTTATGTTCCAGCAGTTGCATCTCCTTGTTAAGATTCAGCAGCTGCATTGTTATAATGTTTACGAATGTTCTTCCTTTTGCTGTAATATCGGGATTTTATGATTGTGTAATCGGTAGTTGCTAGTTGAATCATTATAAAGTATGATTTGATAGGACGGCTGATGGCATAGTTGTTGTTTTGATGTTACAAATGTCGAGTTATGTTCCAGCAGCTGCATCTCCTTGTTAAGATTCAGCAGCTGCATTGTTATAATGTTTACGAATGTTCTTCCTTTTTGCTGTAATATCGGGATTTGATGATTGTGTAATCGGTAGTTGCTAGTTGAATCAGTATAAAGTCTGGTTTAATAGGCGACGGCTGGTAGCGTGATCATTGTTTCGATATTACAAGTGTTATCATAAAATCAGCAGATGTGCTGTTCACCAGCGGTGCATTTCTTTTGAAAACCAACAGGTGCATTTCTTTTGCTAAAACCAACAGGTGTATTTCTTTGTTAACACCAGCAGGTGCATTCCTATTGAACTAATTCAGCAGTTGCGACTGGTTTTGCTTGCGACTGGTTACTGTTGCTTGCGACTTGTTACGGTTGCTTGCGACTGGTTTTGCTTGCGACTGGTTACTGTTGCTTGCGACTGGTTTTGCTTGTGACTGGTTACTGTTGCTTGCGACTGGTTTTTGCTTGCGACTGATTCCTTTCCCCTTAAGTACTTCACTGCTGATTTATATCCATCGTCTAGTTTTCTTCCACCTGCTGATCGCCTTACCCAACGACTGTTCTTGAACCAACGACTGGTTGATCTACTGTTACTCCGTTGACCAAATTAATTGTGTTGACCACCGATATATATATATATATATACCCATCGACTGAACTACTGTTCACATCAGCTGGACTTCTTGCCAACAACTGAATTTATCCCAACTGCTGATTTTCTATGTCTCAACTGGATGTTCAGTAAAACGATTTTTGAAGGAAGTATGAGTTTTAAAAATGAAGTGAACCCCGATGCTAAGAGCAGCGACGTGTTAGTGTTTATCGAAGGCCTGCATTTCCGCGATGTTCATTTTGTATTTTGCTAATTTGTTGTCTTTGATCTTAGTCAAATCTGTATTGAGATCTGTTACAACAAAGATGAATTCAAATAGAGTTCGGTAGTTGTAATATCGCGATTTCGCATTTTGTACTTGGAAATTGAAATGAAGTTTATGGCGCCAATTACTGTGTTTCGATTTTTTTTTTCTTACGAGCAAGGCAATACAGCTTGTTCTATTTGCTTTTCAGCCCTTCTATTTTCCATTTATTTCATTTCCTTTGATCTCGTGACTCCCATGGGGATTGGGGCGTCAGAAACATAGTATCAGAGCATGGTCCAGAGATAAACACCCGCACTTCTTGCTGAAACAGATTTCATCAACCGCCTCTTCGGGGCAGTGAGTTTCTTTTATGTTTTAGAGCATGTAGTTTTTTTCATTATTCTTGCATGTTCTGATGTCCCTATGTGGTGGATTGCGGGCTATAGATTAAGATGTCTGGCCGAGGAAGAGGGAGGAATATCCCAATAGATGAATCCAGTCCTGATAGTAACGCTAGTATTGCCCAGCTTCTAAGGTTGCTGGTAGAACAGCAGGGTAGAGGCAATGGTCAATCCTACAGCAGCAGAGGACCTAACAATGATGACCCTCAAGAGCGATTTCGAAGACAGAAGCCAAGGGAGTTTAGCGGCACAACAGATCCGTTTGTCGCCGAAAGCTGGATTAAATCAATGGAAGTGATATTTGAGTATCTCCAGACGCCTGACTTAGAAATATCCATATGTGCAATTTATATGTTGAGAGATGATGCGATGCTCTGGTGGGAAGGAGCAAAGCTTACCGTAGATGTAACAAATCTCCCATGGGAGGAATTCAAGCGAGTGTTCTTTGAACAATATTTTACAGAGGATAAGAGGTCTGAATTGAAAAGAGAGTTCTTGATGATCAAGCAAGGGGACATGACTGTCCAGGAATATGTTCGAAAGTTCGAACGTGGATGTTATTTTGTACCATTGATTGGAGATGATCCTAAGGAGAAATTACGACACTTTTTCGATGGATTGAAACCAGCGCTCAGGCATGATGTGAGACTAGTAGAACCAAAAGATTATCGAGGAGCGGTAGACAAGGCTCTAAGAGCTGATCTGGATTGGAAAGCAGTTGTGGAGGAGCGACAACTGAAGAGACAGGCTTTCCAGCAGAAAGACCAGCGGCCGCCGAAGAAACCATATAAGAATCAGCAGAGGTCGCAGGAACAAAAGCCTCAGGAGCAGAAACCTTTGGTTGTGCAACCCATCAGTGCGGTCTCAGCAGTTGGAAACAAGCCTCAGTGTCCCAAGTGTCAGAAGAACCACCATGGTCCATGTAGAAAGGGACAGAATGTTTGTTATAGATGTGGATTGCCAGGACATGTTATTAAGGACTGTCCTAAATCAAAGCAGATGGTGACCAGCAGAGCTTATGTCATGACAACCGAGCAAGCCAATCCAGATTCCACAGTGGCTACGGGTAAGATTTTGATTGCTGAAATTCCCTCTCTGGCTCTAATAGATTCAGGTGCGACGCATTCCTTTATAGCAGCGGACTTTGCTAAGAAATTACCTGTTAAACCAGACCAGTTGACTATGGGATTTTGCGTGACGGTACCCTCTGGAGAAGAGATGATATTGTTGGGGAACCGTGGCGGATCCGGATCACGCCTCCCGGCGAGGCAGCGGAAGAACAAAAAGGGCCGGGAGACGATCAATACAATTATAAATCTAACAATCTATGAACCATTCATAGGGTGTTTTTCGGGGTTACCTTTCTGGCAACTCGTGCCTGGCTCCGACCAGTTTCGCGAGGAAACCGGCACTTCACGGTAGGCGGCGGTAGATTACGTCAATCAGGTCCATGACCGGAAGCGAGACTCCTTCGTCAGCCTGCACTAGAAGGCCTGACGAGATCAGCACGGACGGATTCTCCTCGTCAAGTTGGCCGGAACGAATTCCGGCGAAGCGAGGAGGCGGCGGCGGCTTTTGAGGAGAGGAGAGGTGGAGGCTACTAGAGCTCTTAGGGTTAGGGTTTGTGGATGTTTTTTTTGTGTGATTAAGTCTAAGTCTACCTTAAGTAGACTTGATGATGGACTTGGACCGGCCCAACGGGCCCGGGTCCAACGGATGAACAATCGGTCCATCCCCATCATCGTGACTTCATCGTAACTCCGATCGCCGATCAGATCGGACCGATCGACTCAGTTTCCAAAACTGAATACTATGATCTGAAAAACCATTATTCAGAACCCCAGTGCAAAATGACCGTTTTGCCCCTCAACAGCGGAAATCACGATTTGACCCCTGTTGACTTTTAGGAAGTCGCACTCTCCAAAATCCTCTTCCTATGCTCAACACATTGAGCTCAGTATCCATGCGGGAATCTCGAATCCAGTACTTGTGTGACCCTCAATGGTTCAGGGATACAGCTAGCCGTGGGCCCACAACCATTGTGGCTCCGGAATCACAATTCCGGACCTGCCCAACGGATCATGGTAAGAGCGTCTAGCAACATCGCCCCATGATACCCTAGGTATCACTGATAGTGCCTGCAAGAACCAGTTGGTCGTGGTTAGCGTACAGTACGGTCCTTTCAATCCGTATATCCCGATCAGATCAACGACCATTGGTAAATCGAGAGTCGCTAAAGATCCGATAGCTATGCATACATCTTGGAGATCGAATAGTGACATCACGAGTGTAACTAGGTAAACCCATTTACCTAAAACACTTCTAGTTTTCTGGCCAGAGATTATACACTATTATCCCCTCAGATAGCATAGGATATCCACGCATGTCTGCGAGCGGTGAATCCTCGACAGCGATGCATCGACTCCTACATGCATCGGGGTCTCACCCAATCCCGCCGCCCGATGACCCCAAGTGAGTCGGCAAACGAGTCAAAGTGAGACGCCTATCATGTAGAGTCTAAATGACGTTTCGAGTCGTGAGGACTAATCAGTACAACCAAGACCTCGGACTTATCCACTCGACAAATGATAACCACTTGGAAAGTCCGAACGAGGATAGTTCGATAGATCACCAGGTCACTATCTATCTGCATGCTCAGAACATCACAATGTTCCCTACCAATGAAACATGGTACTTCGCATCGCAGATACTAGTCTCGAGCTCGGGTGGCCTTATCCTCATTTTGACGGCTCAATCGACTAGGAACATGTTCAGAATACACAGTGACTATTAGATATGTTTCATGATAGCCGTCATACCCACTATCACATCTAACATACACTTTAGTGCATTCTAGGTCTTTACTCAACGCAATTGTTAATCATTATACAACACAATGGAAGTAAAGAATGCCATATGAATAAATGCGAATATCATATATAAAGATTGTTTCATACAAGAGTCTATAAACCCACACGCCACTAGTTGGATAGTTGGGCATCTACTCTAAAAATCTCCCACTTGCCCTAAAGCCAAATACTCATCAGACGCAGTCCCATTGTTTCGCGATGTTTTTCAAACAACGGTCCAGGCAAGGGCTTCGTAAGTGGATCAGCAACGTTGTCCGCAGAGGCGACTCTCTCAACTGCTATGTTACCTCTAGCCACAATATCCCGGATTATGTGGTATTTCCTCAGTATATGTTTGGATATTTGGTGAGACCTAGGCTCCTTTGCTTGTGCAACGGAACCCGTGTTGTCGCAGTACACCGGGACTGGACCAACTCCATTAGGAATGACGCCCAACTCTTGGACAAAATTCCTTATCCAAACGGCCTCCTTAGCAGCAGCTGATGCTGCGATGTACTCAGCCTCAGTGGTTGAATCCGTGATAGTGTCTTGCTTGGAACTCTTCCAAGAGACAGCACCACCATTGAGCATGAATACAAATCCAGAGGTAGCTTTCGAATCATCCATGTCACACTGGAAGCTAGAATCAGTGTAGCCTTCCAGTTTCAGTTCACCACCCCCATAGACCATGAACATATTCTTAGTCCTTCGCAAGTACTTAAGAATATCCTTCACAGCCTTCCAATGCAATTGGCCGGGGTTGGCCTGGTAGCGGCTCGTGACACTCAGAGCATATGCGACATCCGGCCTAGTCGAGATCATGCCACACATAATACTACCTATTGCCGAGGCATATGGCACACATGTCATACTCTCTATCTCCTCATCAGTCTTTGGACACATAAACTTAGATAGAGTGACCCCGTGGCACATAGGTAGGTGTCCTCTCTTGGACTCTTCCATAGAGAACCTCTTAAGTATGGTATCGATGTAGGTAGTTTGGGTGAGTCCGAGCATCCGTTTCGATCTATCCCGATAGATCTGTATTCCAAGAATATAGGATGCTTCACCCATGTCCTTCATCGAAATTCTACTAGACAACCAGACTTTAGTTGACTGCAGCATTCCTACATCATTCCCAATGAGTAGAATGTCATCAACATAAAGTACAAGGAATGTCACAGCGCTTTTGACTACCTTCTTATATACACATGGCTCCTCGGGATTCTTGATGAAACCAAATTCCTTAATTGTTTCATCGAATATCAGGTTCCAACTTCGTGATGCTTGTTTGAGACCGTAGATCGATCTCTGAAGCTTGCATACCTTATGCTCGCTTCCAACAGATGTGAAACCCTCAGGCTGCGTCATATAGATCTCTTCCTTAATGTTTCCATTAAAGAACGTAGTTTTCACATCCATTTGCCATATCTCATAGTGTACCATGCGGCTATGGCTAACAAGATTCTAATCGACTTGAACATTGCGACTGGTGAAAAAGTTTCATCATAGTCAACACCTTGCCTTTGAGTGTAACCTTTCGCGACCAGTCGTGCCTTGTAGGTCATTACCTTACCATCAGGCCCAAGTTTTATTTTGTATACCCATTTACACCCAATAAGAACAATTCCTTCGGGAGGGTTAACAAGAGTCCAAACTTGGTTAGCATGCATTGAGTCAAACTCAGACTGCATTGCTTCAAGCCATAAATTAGTATCAGCATCGGAAATTGCCTCCTTGAAAGTTCTTGGATCAGATCCAACAACTTGATCACCTTGATCATCTTCAAGAAGAAACCATATCTCTCAGGAGCCCTAGGAACCCTTTCGGATCTCCTCGGTGCGACCATTTCTGGTACTGGCTCTGGAGGTGCAGGAGACTCACCTGGTACTTCGATTGGATCTCGAACCTCTTCGATTTCTACTATTTTGCCTTTTCTACCAAGTAGAAATTCCCTTTCCATAAAGGTGGCATTCCTAGAAACAAACACTTTTGTTTCGCTGGGATAGTAGAAGTAGTATCCAATGGAATTCTTTGGATACCCAATGAAGTAGCATAAGATGGATCTCGTATCCAGCTTATCTCCCACTGTCTGCTTCACATAAGCAGGACATCCCCAAATCCTCATGTATGAGTACTTGTGTGGTTTGCCCATCCATATCTCATATGGAGTCTTATCCACTGCCTTAGTGTGGACATTGTTCAACAACATTACCGCCGTTTCGAGCGCATAGCCCCAAAACGAGGTAGGAAGTTCAGTGAAGCTCATCATAGATCGAACCATGTCCAATAAGGTCCGATTACGAAGCTCTGCTACACCATTGAGCTGTGGTGTGGCCGGAGGGGTCCACTGTGCGAGAATCCCATTCTCTTTCAGATAATCTTGAAATTCAGCACTCAAGTATTCACCACCTCGATCAGATCGAAGTGCTTTAATACTTTTGCCTAATTGATTTTCTACTTCAGCCTTGAATTCTTTGAACCTTTCAAAGGATTCAGAATTGTGCTTCATTAAGTACAAGTACCCATACCTAGAGTAATCTTCGGTAAAGGTGATGAAGTATGTGTGACCATATTTAGTACCAATACTAAACGGGCCGCACACATCAGTATGGATCAAATACAATAGGCCTTGAGCACGCTCACCCTTGCCCTTGAAGGGTTGCTTAGTCATCTTTCCCTTAAGACAAGATTCACAAGTCGGTAGGGAGTTAATGTCTGACAGATCAAACATGTCACTCCTATCAAGCATAGGAATAGAAATAATGTTTTTAATCAATTCAGGAACAAACAAAACGTCTCGTAACAACAACTTAAAATCTGAAGACAGAAGTAAATAAATATCTCCTATGGCTACTGCAGCAACTCTTGCTCCATTGCCAAGCCTCAAGTGGGTCTCACCCTCTCTAAGACGTCGGCTTCTTTGTCATCACCTGCAAATCACTGCAGATATGAGATCCACATCCGGTATCAAGTACCCAAGAAGTCGAATTTAGAGACATATTTATTTCTATGTAGAACATACCTTTCGCAGTTCGCAACTGCTCGAGGTACTCCTTGCAGTTCCTCCTCCAATGCCCAGGCTTGTGGCAGTGGTGGCAAACATCCTCATGCTTGTTTGGCTTGGAAGCCTTTGCCTTTGGCTTCTTGGTGGGATTTTCCTCCTTCGCAGGAGCAGAAGGCTTCTTGCTCTTGCGTCTGGGCCCCTTCTTCGCAGAGGAAGAAGAGCCCATAAGGAGGACGGACTTGTCCTTCTTTATGGTTCCTTCGAACACGACAAGCATGTTAACCACCTCTTCAAGGGTGGCTGCCAGCTTGTTCATGTTGAAGTTGACCACAAAGGGGTTGAATGCAGCAGGCAGTGAGAGGAGAAGCACATCCACAGACAGCTCGTGTGGAAGTGTGATATCAAGGCCCGACAGCTTTTCAACGAGCCCAATCATACGAACCCCATGCTCGCGGACCGAAGTCCCATCGCGCATGAGGCTCGTCATAAGCTCCTTGACAGCCGTGAACCTCTCATGTCGAGAGTTCTCCCCGTATAGTTCTTTGAGATGAAAAAGTATGTCAGCAGCATACTTCGTCTTCTCAAAGCGCCGTTGCATTTCGTTCGACATCGATGCCATCACATAGCATCGAGTCTTAAGCTCGTCGTCCCACCATTGTTTAAGCGTTACCAGCCCCTCAGGGCTGATATCGGCAGGGGCTTCTTTCGGAGGACTCTTCTCTATCGCATAAAGAAGTTTCTCCAAAGCCAATACAAGATTGAGGTTGCGGAGCCAGTCTTGGTAGTTCAGACCGGTGAACCTGTTGCTATCCAGTATAGCAGCAAGTGGGTTTTTCATCGAAACCATTTTACAATGCAGTAATACTGAAAAGGAAAGCAGACATACATCACTAACTATATAAAATAATCGCTAAGACATAAAACAAGGTCGTTAAGTTTTATGAATTACCATCCCACTATTTTAACGATTTCACCACCCTCTAAAGAAATCGAGAAAACAGGTTTCTTTAGTGGGTACACGGAGCCCAATCAAGCGATCATTGACCCGAATAATATCAGCCATCCATGACCCCCAAAAGGTAGTTTCCGATTGCAACCGGTGCAACCTCCATGTATTCACCTCACGTCCAGTAGGGGCCCAATAATATGATGCCGTTTACTATCACGTGTCAAGAAGACCCATCAATGTTGAGTCGTGAAGGACGGTCCCCTTAACGTCCCCAATAATATGAGCCAACGTTAAAGGGAGTTCCAACCAAACTCACAACAATTGTCAATGGCGCGGACAGCTTTCCGGCATACATGACCCCCTCAATAATATGAGCCGGGCCATGTATACGGGTAGCTTCGACGTACACCCATTGTTGATGGAAGGTAGGGATAATTTAAACAAATTTAAATTCCCTGTAGTTTATCGAATAAACATTTATCTTGATATAAGTTTTAAATCATATTTAAAACGAGATATTTTTATTTTTGAAAATTTGGTCTCATGCAGGTATTTTAAATCGAATTTAAATACATGCAACATGCGGATTCAACTAAATATATATCAATATATATAAATATTGGGATGATCGATCGCGAGAGCTATGCGGTCCGTGGTTGCCAGCCACGGACCTGGGTCCAATCCTAGGGGTAATGCAACATGCAATGCAATTCTATTACAATGCTTCCGGTTTTACAGATCTTCGGTCTTCAATATTATTGATCGTCATTGTCCTCCGTCTTCGGATGTCCTCCCACTAAATCTAGTAATTTTACATTTAAATTTACCATGACATATAGGTGATACATTTTCCAAGGGGTGGGAACGGGCCACAAACAGGCCCAATTTAAATGATAATCAAAATATTTACAAAACCGAATCACAAAAACCTATCGCATACACCTAACAAATTGGGCACGGCTCTCGATCATCCCAATCATGCAGATAATAATTAACATGCATAAATTAAATAATCCAATTATTTATCCACAAAATCATATTTTAATTACGAAATCGCATTTTATAAATAAAATCGTATTTTGTCGATAAAATCAAATTTTAATCAACAAAATCATATTTAATTTATAAAATCATATTTCAAAATTAAAATCGTATTTTACAATTTAATTGCATCAATTTGGGCTTAAAAACAATTTTTAATTAACATGCATAAATTAAATAATCCAATTATTTATCCACAAAATCATATTTTAATTACGAAATCGCATTTTATAAATAAAATCGTATTTTGTCGATAAAATCAAATTTTAATCAACAAAATCATATTTAATTTATAAAATCATATTTCAAAATTAAAATCGTATTTTGCAATTTTAATTGTATCAAATTGGGCTTAAAACAATTCTAGGCCCAAAAATCTCAAAATAATCCAGTACTTGTGTGACCCTCAATGGTTCAGGGATACAGCTAGTCGTGGGCCCACAACCATTGTGGCTCCGGGATCACAATTCTGGACTTTGCCCATCGGATCATGGTAAGAGCGTCTAGCAACATCGTCCCATGATCCCCTAGGTATCACTGATAGTGCCTGCAAGAACCAGTTGGTCGTGGTTAGCGTACAGTACGGTCCTTTCAATCCATATATCCCGATCAGATCAACGACCATTGGTAAATCGAGAGTCGCTAAAGATCCGATAGCTATGCATACATCTTGGAGATCGAATAGTGACATCGCGAGTGTAACTAGGTAAACCCATTTACCTAAAAAACTTCTAGTTTTCTGGCCAGAGATTTATACACTATTATCCCCTCAGATAGCATAGGATATCCACGCATGTCTGCGAGCGGTGAATCCTCGACAACGATGCATCGACTCCTACATGCATTGGGGTCTCACCCAATCCCGCCGCCCGATGACCCCAAGTGAGTCGGCAAACGAGTCAAAGTGAGACGCCTATCATGTATAATCTAAATGACGTTTCGAGTCGTGAGGACTAATCAGTACAACCAAGACCTCGGACTTATCCACTCGACAAATGGTAACCACTTGGAAATTCCGAACGAGGGTAGTTCGATAGATCACCAGGTCACTATCTATCTGCATGCTCAGAACATCACAATGTTCCCTACCAATGAAACATGGTACTTCGCATCGCAGATACTAGTTTCGAGCTCGGGCGGCCTTATCCTCATTTTGACGGCCCAATCGACTAGGAACATGTTCAGAATACACAGTGACTATTAGATGTGTTTTATGATAGCCGTCATACCCACTATCACATCTAACATACACTTTAGTGCATTCTAGGTCTTTACTCAACGCAATTGTTAATCATTATACAACACAATGAAAGTAAAGAATGCCATATGAATAAATGCGAATATCATATATAAAGATTGTTTCATACAAGAGTCTATAAACCCACACGCCACAAGTTGGCTAGTTGGGCATCTAATCTAACAGATATCTCATGATTTGTTTTGTAACTTAGAACTTAAGCTTCAAGGACATTTAGTTACTGCTGAATTAATTGTTTTACCTATGCCTGAGTTTGATCTGATTCTAGGAATGGATTGGTTGACCAAGTACGGGGTCGTGATAGTTTTCAAGCTTAGAACAGTAGTGGTAAAACCCCCAAGAGGAGACTGGTTCACGTTCGAAGCTAGTAAGATGTGTAAAATCCCTCAAATTATTTCAGCTCTTAAGGCCCATAGTTGTTTGAGAAAAGGGGGAGCAGGATTCTTGATAATCTTATCATCTTTAGCAGTATCTAGCAAGCCCCAACTCTCTGATGTTGAAGTAGTGAGCGAATTCCCGGAGGTCTTTCCAGAAGACATTTATGGACTGCCACCAGATAGATAATTGGAGTTTGCAATTGATTTAGTGTCAGGAGCAGCCCCCGTTTCTAGGCCATCCTATCGTCTTGCTCCATCAGAGATGAAAGAATTAAAAGAGCAAATACAAGAACTATTAGACAAGGGCTTTATTCGACCAATTACATCACCATGGGGAGCCCCTGTTTTGTTCGTCAAGAAGAAGACGGGAGTCTAAGGCTGTGTATAGACTATAGAGAGTTGAATAAGTTGACAATTAAGAATAAATACCCTTTGCCTAGAATTGAGGACCTGTTTGATCAGTTGAAGGGATCGATAGTTTTCTCTAAGATTGATTTAAGATCCGGCTACCACCAATTGAAGATAAAACCAGCAGACATCTACAAAACAGCCTTTAGAACACGTTATGGTCACTACAAATTTTTAGTGATGCCCTTCGGACTCACCAACGCTCCCTCAGCTTTTATGGACTTGATGAACAGAGTTTTCCAACCATATTTAGATCAGTTTGTAGTGGTATTCATTGACGACATTTTGGTATCCTCCAAGAGCAGATTTGAGCATGCTAAACACCTGAGGATAGTGCTTCGGATTTTGAAAGACAAACAATTGTTCGCCAAGTATAGCAAGTGTGATTTTTGGTTGGAGAAGGTTTCATTTCTTGGGCATATCATATCCAAAGATGGATTGGAAGTAGACCCAGCGAAGGTGGAAGCCGTTCGCGACTGGCCGGTGCCAACAACTGTTTCCTTGGTTAGGAGCTTTCTGGGATTAGCTGGTTACTATAGGTGTTTTATTAAGGGGTTTTCATGGATATCTGTTCCCTTAACGTCGCTGACTCGAAAGTTAAGCAAATTTGAATGGACCCCCAGCTGCCAAACCAGCTTTGAACAATTGAAGCAAGCGTTGATTGAGGTTCCTGTGCTAACAATGCCATCCGATCAGGGGAAGTTCGTCATCTATACAGATGCGTCGAAGTTGGGATTGGGAGCTGTTTTGATGCAAGATCATAGAGTAATTTCCTACGCCTCTCGTCAGTTGAAAAATCACGAAAATAATTATCCCACGCACGACTTAGAGATGGCAGCAGTTGTTTTTGCCTTAAAGACTTGGAGGCATTATTTATATGGGGAGAAATGTGAAATATTCACGGATCACAAAAGCCTGAAATACTTCTTCACTCAGAAGGAGTTGAACATGAGGCAGAGGAGATGGTTGGAGTTGGTAAAAGATTACGACTGCACGATCAGCTACCATCCAGGTAAGGCTAATGTGGTTGCTGATGCTTTAAGTAGAAAGTCTATGGGACTAGCACAACTCATCGTCCACAAATCATTAGCAGCTGATATTGAGAAGTTTGGCTTAGAGCTGGTTCCCAGCAGCTGCAATTCAGTCGTAGCTGGTACCTCAGTGAGATCAAATTTGTTGGATCAAATTCGTGAAGGTCAGCTGAGAGATGAGCAACTACAGAAGTGGGTTAAACAAGACAGGGAAAGAGGTGGCAACTGTTAGAGTAGATGCCCAACTAGCCAACTTGCGGCGTGTGGGTTTTATAGACTCTTGTACAAACAGTCTTTATATATGATATTCGCATTCTCTTATATGGCGTTCTTTACTTTCATTATGTGTGTAATGATTTACAATTGCGTTGAGTAAAGACCTAGAATGCACTAAAGCGTATGTTAGATGTGATAGTGGGTATGACGGCTATCATAAAACACATCTAATAGTCGCTGTATATTCTGAACATGTTCCTAGTCGATTGGGCCGTCAAAATGAGGATAAGGCCGCCCGAGTTCGAGACTAGTATCTGCGATGCGAAGTACCATGTTTCATTTGTAGGGAACATTGTGATGTTCTGAGCATGCAGATAGATAGTGACCTGGTGATCTATCGAACTACCCTCGTTCGGACTTTCCAAATGGTTACCATTTGTCGAGTGGATAAGTCCGAGGTCTTGGTTGTACTGATTAGTCCTTACGACTCGAAACGTCATTGAGACTCTACATGATAGGCGTCTCACTTTGACCCGTTTTCCGACTCACTTGGGGTCACAAGTCGTCGGGATTGGGTGAGACCCCGATGCATGTAGGAGTCGATGCATCGTTGTCAAGGATTCACCGCTCGCAGACATGCGTGGATATCCTATGCTATCTGAGGGGATAATAGTGTATAAATCTCTGGCCAGAGTACTAGAAGTGTTTTAGGTAAATGTGTTTACCTAGTTACACTCGCGATGTCACTATTTGATCTCCAAGATGTATGCATAGCTATCGGATCTATAGCGACTCTCGATTTACCAATGGTCGTTGATCTGATCGGGATATATGGATTGAAAGGACCGTACTGTACGCTAACCACGACCGACTGGTTCTTGCAAGCACTATCAGTGATACCTAGGGGATCATGGGGCGATGTTGCTAGACGCTTTACCATGATCCGTTGGGCAAGTACGGAATTGTGATTCCGGAGCCACAATGATTGTGGGCCCACGGCTAGCTGTATCCCTGAACCATTGAGGGTCACACAAGTACTAGATTTGAGATTCTCGCACGGATACTCAGCTCAAATTGTTGAGCACGAGAAGAGGATTTTGGGAAGTGCGACTTCCTAAAAGTCAACAGAGGTCAAACCGGGGTTTCCCGCTGTTGAGGGGCAAAACGGTCATTCTGCAATTTAGGGTTAGATGATCTGAAAAATTGTTTTTCATATCATAACATTCAGTTTTGGAAACTTGCCTCGCCGCAGATCCGGATCCCCAACAGCTCAGAAATCACAATTTCGGACTTGCCCAACGGATCATGGTAAAGCGCCTCGCCTATGATTGGGCTCCGTGTACCCACTAAAGAAACCTGTTTTCTCGATTTCATTAGAGGGTGGTGAAATCGTTAAAATAGTGGGAGGATAATTCATAAAACTAAATGACCATGTTTTATGTCTTAGCGTTTATTTTTATATAGTCAGTAATGCATGTCTGTTTTCTTTTCAGTATAACTGCTATAAAAATGGTTTCGATGAAAAACCCGCTTGCTGCTATACTGGATAGCAACAGGTTCACTGGTCTTAACTACCAAGACTGGCTCCGCAACCTTAATCTTGTACTGGCTTCGGAGAAGCTTCTCTATACGATAGAGAAGTGTCCTCCGGAGGAAATCCCTGCTGATATCAGCCCTGAGGAGCTGATTACGCTTAACCAATGGCGTGACGACGAGGTTAAAGCTCGATGCTATGTGATGGCATCGATGTCCAATTAAATGCAACGGTGCTTTGAGAAGACAAAGTATGCCTCTGCCATACTTTTTCATCTCAAGGAACTGTACGGGGAGAACTCTCGACATGAGAGGTTCACGGCTGTCAAGGAGCTGATGACGAGCCGCATGCGCGATGGGACTTCGGTCCGCGAGCATGGGGTTCATATGATTGGGCTCGTTGAAAAGCTGTCGGGCCTTGACATCGCACTTCCACATGAGCTGTCTGTGGATGTACTTCTCCTCTCACTGCCCGCTGCATTTGACCCCTTTGTGGTCAACTTCAACATGAACAAGCTGGAAGCCACTCTTGAAGAGGTGGTGAACATGCTTGTAGTGTTTGAGGGGACTATAAAGAAGGACAAACCCGTCCTCCTACTGGGTTCTTCTTCCTCTGCGAAGAAAGACCTAGACGCAAGAGCAAGAAACGTTCTGCTCCTGCGAAAGAGGATATGGACGCAAATGTAGAATGCCTCTTCATTGGGATGAGATAGGAGAGCGAGATGGTCTAGGACCAGATTTGGTGGAGCAAACCGTGAGTGTTGTTAGAAAAATTAAGGAAAGGATGAAAGCTGCTCAAAGCAGACAAAAGAGCTATGCGGACAATAGACGAAGGGAACTAAGTTTTGACGTTGGTGATCACGTCTTTTTAAAAGTGGCTCCAATGAAAGGGGTGATGCGCTTTGGAAAGAAGGGAAAATTGAGTCCCAGGTATATAGGTCCCTACGAGATACTGGACAAAGTAGGAATATTGGCCTATAGATTAGCACTGCCGCCTCATCTATCTTCAGTGCATAATGTGTTCCATGTATCAGCCTTAATAAAGTACGTTCCCCACCCATCGCACATATTGACTGCTGAACCAATCCACTTAGCGCCAGATTTGAGCTACGAGGAGGGACCTGAGAATATTCTTCTTAGGGAAATTAGGAAGCTGAGGAATAGAAACATTCCTATGGTTAAAGTTCAGTGGACAAATCAAACCGAACGAGAAGCTACGTGGGAGACAGAAGCTGAGATGCATAGTCGATACCCAGATTTGTTCGGTAAGTAAATTTCGAGGACGAAATTTTTATAAGGTGGGTAGAGTTGTAGTGCCCCAAAATCCATAGGACCACAAATTCTAATCTTTATATATTGAGGATCCATTTCTAATTTAAAGATTTCAGCTTTTGCTACTTGTTGAGCGACTGATTTCTCATTTCTTAGATTTTATAAGGAACAGAGGCCCAATCAGTTGTCAGTTTGTCACCCGAGCGTAGCCAAGCAATTTTCAAACTTTACAAATAAAATGGTTTTGGATGGGAGAATGGTTAAATTTCAGATTTTGTGTAGTACATTTACATATCAAAACATTGACAGGGAATTTTAAGTAAAATTTTCTGAAGTACGCCTGGTTTACCATGCCTAAATGAGTGTTTTTCCCCTGTTAATAATCAGACTCCCATGCCACTGTCCTTGTGAACCATAACTTCAATTATTTGCAAGAAAATGTTCATTCTCTTGCATCAAAGATATAGATAACACATTGCTGCGCTGGGGAAAACTCTCTGTTATTGGCCTGCTGTATCTTGTGATTTCCTTCTTATCAAGGCAAGTAAATTTGATTCTTGCTACGCCACGAAAGCTTACGTATTGTTCTCACTTCATTTCGTGATTTTTGCTTAAGCTCTGTTTATTATCAGCCTTTGCTCATGTTTTGGTTGATATTATAGCGTATGTTTAGCGTTCGGGGTCACAGTGGATTATGTTTGGAACTCAAATGTATTTTACGAGGTTGATGTTGATTTTAAAACGCTGAGCATTTCAGGTTTTCAACTCATAGAGATTATGATGTTCTTCCTTTTGCTGTAATATCGGGATTTGATGATTGTGTAATCGGTAGTTGCTAGTTGAATCAGTATAAAGTCTGGTTTAATAGGCGACGGCTGGTAGCATGATCATTGTTTCGATATTACAAGTGTTATCGTAAAATCAGCAGATGCGCTGTTCACCAGCAGGTGCATTTATTTTGCTAAAACCAGCAGGTGTATTTCTTTGTTAACACCAGCAGGTGCATTCCTATTGAACTAATTCAGCAGTTGCGACTGGTTTTGCTTGCGACTGGTTACTGTTTCTTGTGACTGGTTTTGCTTGTGACTGGTTACGGTTGCTTGCGACTGGTTTTGCTTGCGACTGGTTACTGTTGCTTGCGACTGGTTTTGCTTGCGACTGGTTACTGTTGCTTGCGAATGGTTTTGCTTGCGACTGGTTTTTGCTTGCGACTGATTCCTTTCCCCTTAAGTACTTCACTGCTGATTTATATCCATCGTCTAGTTTTCTTCCACCGCTGATCGCCTTACCCAACGACTGGTTGATCTACTGTTACTCCGTTGACCAAATTAATTATGTTGACCACCGATATATATATATATATACCCATCGACTGAACTACTGTTCACATCAGCTGGACTTCTTGCCAACAACTGAATTTATCCCAACTGCTGATTTTCTATGTCTCAACTGGATGTTCAGTAAAACGATTTTTGAAGGAATTATGAGTTTTAAAAATGAAGTGAACCCCGATGCTAAGATTTAAGTTCGCCCAATATGTGTTTTAAAGAAGAAAGTTTCAATTTATGAATTTATGGCTTAGATAACAGACGGTTCATATGGGAAGGGTGAGCAGCAGACGAGAGGGTCAGTTGCCCCTTCATATTGGGTGAGATTTCACCACATTGAAACTGATATCAGTAGTCATTCGATCAAGTGCAATGGGACCTAAGTAGAGCTTCTTAGCCATAAGTTTAACGAAAATAATAACGCTGGAATTTGAATTTACTTCCAGAACAAAAGTTGCAATGAATGATGTCTTATGTTTTATCATCTGCATATTGTGCTTGTTACTCTCAGTTTGCTTGCTGAGCCCCTAGGCTCACTAGCTTTCTTGGTGCAGGTGAGTCGGCGCCGGAGCAGGTGGGAGGTGGAGTTTGAATCAGCAGCGACGTGTTAGTGTTTATCGAAGGCATGCGTTTCCGCGATGTTCATTTTGTATTTTGCTAATTTGTTGTCTTTGATCTTAGTCAAAACTGTATTGAAATCTGTTACAACAAAGATGAATTCAAATAGAGTTCGGTAGTTGTAATATCGCAATTTCACATTTTTTACTTGGAAATTGAAATGAAGTTTATGGCGCCAATTACTGTGTTTCGATTTTTTTTTCTTACGAGCAAGGCAATACAGCTTGTTCTATTTGCTTTTCAGCCCTTCTATTTTCCTTTTATTTCCTTTCCTTTGATCTCGTGACTCCCATGGGGATTGGGGCGTCACAAACATGGTATCAGAGCATGGTCCAGAGATAAACACCCGCACTTCTTGCTGAAACAGATTTCATCAACCGCCTCTTCGGGGCAGTGTGTTTCTTTTATGTTTTAGAGCATGTATTTTTTTTTATTATTCTTGCATGTTCTGATGTTCCTATGTGGTGGATTGCGGGCTATAGATTAATATGTCTGGCCGAGGAAGAGGGAGGAATATCCCAATAGATGAATCCAGTCCTGATAGTAACGCTAGTATTGCCCAGCTTCTAAGGTTGCTGGTAGAACAGCAGGGTAGAGGCAATGGTCAATCCTCCAGCAGCAGAGGACCTAACAATGATGACCCTCAAGAGCGATTTCGAAGACAGAAGCCAAGGGAGTTTAGCGGCACAACAGATCCGTTTGTCGCCGAAAGCTGGATTAAATCAATGGAAGTGATATTTGAGTATCTCCAGACGCCTGACTTAGAAAGATCCAGATGTGCAATTTATATGTTGAGAGATGATGCGATGCTCTGGTATAGTTCAACTAGAAGAAGAAGATTGAATGAGGAGAAATCAGCAGTTGAGAAAATAAAGAAACAGTAGAGAAGCTGTCGCGCTAAAGGAAAGATATACCAGCAGCTGGTATAGTTCAACTAATGAAGTTGCACCAGCTGCTGGAAAATAAAGGCAAAATCAAAAGATGACAAAAAGCCTGCAAAAGAAAAGGACACAAGGACAACTCACTGTCGGTACTTTAAGGAACACATTTCAACAGAAGAAAACTTGTGTCTAACGGGAAGAAAGAAAATTGGAGACGAAGCAGTAAACCGTCATTAGAGAGGAGCGCATAACGAGTGTCTATTGCTGAGTCTCAATCAGCTATTGAAGAGCATTTTCCCAGTGTGTGAGATTTATTCTTTTGAGAGTTGAGCGATACAATGTAAAATTTCACACACACAGATTCACTCGCATATTTTGAGAGATGTGCGAAATTGATTAGCGAGTGAATCACAAACAAAAATCAGATCCCGTTCAAGAACGAAGATGTTAAACTCTGTGTTTGTAGCCTTTCTCACATAGGCGTAAAACAAGTGAGTGACAACCGAGGGCTGGTGGAGTCTAGGAGTTCTCGCAGCTGCTGGTTGCGGGATCGGGTCTGTACACGATGTGTAGATCAAATCTTCTAGTGGAACCTTCCGAGGAGGAAGAAGGGGAGACGTAGGACATTGATGTCCGAACTTCCATAAACAAATATATGTGTATTGTATTCTGTTATTTATTCTGAATATGCATTTATTTAGCATGCACGCATACACTTCAGTTTCACACACAGTAGTCGAACAGATTTCTGTAAACATAAATCTGTTTGCATCGTGTTTCAAAATTAGGATTCATTTCTGGTGTTTTCCGCATGTTTTTATTACATACCAGATCCGTCTCCGGTGCTCATGTTTTATGTTCAAGAACCCGAGGTATTGCACCTCATAATAGCAGCGCAAAATTTTTATTTTTCAATAGCAGCGCTGTTAAGTTGTTTTTCGGTCCTAACAAGCTTAGTCCATTCTGGACGAATTCCTTAATTATAATCTTAATTATTTTCTTTCAAAGGTATAATAAGAATCCGTTTCCGATTATATCAGATCTTATGTCATTGTTCCTCAGTTTAGTGTTCGGCTATATGTTCTTCGTTCCTATAGCCTGCGTTGTTCTAAGTTTCTTAGTTTGAGTTCCGCTGTACGCCCAATAAGCTTTTAAATGTCAAAATAGTTTTAAAGTAGCGAACCATGGTTTTTTTCTGCGAGATGATTCAGATCCAAGAAAAAGCAGTTTAAAGAGCATATTTTTTTAGCAGTAAAATATTCAGACTCTAAGAATTATGGCAAAGATAACAGACGGTCGATATGGGAAAGGTGAGCAGCTGACTGAGTGTCAGATGCCCTTTCGTATGGGAAAGGTGAGCAACTGTGTGAGGCTCTGCGCTCACAATTAAATTTCTAATCTCAATCAGTGGGTTATTAATTTAAACTAAACAAGTTTATTAAATCTAATCTGGTTCGTATATAAGAGAATAAAATTTTCAGCAGAAGCGTTGTTTCGACCAGCAGAAGCTTAAAGGAGAATTCAGCTTGTATCGTAACTTTATTCATTTATGAAAAGTCCTCAGTAGGTACAAACTAAGTTTACTAGTACACGTTTAATTTTTACATACAAAACCAGATTTGAGAAACCTAAGACCAACTGTCAAAACAAAACTATCAGCTGGTGTTCATTTTTCCTGCTGCTGATCCAGCGTCTAGGTAATTATCTCTCGCTACCCTTGATTGCTCCACACTAGTTTCTTCCTCCTGTTGTCATGCACACATACAAAACACAACAACAGCCGGATAAACTCCGGTGAAAATCATCTCAGTATATCAGCAGGTACAAAGAATATCAATAAAGCAAATAACAGTGTATCAACTGTAATAAAATGCAATGCAATGAAATGATTCTAGTTCTCTTCTTCGATCTCAGAATTGATTCTATTTCAGTTCGATGCCATAAAGATTCGTATCCGATCTTGACATGAATATTCATCTATCGAAACCATCTCCGGCTTCGAAAATCAGGCCAACTCAGTCCTGGGCATTAGAATCAATTCAATTCTCTTCAATATGCAAACTCATGCAAATATAAAAGATCCACTACCTGTGATGGATCGACACAGATACCATTCAAGTTCTAAATCAAGAACAGTTCTAAATCAAGAACAGTAATCAAATATGTATGTGATTTCAGTGGAATACTCAAGAAATACCATTCTCGAGTAATCTAATCCCTGACTCTTCTGTCAGATTATACCTTCGTATTCTCTGTTTTGCAAACACTTCACTTCTTGCTTTCAAACTCTGTTTCAATACTTACCTGGAACTTCACAGAATCACAGTTCAATATCAATATTCACGGTGTTCCAGTATTCAAATTCAATCCTATTTATAAGTGCAAGTCTCTGGTTCTGGTGGAATTTCCAACGCAATCGGTATGAATTCCACGTGTTATGCTGAGTATTCAAACAGGATATACTCCAACCGCTTCGACAGTGGATAACGATAAACAGATTCCTCAACTGCTGTTGATCTTCCTCAGTTGTTGTTCGAATATCATTCTATCGTTCTTCAGTAGAAGCAACAACCAGCTGTAGTAGCAACCAATCGCAACCTGAATCCAGTCGCAATACTTCGAAAATCAAAACGATGTCGTTATAACTAATTCCAACGACGTCGTTACATGTCATCAGCTGGTAAACCAGCAGCTGGTCGCTCTCCTATTTCCACGACTGATTTCGCTACTTTATTCAAACGGTGACGTATTACCATTCCTGTTCATAGATCAAACGACATCGCATTGTTCCCCCGACTGGTGAACCAGCAGATACAACAACTCATCGACTGGTCATTAATTCGTACAAAACGACATCGTATCGAGGTTCCTGTTAATAAGTCAAAACGCTGTCGCATTGTTCTTTCAGCTGGAACCCCATTTCACATACTCGCCTCGACTGCTTCGCGTTTATTACCAAAATGACGACGTCGCACCTACGTCATCAATCAGTCGATACATCAATATACCAGCAGGTACATAAACCAGCAGGTGCGTAAGAACTCTTGCTGCTGATTCCTCGTACGTAACAGTAACCAAAATGTGGCTTCATCGTTGATCCTTGTATTCGCGCGTCTGCTTCCAGCTGCAACGAGAATCCAGCGCAACTACTGGAATTCAAAATTCAACCAGTCGCAAGCTACAGTAACCTGCTGTTGAACGATTTCATCAAATCGCTTCGTCTGGTCGCTTCGTCTGGTTCCCATACTTAGCGAATTTCAACGATACCAAGTTCCTTAATCACCCAACACTTCCAAAATAAATCCGAGCTCATAATCAAGCTTTATCAAAATCGATTATTTACAAATCTCTTCTTAATTATTTCGGGCATTACAAACTGACTGTGTGTCAGATGCCCTTTCATATGAGTAAGGTCAGCAGTTGTCCGGATGGAGATTGCCCCTTCATATTGTGCTATATGCTAGATACTGAATTCAGTAGTCATGTGATTAAGTGCAAAAATGGCCTAATGTATAATTTCCGAGCCATAAGTCATGAATCAAGAAAATAATGATGGGATCTGATTTTATCCCATAGTTAATGTTTACGAAAGAACTTATGTTTAAAATGTTGCTGTGCTTTTATGCATGCCCAGTTTATGTTTAAAATGCTTTTAAGTGCCTTTAACAAGATCAGTATTGTTATCTCGGTTTTCCAGCTTCCAGTTCCAGCTTATTTGTTTGTTCGGTTTTGGAACATATCTGTTTGCAGCTTTCAGCTTTCAATTAAAGCTATTTTCATGCCTGTACTGTGTGTATTTGTTATTCAAGAATTACTTGCTGAGCCCCTAGGCTCACTAGCTTCCATGGGTACAGGTAGTGTTGTTCAGTGAGAGCTGGAAGATGCGAGCTGAATCAGTTTGGGGAAGTTGTTTATCGAGGAACCAGCGTTTCCTACTGCTGCAGACCTTATATCTTTTGTGATTGCAGTTGTATTAGACACCTCGTTTCAGATTTGTTTCCCAGATGTTTCGCATCAATTGTACTAAGATATTTCTATAAAAATGTTTTCTATTCTAATTTGTCCCGTCATTAGTACTTTCAACTCATGAGCTATTGCAATCTATTTATTCTAAGATGTTTTGACCCGATAGCAGTTCGTTTAGATCGACAGCATTTTAATTGTTGTTCCCCTGTTAGCATGAGATCAGCTTAAGTATCCTCCTTTCAGTTCTGAGTACCACAGTTCAAATCTGTTTTCTTATGCGTAAAACGTACAGTTCATTATATCGCACAATCGCACCAAATGCATAAAACCTTGTACACTTCTCTTCGTACAGTATTGAGAAATCGATGGACTAGGGCGCCATGTTAGGATAAAATTTATATTTTGGTGATAACAAAATAGGACAAGTTAAAACTGGATATCCAGACGCAAGCTTCAATGGTATTGGGTATTCAGTCGCAGAAAAATTGATTCAGATGTTGAGTATCCAGACGAGAGCTACAGTACCTTGTATTAGTCGACGAATCACATAAATAGTTGAGAGACAGTGTTTTGGTAAACCAGACGCAAGCTACAGTAAATGGTTTGACTAGTCGTTGGATAATCCAGACGCAGTGTACAGTAGTTTGATAATCCAGTCGCAGTGAACAGTAGTTTGTTGATCCAGACGCACGCTACAGTGTCTTCATAAACCAGACGCAAGAATTCAAATGGTAGCGTGTGCAAACGACAGTGTTTAAACAAGTTGAAGCGACACCGTATTATAACCAGTCGAGAGCTAAAGTGGCGTTATAACCAGTCGAGAGCTACAGTGGCGTTATAACTAGACGAGAGCTACAGTGAGTTTCTTAACCAGTCGAGGGTATTTGAGGATAGCGATGACAAAACGATGTCGCTTGAATAATTTGATACGACAGCGTTTTTGACTTCGCGCTAGAAAACCATTCGTTGGGTTATATAAAGAATCAGGCGCTGGAAAACCAGTCGATGCATACTTGAAAGTATTTTCCAGTCGCAACATTTGAAACCACGACGAAGAAAATTGGATCTGGTTATCAAAGTAATTTCAGGCGCAAGTTTAAATTGATTCAAATACGATCGTATACTCAAAATGGAAAAGATCATCAGGATCGTACAATTTCCTGGAATTAAGGAGACAAGGTAGGTACTATTTTGGGTAAATAGTACGATGTACAGAGGCCATTTTTCAATGCTTGCACAGAAATGGAAAGAAGAAAAATTGGCTCTGTCAATGAGCAATTTTACCTTGTAGTGGAGCAGGAATTACGGTGTACAAATTTGACAGTGATTAAAACGGGATTTATTTTCCTTTGAAGCTTTTATGACCGTTGCAATCGAAGCCTATAAATACCAGGAGCTGGATTGAAGAAAAAAATCCTTCGCTACTATCCTATTGCGGTCACGCTGTCAAAATATTATCTCGAGCTTTCCTTGCATTCATCTTTACGAAGCTCAAAGACTTGAAGAATACAACTTTTGTTATTCACTGAAATACCTTCAAGTCATCCTCTGGTTCAGTCGTTGAATCGAGTTTCTTTGTTTAAGAAACCAGAGGATTTTACAGTACTCAGAAAGTGTATTCATTGTCATATTCTATTGAGTCTGTAACGAACTGTCTTTGCGAAGAAGTTCGAAAAACATACAAGTGTTGTAAAAACCAGCAGCTGCGTCTGCGTGGAGTTTTGTGATATACTAGGAGTTCTCATAGCTGCTGGCTGTGGGATCGGGTGTTTGTAGAAGGCCTACTTTCATCAAATCTTCTAGTGATACCTTCCGAGGAGGAAGAAGGGGAGACGTAGGATATTAATATCCGAACTTCCAGAGACAGATCTCTGAACCCTTATCTTTTACTGTAACATATTGCTTGTTATTCACTGTTTACAAGTTAATCGGTTTTATTCCGCACTTTTCAAGTTAACCGAGAAACTTGCATAAAACTGAGATACCTTAAGTTTGTTAACTCAGGCTTAAGTTAAGCTGTGCTTGTAAAACATTTTAAAAGATTTCAAAAATCGAAGGAGTTCATTCAACCCCCCCTTCTGAACACCTATTTACTTATTGATCCTATTTCTGGGACCATCAAGTGGTATCAGAGCAGGCAAATCTCAGTTATTGAACAGTTGTGTTTCGTGCTCTATTATATCTTAATATGTCGATCTCTCACAACAAGATTCCTTTGTTTTTGAGGGAAGAGTATGATGACTGGAAGATTAGGATGCAAGCACATCTAGCAGCCATGGATGATGACATGTGGTATGTCATCACAGAAGGACCGCTGAAGATAATGAAGCCAAATCTAGCGGTTGCTGTAACAAGTGGCGAGCCTCAGTTTCTTCCGAAGGCTAGACACGAATATACCAATGAGGATAAGAAAAAGGCGAATCTAGACAATGTGGCAAAGGACATATTATTCAAGACGCTGGACAAAGACAAGAACATGTTCAGCAAGATCAAGAACTGTACTACTGCAAAAGATATCTGGGAAAAGCTAACCCAGATCTACGAGGGCAATGACGAAACCAAAGAAAACAAACTAACAGTAGCCCAGCAGAAATATGAAGCGATCAAAATGAAGGATGGGGCACCGCCATGCGCGGCCATCGCGCGTTGGGGCACCGCCATGCGCGTCGGCGCCACGGCCATCGACAAGATTTTCTTTTGATTTCGATCTGAAATTTGAGAGATTAGATACAATATGGCACTATTGTATTGATCAGATCCGAGCCTTGGCTCTGATACCACTGTTGGGGAACCGTGGCGGATCCGGATCACGCCTCCCGGCGAGGCAGCGGAAGACAAAAAGGGCCGGGAGACGATCAATACAATTCTAAGTCTAACAATCTATGAACCATTCATAGGGTGTTTGTCGGGGTTACCTTTCTGGCAACTCGTGCCTGGCTCCGACCAGTTTCGCGAGGAAACCGGCACTTCACGGTAGGCGGCGGTAGATTACGTCAATCAGGTCCACGACCGGAAGCGAGACTTCTTCGTCAGCCTGCACTAGAAGGCCTGACGAGATCAGCGTGGACGGATTCTCCTCGTCAAGTTGCCCGGAACAATTTCCGGTGAAGCGAGGCGGCGGCGGCGGCGGCGGCTTTTGAGGAGAGGAGAGGCGGCGGCTACTAGAGCTCTTAGGGTTAGGGTTTGTGGATGTTTTTTTTTGTGTGATTAAGTCTAAGTCTACCTTAAGTAGACTTGATGATGGACTTGGACCGGCCCAACGGGCCCGGGTCCAACGGATGAACATTCGGTCCATCCCCATCATCGTGACTTCATCGTAACTCCGATCGCCGATCAGATCGGACCGATCGACTCAGTTTCCAAATCCAGTACTTGTGTGACCCTCAATGGTTCAGGGATACAGCTAGCCGTGGGCCCACAACCATTGTGGCTCCGGAATCACAATCCCGGACTTGCCCAACGGATCATGGTAAGAGCGTCTAGCAACATCGCCCCATGATCCCCTAGGTATCACTGATAGTGCCTGCAAGAACCAGTTGGTCGTGGTTAGCGTACAGTACGGTCCTTTCAATCCATATATCCCGATCAGATCAACGACCATTGGTAAATCGAGTGTCGCTATAGATCCGATAGCTATGCGTACATCTTGGAGATCAAATAGTGAAATCGCGAGTGTAACTAGGTAAACACATTTACCTAAAACACTTCTAGTACTCTAGCCAGAGATTTACACACTATTATCCCCTCAGATAGCATAGGATATCCACGCATGTCTGCGAGCGGTGAATCCTCGACAACGATGCATCGACTCCTACATGCATCGGGGTCTCACCCAATCCCGCCGCCTGATGACCCCAAGTGAGTCGGCAAATGAGTCAAAGTGAGACGCCTATCATGTAGAGTCTCAATGACGTTTCAAGTCGTGAGGACTAAGCAGTACAACCAAGACCTCGGACTTATCCACTCGACAAATGGTAACCACTTGGAAAGTCCGAACGAGGGTAGTTCGATAGATCACCAGGTCACTATCTATCTGCATGCTCAGAACATCACAATGTTCCCTACCAATGAAACATGGTACTTCGCATCGCAGATACTAGTCTCGAGCTCGGGCGGCCTTATCCTCATTTTGACAGCCCAATCGACTAGGAACATGTTCAGAATACACAGTGACTATTAGATGTGTTTCATGATAGCCGTCATATCCACTATCACATCTAACATACACTTAAGTGTATTCTAGGTCTTTACTCAACGCAATTGTTAATCATCATACACACAATGAAATTAAAGAATGCCATATTAATAAATGCGAATATCATATATAAAGACTGTCATATACAAGAGTCTATGAACCCACACGACACAAGTTGGCTAGTTGGGCATCTACTCTAACAATCTCCCACTTGCTCTAAAGCCAACTACTCATCAGACGCAGTCCCATTGTTTCGCGATGTTTTTCAAACAACGGTCCAGGCAAGGGCTTCGTAAGTCGATCAGCAACTTTGTCCGCAGAGGCGACTCTCTCAACTGCTATGTCACCTCTAGCCATAATATCCTGGATTATGTGGTATTTCCTCAGTATGTGTTTGGATCTTTGGTGAGACCTAGGCTCCTTTGCTTGCGCAACGGCACCCGTGTTGTCGCAGTACACCGGGACTAGACCAACTCCATTAGGAATGACGCCCAACTCTTGGACGAAATTCCTTATCCAAACGGCCTCCTTAGCAGCAGCTGATGCTGCAATGTACTCAGCCTCAGTGGTTGAATCCGCGATGGTGTCTTGCTTGGAACTCTTCCAAGAGACAGCACCACCATTGAGCATGAATACAAATCCAGAGGTTGATTTCGAATCATCCACGTCACACTGGAAGCTAGAATCAGTGTAGCCTTCCAGTTTCAGTTCACCACCCCCATAGACCATGAACATATTCTTAGTCCTTCGCAAGTACTTAAGAATATCCTTCACAGCCTTCCAATGCAATTGGCCGGGGTTGGCCTGGTAGTGGCTCGTGACACTCAGAGCATACGCGACTAGCTATAGCCGAGGCATATGGTACACGTGCCATATTCTCTATCTCCTCATCAGTCTTTGGACACATAGACTTGGATAGAGTGACCCCGTGGCACATAGGTAGGTGTCCTCTCTTGGACTCTTCCATAGAGAACCTCTTAAGTATGGTATCGATGTAGGTAGCTTGGGTGAGTCCGAGCATCCGTTTAGATCTATCCCGATAGATCTTTATTCCAAGAATATAGGATGCTTCACCCATGTCCTTCATAGAAAATCTACTAGACAACCATACTTTAGTTGACTGCAGCATTCCTACATCATTCCCAATGAGTAGAATGTCATCAACATAAAGTACGAGGAATGTCACAGCGCTTTTAACTACCTTCTTGTATACGCATGGCTCCTCAGGATTCTTGATGAAACCAAATTCCTTAATTGTTTCATCAAATCTCAGGTTCCAACTTCGCGATGCTTGTTTGAGACCGTAGATCGATCTCTGAAGCTTGCATACCTTATGCTCGCTTCCAACAGATGTGAAACCCTCAGGCTGCGTCATATAGATCTCTTCCTTAATGTTTCCATTAAGGAACGCAGTTTTCACATCCATTTGCCATATCTCATAGTCGTACCATGCGGCTATGGCTAACAAGATTCTAATCGATTTGAACATTGCGACTGGCGAGAAGGTTTCATCATAGTCAAGACCTTGCCTTTGAGTGTAACCTTTCGCGACCAGTCGTGCCTTGTAGGTCATTACCTTACCATCAGGCCCAAGTTTCCTCTTGTATACCCATTTGCATCCAATAGGAACAATTCCTTCGGGAGGGTTAACAAGAGTCCAAACTTGGTTAGCATGCATTGAGTCAAACTCAGACTGCATTGCTTCAAGCCATAAGTTAGAATCAGCATCGGAAATTGCCTCCTTGAAAGTTCTTGGATCAGATCCAACAACTTGATCACCTTGATCATCTTCAAGGAGAAAACCATATCTCTCTGGAGCCCTAGGAATCCTTTCGGATCTCCTAGGTGCGACCATTTCTGGTACTGGATCTGGAGGTGCGGGAGACTCACCTGGTACTTCGATGATCTCGAACCTCTTCGAGTTCTACTATCTTGCCCTTTCTATCAAGTAGAAATTCCCTTTCCATAAAGGTGGAATTCCTAGAAAAAAACACTTTTGTTTCACTGGGATAGTAGAAGTAGTATCCAATGGAATTCTTTGGATACCCAATGAAGTAGCATAAGATGGATCTCGTATCCAGCTTATCTCCCACTGTCTGCTTCACGTAAGCAGGACATCCCCAAATCCTCATAAATGAGTACTTGGGTGGTTTGCCCATCCATATCTCATACGGAGTCTTATCCACTGCCTTGGTGTGGACATTGTTCAACAACATTACCGCCGTTTCGAGCGCATAGCCCCAAAACGAGGTAGAAAGTTCAGTGAAGCTCATCATAGATCGAACCATGTCCAACAAGGTCCGATTACGACGCTCCGCTACACCATTGAGCTGTGGTGTGGCCGGAGGGGTCCACTGTGCGAGAATCCCATTCTCTTTTAGATAGTCCTGAAATTCAGCACTTAAGTATTCACCATCTCGATCAGATCGAAGTGCTTTAATACTTTTGCCTAATTGATTTTCTACTTCAGCCTTGAATTCTTTGAACCTTTCAAAGGATTCAGACTTGTGCTTCATCAAGTACAAGTACCCATACCTAGAGTAATCATCGGTAAAGGTGATGAAGTATGTGTGATCGTATTTAGTACCAATACTAAATGGACCACACACATCAGTATGGATCAAATCCAATAGGCCTTGAGCACGCTCACCCTTGCCCTTGAATGTTTGCTTAGTCATCTTTTCCTTGAGACAAGATTCACAGGTCGGTAGGGAGTTAATGTCTGACCGATCAAACATGTCACTCCTAACCAACTTGTTCATCCTACTTAGAGAAATATGACCTAGCCTAGCGTGCCAAATTTGTGCTGGGTTCAAGTTATCTTGTTTCCGTTTAATCGTTGTTGTATGTGCTTCGACATCGCGAGTTGGAACGTCTTTTAATTTTAAGGTGTACAAATCGTTTTCGCGTTCCCCAATTCCGATTAAACATTCATTCTTGTAAATATTGCAAATCGAATTAGCAAACATACAAGAATATCCATCACTATCAAGCATAGAAACAGAAATAATGTTCTTTATTAATTCGGGAACAAATAAAACGTTTCTCAACAACAACTTAAAATCAGAAGACAGAAATAAGTAAACATCTCCTATAGCTATAGCAGCAACTCTTGCTCCATTGCCAAGCCTCAAGTGGGTCTCACCCTCTCTAAGACGTCGGTTTCTTATCATCACCTGCAAATCATTGCAGATATGAGATCCACATCCGGTATCAAGTACCCAATAAGTCGAATTAAGAGACATATTTATTTCAATATAGAACATACCTTTCGCAGTTCGCAACTGCTCGAGGTACTCCTTGCAGTTCCTCCTCCAATGCCCAGCCTTGTGGCAGTGGTGGCAAACATCCTCAGACTTGTTTGGTTTGGAAGCCCTTGCCTTTGGCTTCTTGGCGGACTTTTCCTCCTTTGCGGGAGCAGAACGCTTCTTGCTCTTGCGTCTGGGCCCCTTATTCGCAGAGGAAGAAGAACCCAGAAGGAGGACGGGTTTGTCCTTCTTTATGGTCCCTTCAAACACTACGAGCATATTAACCACCTCTTCAAGGGTGGCTTCCAGCTTTTTCATGTTGAAGTTGACCACAAAAAGTGCGATATCAAGGCCCGACAGCTTTTCAACGAGCCCAATCATACGAACCCCATGCTCGCGGACCGAAGTCCCATCGCGCATGCGGCTTGTCATAAGCTCCTTGACAGCCGTGAACCTCTCATGTCGAGAGTTCTCCCCGTACAGTTCCTTGAGATGAAAGAGTATGGCAGAAGCATACTTTGTCTTCTCAAAGCGCCGTTGCATTTCATTGGACATCGATGCCATCACATAGCATCGAACTTTTACCTCGTCGTCCCGCCATTGGTTAAGCGTAATCAGCTCCTCAGAGCTGATATCGGCAGGGGTTTCCTCCGGAGGGCACTTCTCTATCGTATAGAGGAGCTTCTCCGAAGCCAATACAAGATTGAGATTGCGGAGCCAGTCTTGGTAGTTCAGACCGGTGAACCTGTTGCTATCCAGTATAGCAGCGAGCGGGTTTTTCATCGAAACCATTTTATAAGCAGTAATACTGAAAAGAAAACAGACATTCATCACTAACTATATATAAAATAATCGCTAAGACATAAAACATGGTCGTTAAGTTTTATGAATTACCCTTCCACTATTTTAACGATTTCACCACCCTCTAATGAAATCGAGAAAACAGGTTTCTTTAGTGGGTACACGGAGCCCAATCAAGCGATCATGGACCCGAATAATATCAGCCATCCATGACCCCCAAAAGGTAGTTTCCGATTGCAACCGGTGCAACCTCCATGTATTCACCTCACGTCCAGTAAGGGCCCAATAATATGACGCCGTTTACTATCACGTGTCAAGATGACCCATCAATGTCGAGTCGTGAAGGATGGTGAAACATACTAACCTCTAAATTTTTTTTTTGAAAGCCGACGTGGAATAACATTTAATAAAAGCTATAGATAATAAAACATAACTTCAAGCATTTAAAATAATGTCTCAACATTCGATAAAACGACTGCAAAAATCCTTAATCCACGTCTCACAAGCTAATCATAAAATCAGAGATTCAAAAACTGTTTGCGGAAAAAAAACTGAACATGTTTAAAATCAAATAACATGAAATAACTAAGCGGTCACGGGGTAACAACCGCAACGGAGCATCAACGTCCTCACCGCCGGTCGGAGTAAAATCATCAACATTATCATACTCACCTGCACCATATAAACCTAGTGAGCCTAAAGGCCCAGCATGCTATATCCGCTAATAACAAGGTACATATAATAAAATCACATACAAGCACATAAGCGTATGAACATAATTTTCATGACATACGTGCATTAAAAGATCTTAAAACATTAAATCATGTTGTAGTCGTACATAAATCATCATAACATATATGTTAAGGCATACATAATACATAACATAACTTAAAAGAACATGCGAGTCGTATCCATGAAGTGAGAGCCGTTAAATTCGATTGATCAATCTATAAACCAACGTACGTGGCGGTGTGGTTCACCCGACCTTACCTCGGGATCCCTATATGTCACACCTCTATGCTTGCCACTTCACCATGTCGTGATCACATGGATCCATAAGCTCATAATCGTTATACATTAACACGGGGATACCCCGGGCCCGGATACCCGACTAACTCCCATCGTTACTTTGCCCCACAAAACTTCAATTTCTCAAAATATTTTCATTCATGCCTTAACATTCTTTAAACTTTCATGATGCATGTGTTTCATAAAAATCATGCGACTTAAAATCTTGGCCCATCAATATATATTTAATTTCCTTAAAACATTTCATACTTAAATACATAACATGATACATATAAAATTAAATGTATATTAATGGGCCTATGCATTATTTTCTCGGCCCGATCAAGGACTGGCTCAAACGACTGGACCACTACTTCTAAGCCCAAAGCCTCAACTCAAACTTAAAATCATACTAATTCCAACTCATAATGGCCCAACAACTAAGAACAAACCCTTTTTAAAATCGTTTGAAGGACTCGGCCCAATATCGTTAAAAAGGCTTAAAACTTATTAAAATAAATATCGGCCCAAAATCCACTAATTTGGCTAAAAACTCAGTATAATTAAAAATTCCAGCAACTTAAAATAGATTTTGACTTAAAATCGTTGACCCGAAGTCATTTGACCAAAAACTAAATCTTAACTTAAAAAGTCGACTTGACCCGATAAAAATGACTCGAACTTTAAAAATAAAATAACCAGGCCCAAAAATAAAATAACTCGGACCGAACTTAAAATATTGACTCGACACTTAAAACACTCGACCAGACCCGATTGAACCGACCCATCGGACCAAACGAATCGGCCCAAACCAAACACTCAACCCTAAACCTAAAATACACTCTCCTGCACAAGCTGTCGCCGCGACCAGTCTCCGGTTGTTACCTTCGTTCTCCCTGATCCGGCCACCACTTCCGGAGCCCTTCCGTCTGGACCACCCCCAGGTCCAGGCGGTTCTAACGTGACCGACCTTTCCTCAAACCGTGACCTAACCAGGGAGATATGGTCGCTACAAGTGGACGCACCAGCCATACTGCACCGTCGCGACCACCTGCTGGTTTTCACGTTCGTTCGCCCTGATCCGGCAACCACTGACGGAGTCCTTCCGGATGGACCACACCCAGGTCCAGGCGGTTCTAACGAGACCAACCACAGCCCCAACCGAGCTTGCACGAAGGAGAACGGGCGCTGGGAAGGAGACGCACGCGACACGCACAAACACACACTGTGCGGTGTGCGACATCAAGCCATTGGTTCGACCACAATTCCACCACTTCGAACCACGACAAGCCACTCCTAGGACCACCATGAACCACTAAACAACTAGCCAAGACCCCTCAAGCATCCCATGAACCGAAGCCATGCAAAAAGGATCAAAACCGTGAGGTGCACATATGAGTACATGCATGATCATGAACATAAACCTTGAGATCTGAAACATTCACATAAAATTCATGCATAATCTTTGTAAAAACAGTATATTATGATTTATATGGTGAGAAAAGAAAGAATATAATATGCCTTGGTTGATAGAGAAGCAAAAATACGTGATACCGGGGCGGAGGACAATGGAGACGACCACACTTTGAGTTCCAATGGAGAAACTTGCAATTTTCAGCCACCAAGGAGAGTATGGAGTCTGAATTTGGCTGATGAGAGGAGGGCTAGGGCAAATTTTCGAGTTTAGGTGGAGGGTGTGTGAAAAAATGGGCTAAAAAGCCCTTCCACCTTGTTTTATTTAAAAAAATATAAGCCCATCATTATACTAGCCCATCCCCTAATTAAAAAGGCTTAAAAACATTTAAATATCAGCCCTCAAGCCTTTAATTTTCGTAGCATAAGGCCTCTCAATTTTAAAAGTGTCATAAAAGTCATAAAAATGGCCCGTATAGGCGAAAAACGGGTCCTCCTCGGTAACCGTGCATAAAATCTCATTTTCTTGGAAATTGTTGTTCCCCTTGAGTTGCTGGATGGTTCGCAACTGCTGGATCAGCAGACGCTAATTGATTTGAATCGCTAGCATGTGCGTCTGCTTCCTGCTGGTTAGAATTGCTCGCTGCTGATACATCAGCAGATAGACTTGATGCGCTAGGCGCTGATTGACCAGCAGGGAGTCTTGATGCTTCTTGAATATCTCTTGCGACTGGTTGTTCAGCAGGTGAACTTGATATGAGTTGGGAATTGCTTCCTGCTGGTTGGCCAGTCGATGTTTGAGCGTCGTCTGCTGGTATATTAGCTTGATTCTTCGACGCTTCTTCTTCAGCAGATGGTACACTCGTAGTTTGATCCTGCTGATCCAAGTTAGTTAAATCAATAACAACTGGATTACCTGCTGAATCTTGTTGAACATTGTCGCGCACTGTGCTGGTTGTTCCTCCTCAGCTGATGTTCTTGGTGCCACGTCATCGTCTGAGTCGTCAAGACTTGTTGATTCCAAGCGTGAGCACAAATCGTGAAGGCTTGCAGCTGAGTTGGATTTGAAACTTGTTTCATCAAAAACTACGTGAGCAGTTTCCTCAACATTTAAGCTTCTGCTGTTGAACACTCTGTAAGCTTTGCTTACTGCTGAATATCCTAAAAAGATACCTGCATCAGATTTTGGTTCAAAAGCTGTTAGATGCTTCTTGCCATTATTATGAATGAAACATTTGCATCCAAACACCCTGAAATAAGAAATGTCAGGCTTCTTGCTATTCCAGATCTCATAGGGCGTTTTATCAAGCATCCTATTTATCATTGATCTGTTCTGAGTATAGCATGCTGTATTAACTGCTTCTGCCAAAAATTTTTGCGAAATGCCTGAATAAGCAATCATAGATCTAGCAGCTTCTTTTAAAGTACGATTTCTCCTCTCAGCTAGGCCATTTTGCTGAGGAGTTCTAGCTGCTGAAAGCTCATGCTTTATTCCAATGTCATCCAGATAAGAAGATAATTTTTGATTTAAAAACTCTGTTCCTCGATCACTTCTTATCCGGTTGACTGTACAAGATCTATCATTTTGTAAACGTTTCAAAAGCCTAATCAACTGGTCAGCGGTATCTGATTTTGCTTTTAAAAACACCACCCAAGTATATTTGGAAAATTCATCAATGACAACTAGGGTGTAGTTCATTCCCCCTAAGCTGGTTATAGAAACAGGACCAAAAAGATCCATATGCAAAAGCTCTAAGCTTCGGGAAGAACGTTTACCGCCTTTGGTTTTGAAAGTAGATTTGATTTGTTTTCCCAGTTGACAAGCTGCACAAATCTTGTCCTTTGAAAAAGAGATTTTAGGCAGGCCAGAAACCATATCATGCGTGCTCAATTTAGCAATAGTTTTGAAGTGCAAATGATTCATACGCTGGTGCCACAACCAGCTCTTGGAAGAGCCAGCTGCTAGACACAAATGTTCAGACTTCACTTGCTCTAACCAGTTGATAACGTAAGTGTTCCCAGAACGCTTATCCACCAACACAGTTAGACCAGTTGAGTCCTGAACTGTGCACGTGTGTTGTTGAAAATTAACAAGAAAACCTTTGTCACAAAGTTGACTGATACTAATCAAATTGTAACGCAAGTTATCAACATCACATCTTTCAGCAGCTTCGGATTTCCAGTCATATGTCTTGCGCAACCGCTGTCCAGGTACCATATTTTTGATGTCTCTGCCGGTTCGTACCTGCTGACCTGCACGCAAGAAACTCACTTTTGGTACCCAATTTTACTTGGGTCCTGATTGGATTACCCCTTTCGGGATCCAGATTTGAACAATCCTTACGGTTTTTCCACTTCTAGGATCCATGAAAGTGTGTGCAAAATCTCGTGCTGTTCTTTTGAGTCTTGGTTTCATATTTTGATCATACTGATCTCTCCTCTGCTGAAACTTTTTCCAACCCGATTTAACCTTCTTCGAGTTATGCCACGACTGGTTAGGAACAAATGGTTTTTGACTAGCTTTCGCTTTGTCTTTATCCAATCTGTTCTTTAGCCAGTTAGGCTTGAAACTCTCAGGTTTTGAAAAGATGATACCAGCTTTTCCATTTTCGTTCAGCTTCGGGGAGTTCTGATTATCATACTTCACCGACTCAAGAAAATTATATATCATGTCAGCTTTGACAAAGCTCATTTTATTGAACTTGTCATAGGCTGATCGTGATTGAGTACTTGGCTCACCTTCACAGAACTCACTATCGTTGAATCCAATACCAGTCTTGTCACTGGCTTGCTTTTGGTTTCCACATATCTTTTGGAGAGTAAGATTAGCCTTGTTCCAGGAGCTCATTTCTACAGTCGATTTAGCGACTTCAGCCTTGAGCTTGCTGATCTCATTTCTCAACAACTCATTCTCAGCTTGCAGCTTACTCAACTCAATTTTTAGAATGTCAGCATCCTCTAGTTCATCAGAACTTGATTCAGCTGAACTACTCTTTAAACTCATGTTTTCAGCCTTAGCTTCCTCGAACGAATGAGAAAGCTTCCGGTACTCTTTTACCATGTCATTAAGTGCTATGACAAGGTCATCTCGTGTAAATTCAACATTTGAAAAATCAAATACCTCATCTTCATCTGTTTGGTCAGCCATGAAGCAGTGAACCTCCTCTTGTTCACTATCGCTTGAAGATGAGCTGCTGCTGGTTGAATCTGAGTCGCTATCAGCCCAGCTTTTGGTGCTTTCTTCAGCCACCAACACTTTGCGATCATGCCTGCGACTGAATCTTTTGTTGTTATTGGTCTTCATCTTTCTGTCGCTTGATCTTTCTTTGAACTTGTCCTTGGACTTGTCCTTGGACTTCTCAACATTTTCTCTCTCCAAAAACTCTTTGCATTCTTTACTTATTTACCGCATAACTGTTTATCTTCGTTTACCTTGCTTATTTGCTTTCAATCGTATTTCTCTTGCGCATATTTTCTTCTGCAAAGATTTCACAGGCACTTTCTTCGACTATCTACATTCGAAATGGCTTCTTCTTTCTACTCAAATGCTCAGCATGTGAATTTTGAATCTGTTCTTGGCATGGATGACCACGAAATGGTGTCGATGTTTGAGGCTCTTGTGGCTTCCGGCCTTAGAGGTTTTCTGGGATGCCCTGCAGTAGTTTATGAAGATGCTTTGGTTGATTTCTTTGAGAACGCATCTGTTCGCAGTGGGGTGATCTTCATCGCTCCAG
>KQ993846.1:0-13455 GCA_001598015.1 Dorcoceras hygrometricum
TTCTGTTTCGAGCAAAGGGTGAGTGTGACCTTTTGACCAGATTTTTGCTTTCTCAGTGTGGAATTTTGGAACCTCAGTTGGGAACCGCATGCTCTTTGCAAGTTTCTCCTTCTTAGATTATGCTGGATTTGAGATTTAGAGGTAAATTAGTTCGCAGATTCATCAGTATGTTTGGGTGTATTAGGTTAAATTGGATCTTTGGTGTGTGATTTACTGATGCCGGCTGTGTTGTTGTGGACACGTAGTATGTTCTATGTGTTCAAGCCGAGGAAATTGTGAATCAGATCCTTCTTTGGTGTTAAATACTGATGGAATGATCGAGACTAGACCCTCAATTTAACTGTTTTAGCTAGCAAGGATATTTTGGAAGGTATATTTAAGAGACTGAATCGGATATGAGTGGAGCGTGTCCGAATCCATGATTGGAACAGCCTTTCATCCTTGTGTTTTGTTTCTTTCATATTCGAGTCTTGTTCCTACCCAGCTGGTAACTGGTTGTTCATTTGTTGATCCCTCTTTGGCATTTTTTGTGGTAACTTAGCCTTTGAGCATCAGTTGTTTTAAGTATCGCGGTGTTTTGCGACGAACTTCTTGTGGTGTGTGACCTTTTGGAGATAGCAGTAAGAACTGCTTCTGTTTTTAGTTTGGCAGTGCCAACATGATCTATTCTCCTTGCACGGCGTGTTTATGTTAAGGCGAAGTTATAGAGCGGATGACTACGCTGGGTTGTGTTAGCGTCGAGTCAGATTTTTTGTAGTTATATGTTCGTTGTGATTCTACAGCAGTTGGTTGCTTGTGGTTGTACTCCTGGTTATCTTGAACTCTCGGTTAGTAGCCTTTGGGTTGAGAGTTATTGTACTTTTGATTGTTCTGCGAGTAGCTTAACTCACCAATGTTGTCTATGTCGAGAATGGTTTTGTTTTATTCCAGAGTTGTCGCTTCGATTTCGAGGACGAAATCTTTTAAGGTGGAGAGAAATGTGAGATCCGGAAATTTGAATATGATTAATTGGTGGAGTTAATCGGACTTTAAGAATTCAGATTTGTGCGTGGATAAATCTGGTTGTTCAGATTTCAGTTGGAAGGCTTCGAAAACGTTTCTGGGTCAAATTTCATGGTTGGAACAATTTTGGAAAATTTGAGTATTTTCGAAATTCAGATCTCAGGATTTTGGTGAAGTCTGGTTGGTAATTTTCAGAGTTCTCCTAGAGATGTTGTGGGTTTTCATTTTATGAACATTTGAATTTGGAGTCCAATTGATGGATTTGTTGTGAGAAATCTGTTAGAGGAGAAATCTGTTATAGCTAGTGTACTGAAGTCTGTTAGCGCGTATTTTTGTAGTGTTCATAGGTGAGATCTGTTTGGGTTGTGGAGAGATCTGGTCGCTGGTGTTTGATTTGGGGTGTAGTGTGAGGAAAACAAAACGATGTCTTTTAGGTTGGACGTTTTTGTGAGATCTGTTTTGCAACGCAGCGTTTAGCGCTTAGTGTTTCAGATTTCTCCAGTGTTTGTTATTAGCGTCCAGATTTCACCGTGGTGTTGTGCGACATCGTTTTGGAGTTAATCGCTGGTTTAGCGCTTGTTGGAGAGATCTGGTCCGTGGGAGTTAGCGTCCAGACGTCAACGCTGGTCAACTCTCCTGTAGCGATCGTTGTAGTGTGTGTAGCGTGTTTACAACTTTTAGCGCTTTATCTTTCCAGATTTATCCGTGGTATTGAAGTGACGTCGTTTTGGGGTTTTGAATGTTGTTAGCGCGCGTGGTTTTGGAATCTGGTTGGTGGTGAATCGGATGTCAACGCGGGTCAACGGGTGATAATGTATGTGAGATCTGTTGTAGCGGGGGAGCGATGCTACGTCGTTTAGATAAGTGGAGACGGCACCGTTTTGGGTCTAGCGCTAGAGATCTGTTGGAGCATTGCGGGAAGATTTGATGACGTGTCCAGATTTCTCTATTGGGTTCTACGACGTCGTTTAGTGTTTACGTTCTTAGGGCGTTGAGGGATCTGTTAGCGACGAGAATTCTTGAGCAGATGTCAACGCTTTGCTTTGACCGGTTTTGTCGAGCGTTGTTAGTACCTGTTGCGAGCCCAGAGATCTGTTTCGTCGATACGCTGTCGTTTTGTTTAATTGTGCGCGTGTTACCATGAGTGCTGGTTTCGAATTTGTGATTTTGTTCCTCAGCGATGGGATCTGTTTTAGAGATCTATTTTACCTACGATTGACTTTAATAGTAGCGTTAGACTGGAGGATATATATATATTAGTGTTTGCGAACACTTAGCATATTTTTCCTCGATATTTCCTCTGTTCTTCCTCGATACACTTGAAACCCTTACTGTTCACCGTAGCCTATTTCCGTCGATTTCCGCCGTTTCTCGTCGTCGTTTGGGAACGAGAAGGGTGGCGCTGGACTCCTCTTGAGTTCCTCTTTCGATTGATGCTAGCTAGGAGATCAAAGTCGACGTTGGAGAGAAGTGTGCAGAATCTGGATGTTCTACGCTTTTTGTGAGATCTAACCCGAGCGTCCGTTGGTTCTTCTGGACTCTTGGGTGAGTGTTTTCGACTAGTTTTCAGATGATTCTAATTAGTTTATCCTGCATAGACTTGTAGAACCAGACTTCGGTTCTTGGCCCTAGACAGTGATGTTTGGAATTCAGTTTTTGAGTTGTTTTGCCAGGTGCCTTAGTAGATTCGAGCTTCTGGGCAGACTTGTGAGTCTGCAGTGAGCTGTGAGGCATCGTAGTTGAGCAGGTATTTGATACCATGCTTTGGAGGAATCTGCGTGAGCTAGTTGCCGTGTAGATGTATGAATCGAGCTTGTATTACATCTTGGAGATAGGCATGGGGATGTATTATGTGTTATATAGCTGTGCCGAGTGTTTGTGTAGAGGCAAGCTGTGTATATTATGCATGTATATTGGCTGAACTATCTGGTGTAGTACCTGCTGTTTGGTGATCTGTTGAGTTGCTATGCATGTGATTATTTGAATGCTTGGTTGTGTTTTCTGGCATTACTCGTACATGCATCATGTTAAGCATGTTACTGCATCTGCATAGCATATTGAGCCAATGGTTCCTTTGTTAGCCATGATATGTTGCTCTGTTGGAGCGGTTGTTACCGATGTTCTTTGTACCGCTCATGCATTTGCACGACATGATACATTGCATGCTGTATCTGAATTGCTGTTTTATGCTGCTCTTCGTATTGGTGTTTGACCCCGATGTCCCTCTGGGGCTGGTTTGTTTTGTTTGCCTACTTGTTGTTCAGGTTTCCCAGGTTGTTCCGCTGGTCATGGAGATGATCCAGCTGGAGATGCCCTAGGATGTGTTTAGAGTGTCCCAGTTATGTATAGTATCTATTGCACCGGTATCGCCGTGGGTGGGATGTCCCGGGTGGCGCTTAGGCTTATATAGTTATTAGTCTGTCTGTGATTTGTGGTTTTCAGCTGTTGTATTTGGCCGTTGGGCAGTGTTGTATTCGTTATAATGATACTATGTTAATTTTATTTTGTGTTAACTGGGATTATTTTGAGTATGACAGTATTTTAAATTATGTTTTCTTCGTCAGGCCAAAAGCGAAAAAAATTTTAGCCACTTTTTAAGTGCTTCCGCCATGTTTTGCGTGTTTTGACTCTATGTTGTGCACGAGGCCTGACACATATGGCACACGTGTCATACTCTCTATCTCCTCATCATTCTTCGGACACATAGACTTAGATAGAGTGATCTCGTGGCATATAGATAGGTGTCCTCTCTTGGACTCTTCCATAGAGAACCGCTTAAGTATGGTATTGATGTAGGTCGCTTGGATGAGTCTGAGCATCCTTTTCGATCTATCTCTATAGATCTGTCTTCCAAGAATATAGGCTGCTTCACCCATGTCCTTCATCGAGAATCTACTAGACAACCACACTTTAGTTGACTGCAGCATTCCTACATCATTTCCAATGAGTAGAATGTCATCAACATAAAGTACAAGAAATGTCACAGCATTCTTAATTACCTTCTTGTACACACATGGCTCCTCGGAATTCTTGATAAACCAAATTCTTTAATTGTTTCATCAAATCTCAGGTTCCAACTTCTCGATGCTTGCTTGAGACCGTAGATCGATCTCTGAAGTTTACATACTTTATGCTCACTTCCTACAGATGTGAAACCCTCAGGCTGCGTCATATAGATCTCTTCCTTAATGTTTCCATTAAGGAACGCAGTTTTCACATCCATTTGTCATATCTCATAGTCGTACCATGCGGCTATGGCTAGTAGGATTCTAATTGACTTGAACATTGCGGCTGTGAAAAGGTTTCATCATAGTCAACACCTTGTCTTTGAATACAACCTTTCGCAACCAGTCGCGCCTTGTAGGTCAGTACCTTACCATCAGGCCCAAGTTCTCTTGTATATCCATTTACACCCAATAGGAACTATTCCTTTGGGAGGATTCACGAGAGTCCAGACTTGGTTCGAATGCATTGAGTCAATCTCAGATTGCATTGCTTCATGCCACAAATTAGAATCAGCATCGAAAATTGCCTCCTTGAAGGTTCTTGGATCACATCCAACAGTTTGATCACTTTGATCATCTTCAAGGAGGAAACCATATCTAACAGGAGCCCTAGGAACCCTTTCAGATCTCCTAGGTATGTCCATATCAAGGATTGGTCCTTGAGGTGCGGGAGATTCACTTGTTACTTCAGTTGGTTCTCGAACATCTTCGAGTTATACTATCTTGCCTTTTCTATCAAGTAGAAATTCCTTTTCCAGACAGGTGGCATTTCTAGAAACAAACACTTTTGTTTCATTGGGCTAGTAAGAAGCAGTATCCAATAGAATTATTTGGATATGCAATGAAGTAGCATAAGATGGATCTGTTATCCAGCTTATCTCCCACTGTCTGCTTCACGTAAGCAGGACATCCCCAAATCCTCAAGTACGAGTACTTGGGTGGCTTGCCCATCCATATCTCATATGGAGTTTTATCCACTGCCGTGTGTGGACATTGTTCAACAACATTACCACTGTTTCGAGCGCATAGCCCCAAAACGAGGTAGGAAGTTCAGTGAAGCTCATCATAGATCGAACCATGTCCATCAAGGTTCGATTACGACGCTCCGCTACACCATTTAGTTGTGGTGTGGTCGGAGGGGTCCACTGAGAGAGAATCTCATTCTCTTTAAGAGTGTCTTGAAATTCGGAACTCAAGTATTCTCCACCTCGATCGGATCTAAGTGTTTTAATACTCCTTCCCAATAGATTTTCTACTTCAGCCTTGAATTCTTTGAACTTTTCAAATGATTCAGACTTGTGCTTCATTAAGTACAAGTACCCATACCTAGAGTGATCATCGGTAAAGGTGATGAAGTAGGTGTGACCGGACTTAGTACCAATGCTAAGTGAGCCACACACGTCAGTATGGATCAAATCCAATAGATCTTGAGCATGTTCAGACTTGCCCGTGAAGGGAAATTTTGTCATTTTTCCTTTGAGACAGGATTCACAAGTTGGTAAGGAGTTAATAACAGACATATTAAACATGTCTCTCCTAATGAACTTGTTCATCCTATTTAAGGACATATGGCCTAGTCTAGCATGCCAAAGTTGTGCCGGGTTCAGATTATCGTTTTTCCTTTTTATTGTTGTTGTGTGTGTTTCCACATCGCGAGTTGGAACTTCTCTCAATTTTAAGTCGTATAGATCGTTTTCGCGTTCCCCAATTCCAATTAAACATTCATTCTTGTAAATATTGCAAATCGAATTGGAAAAATGACAAGAATATCCATCACTATCAAGCATAGAGACGGAAATAATGTTCTTTATTAATTCAGGAACAAATAAAACGTTTCTCAACAACAACTTAAAATTTTAAGAAAGAAATAAATAAGCATCTCCGATAGCTTCGGCCGCAACCATTTCTCCGTTACCAAGCCTCAAGTGGGTCTCACCCTCCCTAAGACGCCGACTTCTTGTCATTACCTGAAAGTCATTGCAGATATGATATCCACATCCGGTATCAAGTACCCAAGAAGTCGAGTTAAGAGACATATTTATTTCAATGTAGAACATACCTTTCGCAGTTCGTAACTATTTGAGGTAATCCTTGCAGTTCCTCCTCTAGTGCCCAGGCTTTTGGCAGTGGTGGCAAACATCTTCAGATTTGTTCAGCTTTGAGGCCCTTGCCTTGGGATTCTTGGCGGGCTTTCCCTCCTTCGCAGGGGCAGAATGCTTCTTACCCTTACGTTTACGATCCCCTCAAACACAACAAGCATGTTTACCACCTCTTCAAGGGTGGCTTCCAGCTTGTTCATGTTGAAGTTGACCACAAAGGGGTCGAAGGCAGTAGGGAGGCAGAGGAGTAGCAGATCCACAGGCAGCTCATGTGGAAGCGTGACATCAAGGCCCACTAGCTTCTCAATGAGCCCAATCATACGGACCCCATGCTCGCGGACCGAAGTCCCCTCGCGCATGTGGCTTGTCATGAGATCCTTGATAGTAGTGAATCTCTCAGTCCAAGAGTTCTCCATATAGCTCTTTGAGGCGAAGGTGTATTCCAGCAGCATACTCCGTCTTCTCAGATCGCCGCTGCAATTCGTTGGACATAGATGCTATCATATAGCATCGTGCCTTAAGCTCATCATCCCACCATTTTTCCAATTTTTCCAGTTCCTCAGGACTGGCATTGGCAGGGGCTTCCTTCGGAGGGCTCTTCTCTAGCGTGTAGAGAAGTTTCTCCGAAGCCAAGACAATCTTGAGACTTCGAAGCCAATCTTGGTAGTTTAAGCCAGTGAACTTTTTGCTATCCAGTATAGCAGCAAGTGTATTTTTGATCGAAAACATAATGAAAGAAGTTTATACTGAAAAGAAAACAGACATGCATTACAGACTATTCATGAACAACGCTAAGACATAAAACATGATCATTTAGTTTTATGAATCACCCTCCCACTATTTTAACGATTTCACCACCCTCTAATGAAATCGAAAAATCAAGTTTCCTTAGTGGGTACACAGAGTCCAATAAAGAAATCATGGTCCCGAATAATATCAGCCAACCATGACCCTCAAAAGGTAAAGCCCAATTGCAACAGGTGCAACCTCCATGTATTTACCTCATGTCCAGTAAGGGCCCAATAATGTGACGCCGATTACTATCACGTGTCAAGATAACCCATCAATGTTGAGTCGTGATGGACGGTCCCCTTAATGTCCCCAATAATATGAGCCAACGTTAAAGGGAGTTCCAACCAACTTACAGCATGTGTCAATGACGTGTACAGCTTTTCGGCACACAGAACCACCCCAATAATATGAGACGGGCTATGTATGCGGGTAGCATCGACGTACACCCATTGTTGATGGGAGGTAGGAAATATTAAACAATATTTAAATTCCCTTAGCTTCATGCTCTTATCGAATAAACTTTTATTTTATGATCAATTTAGAAGTCACGGACTAACATTTTCTAAGAGTGCTTCCAGGTCGTTGGAGGGGCTGAGGCCCACTTAAAACCAACCTCCTTAGACAAAGCAACGCCCTTCAGAAAGACTTAGCCGGTACAAGCCATTTTTAAGCCAGTCTATAAAGGAATCTCTTAGATAATGTTTGTCACATTTCTTCATAATTATCAATGAACTAAGTTCCTTCAATTTAATCATGAAAATTTTAATCTTGATATAAATTTTAAATCAACTTTAAAATGAGGGATTTTATTTTGAAATTTGGTCTCAATAATTTTAAATCAAATTTAAAAATGCGGATTCAACAGATATATATATATCACATATATAATTGGGATGATTGATAAGCGAGAGTTATGCGATCCGTGGTTGCCAAGCACGGATCTATGTCCAATCCTAGGTGATATGCAGTATGCAAATGAAATCCTATTACATAAGCTTCCAGTTTTACAAGTCTTTGATCTTCAATATCTTTGATCATCATCTCCACCATCTTCAAAATTATCCTCCCACTAAGTCTAATATTTACATTTAAATATACATGACAAATAGGGATACATTTTAAAAGGGTGGGAACGGGCCATAAACGAGGCCCACTTTGATATGATTTCAACAATATTACAACCAAGAAATGTAAAACCTAGCATACACCTAACACATTTGTTAGGACCGGTTTTTCTTAAAAGAGACTTAGCAGGCGCTGTTACTAAAATGGATCATTAAAAATTTTGCGCGCTGCTATCTAGAGAATGAGGTGCAATACCTCTGGTTCTTGAACACTTAAAAGCGAGAGCACCGGAGACAGATCTGGTATGTTAATAAAACATGCGGAAAACACCAGAACTGAATCCTATATTTTAAAACAACTCAAACAGATTTATGTGCAACATAAATCTGTTCGAGACTTGATGTGTGCTAACTGTGTATGCGTTATGCGTGAAAGCTGAATATAAATGCAAGTGCTGAAAGCTTAAAGAATACAATACTCCAAGATTTGTTTCTGGAAGTTCGGACCTCAATGTCCTACGTCTCCCCTTCTTCCACCTCGGAAGGCTCCACTAGAATATTTGATCTATACAACGTGTACAGACCCGATCCCGCAACCAGCAGCTGCGAGAACTCCTAGAAACTACCAGCCCTCGGCTGTTCACTCAGAACTTGTTTAACGTCTCTGTTCAAAGACTACATACACAGAGTTTAACGTCTTCGTGCTTGGACGGAAACTGTTTGCATTTGGGGGGTTTGATTCACTCGCTAATCAATTTAGCTCAACTCACGAAATGTGCGAGTGAATCTGTGTGTGAGATTGTTACAATGAAACGCTCAACTCTCTGTTTCTCACACACTAGGGAAATGCTCTACACAAGCTAATTCTAGCTCCACTGTCAACTGAAATTAAGCTTTCTCTAGTATGATAGTTGACAACTTCGCTTCAGATTCATTTTCCCTCTGCTGGTGCACTGTGCAACCAACGTCTACTGCAACAGCGCTACAGTCATCATCTTCTTCAATGGCGTTGCCTTCGTATATAAAGCCTCTGTTCAAATTAGAATCGATGGACACAAATTCTTCCCGTTCAAATGTGTTCTGTAAAGCACCGACAGGGATTGTCCTTTGTGTCCTTTCTTTGGCAGGCCTTTTTGTCGTGTTCAGCATTTGAAATAAGCTCAGCAGTTGACATCCAGCTTTTGTGATTCTTCATAATGTAATTCGTCAACTGCTTCGCTACTGGTTGTATATTCAACTGCTGCGACTGGATTCTTTGCGTCTGGTTGTAACTATCAGCGTCTGGTTTTCCTGCGACTGGATATGCAAAGCACTGTAGCTCGCGACTGGATGCACTGTAGCTTGCGACTGGTACAACATCTTGCGACTGGATGCATATCAACAGCTGGTCTACTGTAGCTCACGTCTGGATGTACTGTAGCTTCCTGCTGGTTTCTCTTGAGAGTTGTACCTGCTGGTTCTTAGCGCGAAACCATCTGCTGAATCTTAGCGCGAAGGCAAAACGCTGTCGTATCCATTTATCCAAACGACATCGTTTTGCAATCGCCAACTTCAAGTACCATCGACTGGTTCTACTGTAGCTCACTGCTGATTGTGATGACATCACTGCTGAGCTGGTCATGATGTCTTCACCGATGACATCATCATCGATGGTCCACTTAGATGTTCCAGCTGGTTCCCTTTTGATGTTCCAGCTGGTCCATCTTCCTCTTCAAGCGCTTGCAGCTGGTTCTTATCGTTACAACTGGTTCACTATGCTCCAGCTGGTTCAACTTGGCCTCCGCCTGATTACGAACAACTGACTCAAATTTGGACGTCTCCATTGCTAATCCAGCTGCCGTTTACAATGATTAACCAAACCAGCTGCTGAACTTTATATTGTAAACCATCGACTGGACAAATTCAGCTTCTCGACATCTTTCTTCGATAGCTAGAATCTGTAAACTAAGTAGAATTGTTAGAAACACAATAACAGGTTTTGTGTAATTCAAAACTTAATCAAGATCTGTTTACACAGTCCATCAACATTGGGCATGGCTCTCGATCATCCCAAACATTATTTATTCAATTAATCCAATTAACTTGATATAAAAAAAATAATCAAATCAAATTTGATTTTATCCAACAAAATCATATTTTAAATATAAAATCATATTTTATAAATTAAATCTTATTTTGTCATTTAATTGCATAAATCTAGGGTTTAAAATAATTTTAGGTCCAATATCTCAAAAGTTTTAAAAATTAATTTTGGTCTAACCAAAAAGCCCAATAGCAAGTATCAGTCCAAAAACCCCTCGGGCGGCCCGAAACAGGCTCGAAAACCATAGAATTCAAAATCCGCCGCCGCATCTCCGCCCCGGTCGATGCCACGTCGCCTACACGTGTGCAGCACCGCATCTCCGCCCCGGTCGAGGCCACGTCGCCTACACGTGTGCAGCACCCGTGCTTCACTCCACGCACGGGGGGGCGGCCACCTACGCGACCATCTTGCGCAAGAGGGGCGGCGAGTGCACGGACAAGCATGCGCAACGTGCATGCACCCCCGTGCACAACGTGCTCGCATGGGTATCGACCAGCACGTGCAACGCCTGGCGAGGCGTGCACAGAGCGCGCCCACCTGCACGATACACGCCGTGATTCACATGCGGCAGTTGCGCGCACGGGATGCATGAAGGGCGCGGCAGTTGTGCACGGTTGTCGGTGGTTGCACGCGGGTGGCCGGCGGCAGCATCCTACGAGGAAATTTTTTTTTTTTGAAAAATGAGATTTTTGATGCAATTCAGGCAGAATGGTGTAATGACATATCCAAGCCAAAGCTCTGATACCACTGTTGGCGTAGCGACGGATCCGGATCCCTCCTGGGACGTAGCGGAAGAATTTAAAAATTGGAGCCCGGTAACGGTCAATACACCTATAAAATAAGATAACCATTCATATAATGTTCAGAATGTACCTTGATGGCGTCTAGGCGCCTGGCTCCGACCAATTCCACGAGGTAATTGGCACTTCAACGGTTGAACTGCTGGATCGACGCCTAATCCGATCCACGACCAGAATCTCAACTCCTTCGCCGATTTGCACTAGAAAATCGACGAAAATTTCACGGACGGAATCTCCTCGCCGAGATGGTCGGAACAAATTCCGACGGCGGCGGGCGACGGCGACGACGAGGGAAGAAGGGAGAGGGGAGGAGTTTGCTGAATAGCTTTTGGTGTTTTTCTTTCTCACTCACACTTGAAAGTGTCTCCTCATTGCCATATTTATATATTGAGGGATAGAGTTTGATTTGAACAAAACAGTGAACATTCGGTTCAACTCAAACAGTGAACATTCGGTTCAACTCAAACTGTGAACATTCAGTCAACTCAAACAGTGAACATTCGGTTCAAGTCGAACTGTGAACACTCGGCTCAAGTCGAACTGTGAACATTCGTTTCGACTCCATCGATTTTGGTCTCATCATAATCACAATCGATGGTCAGATATCACCAATGTGCTCAATTTACAAAACTGATCATTATGATGCAAAATCAAATTTTCAGACCACTAAATCTATATATGACATGTTTACTCTCATTAGCTAAATATGGAAGTCCTACTCCCTTAGCTACTTTTAGGAAGTCATACTCCGAACCTTCCTCCTACTATACTCAACACTTTGAGTACCATATCCGTACGGGAATTGGGAAACCAGTACTTGTGTGACCCTCATTGGTTCAGGGATACAACTAGCCATGGGCTCACAACATTTGTGACTCCAAAAACATATTTTCGAACTTATCCATCGAATCATGGTAAAGCGTCTAGCAACATCGCCCCATGATCCCCTAGGTATCACTGATAGTGCCTGCAAGAACCAGTCGGTCATGGTTAGCGTTACAGTATGGTCCTTTCAATTCATATCCCGATCAGATCAACAACCATTGGTAAATCGAGAGTCGCTATAGATCCAATAACCATGCATACATCTTGGAGGTCAAATAGTGACATCGCATGTGTTACTAAGTAAACTCATTTGCCTAAAACACATCTAGTACTCTGGCCAGAGATTTGTTACACTATTATCTCCTCAGATAGCATAGGATATCCATACACAAGGGCAAGCGGTGAATCCTCTACAACGAAGCATCGACTCCTACATGCACCGGGACCTCACCCAACCCCACCACCTGATGACCCCAACTGAGTCGGTAAACGAGTCAAAGTGAGGCACCTATCATGTAGAGTCTCAATGAAGTTAGAGTCTCAATGAAGTTACGAGTAACAAGGACTAATCTGTACAACCAAGACCTCGGACTTAATCCACTCGATAAATGGTAACCACTTGGAAAGTCCGAACGAGGGTAGTTCGATAGATCACCAGGTCACTATCCATCTGCATGCTTAGAACATCACTATGTTCCCTATCAATGAAACGTGGTACATCGCATCGCAGATGCTAGTCTCAAGCTCGGGCGGCCCTTATCCTCTTTTGGACGGCCCAATCGACTAGGAACATGTCTAGAATATACAGTGACTATTAGATGTGTTTCATCATAGCCATCAAATCCACTATCACATCTAACATGCACTATAGTGCATTCAAGGTCTTTATCCAACAATTGTAATCATAATAATGAAGATAAAGAATGCCATAAAAGAATGTGAATTTCATAAATAAAGATCGTTTTATATAGAGTTAACAAGAGCCCACATGCCACAAGTTCGCTAGTTGGGCACCTACTCTAACACCTAGACGTCAGCAAGGTAATCTTCTAAACATCCTATGAATGTTTAGATTATTGGTTAGGTGTATTGACCGTTCCCAGACTCAAAATTTTAAACTTCCGCTGCGCCCTGGTGATGAGTTGTTGCTTCTGGGTACAATTTTTGCATATGTGGCCTGGCTTGTCACAAGTATAACACACCTTCTGGCCAAAGAAACACTGGCCCGCATGATTTTTCTTACAAGTAGGACATGGAGGCCTATTCCCTGAAATAGGGACAGCAGAGATACGCTGAACAACTATTGGTCCTTTTTCTTGAGACCCTTGCTGGGTATTGTTTGGTTTCTTATTTTGCCTACGGTCCTTCTGTTGGAAAGCTTGTCTTTTCAACTTGTTGGGTTGGATCCGGATCCGCACCCCGGCAGGCAGCGGAAGAACAAAATTAACCGGAATGCGATCAATACGAATAATCAAAACAAACATATGTATCGACATACATAGGGTGTTTCAACGAGTTACCTGTCTGGCACTTGTGCCTGGCTCCAACCGGTGTTTCAAGAACCCGGCGCTTCTCGGTTGATTGCGGTAGATTCGTCAATCCGGTCCACGACCAGATCCGAGACTCCTTCGTCAGACTGCACTAGAAGTCCTGACGAGATCAGCACGATCGGATTCTCCACGTCGAACTGGCCGGATTAAATTTCCGGCGACGAACGGCGGCGCACGGCGGGCGGCGGCGGCGGCGGCTTGGAGAAGAAAGGGAGGCGGCGGTGCTTAGGGTTTT
>KQ993846.1:28051-50140 GCA_001598015.1 Dorcoceras hygrometricum
TCGCAGACATGCGTGGATATCCTATGCTATCTGAGGGGATAATAGTGTATAAATCTCTGGCCAGAGTACTACAAGTGTTTTAGGTAAATGTGTTTGCCTAGTTACACTCGCGATGTCACTATTCGATCTCCAAGATGTATGCATGGCTATCGGATCTCTAGCGACTCTCGATTTACCAATGGTCGTTGATCTGATCGGGATATATGGATTGAAAGGACAGTACAGTATGCGAACCACGACCGACTGGTTCTTGCAGGCACTATCAGTGATACCTAGGGGATCATGGGGCGATGTTGCTAGACGCTTTACCATGATCTATTGGGCAGGTCCGGAATTATGATTCCGGAGTCACAATGGTTGTGGGCCCACGGCTAGCTGTATCCCTGAACCATTGAGGGTCACACAAGTACTGGATTCGAAACTCCCACACGGATACTCAGCTCAATGTGTTGAGCACAAGAAGAGGATTTCGGGAAGTGCGACTTCCTAAAAGTAAACGGGGTCAAACCGGGATTTGACTCTGTTGAGGGGCAAAACGGTCATTTTGCTATTTGGGGTTTGATAATCTGAAAAATTGTTTTTCACATCATAACATTCAGTTTTGGAAACTGAGTCGATCGGTCCGATCTGATCGGCGATCGGAGTTGCGATGAAATCACAGCGATAGATATCGTCATTTGGACCCGGGCCCGTTGGACCGGCCCAAGTCCAACTTTAAGTCTATTTAATTAGACTTAGTGACTTGATTAATTACACAACACTACAACTTATAACCTAACCCTAGCAAATCACACGCCTCCCTCCCTTCTCTTCTCTCGCCGCCGCCGCCGCCGCCGCCGTGCGCCGCCGCCGCCGCCGTCGCCGCCACTTCGCCGGAATTTGTTCCGGCCTAGTTTTTCGAGGAGAATCCGTTCGTGCTGATCTCGTCAGGACTTCTAGTGCAGTCTGACGAAGGAGTCTCGGATCTGGTCGTGGACCGGATTGGCGTATCTACCGCAATCTACCGAGAAGAGCCGGGTTCTTGAAACACCGGTTGGAGCCAGGCACAAGTGCCAGCGAGGTAACATGCTAAACATCCTATGAATGTCATAGTTTGTAGATTGATTTTTGTAATTGATCGCCTCCCGGTTCTATATTTTTGTTCTTCCGCTGCCTGACCGGGGGGCGGATCCGGATCCCCAACAATTATATGCTTGTGTTCCAGCATGTTGCATACACGCATGACATTCCATTTCCATTGTGGCAGCCATTGCCTTGTTTCGTTGTTGCTTCTTTGTTTTCTTACCAGGATGCGAGGGCGAGCGGCGATTCCGCACTCTCATTTCCTCTATGCGCCGAGTGGCTAGGTACCACAGTTCATAGGTTGGGTGTTGATGCATCTAGTAAGGGTGGGCGAGTAGGGGTGAGTGGATAGCACCCACATGTCCTACACTCACCGTGGCCACATATCCTGTTGCAGATCCCGTTGAACTGTTGTCTCTTTTCTCATGCATAGCATCTGAATTTTATTCTTGCTGTTACTGCTGTTTTATAGTTGCTGTCCGTACTGGGGTTTGACCCCATGTCCCTCTGGGGCTTGGTTTGTTTCCTTGTTTGTGTTGTTTTCAGGGAACCCAGGTTTTACAGCTGGTCGTGGTTTTAACCCATCTGGTGGTGCCCCAGGAGGTGGTTAGCGTGTCCCAGTTGCGTATAGCATATTTATATATATATGTATCAGTTAGCCAGGGGGATGCCCTGTGCTTCGTTATTGTATCCAGTAGTTGGAGTCTGATACATGTTTTGGTTGTTATATGCTATACTGTTTGTTGTTTTTACGTACTGGGATATATTTTGAGTATCGCTTTATTTTAAAGTATATTGTTTAAAACCGTCAGGCCAAAAGCAAAAATTTTACCCGCTTTTTTGATAGCTTCCGCATGTGTTTGTATGATTTTACTCTGTTTAGAGCACGAGGCCTGACACACAGAGGACTGATCCATACATTCATGAGTTGAAGATTAAAGCCCGAAGTGGTCAGTCTGATGATTTCTTTGTTTCGTCTGATGGGTGTCTGAGATTTCGAGGAAGACTGGTGGTTCCGAACTTGATCAATTTGAAAGAGACCATCATGAATGAATCGCATTGTATTCAGTACAGTGTGCATCCGGGCGAGAGAAAGATGTACCATGCCTTGAAGTCTCACTACTGGTGGGAAGGTATGAAGAGCGACATCTCTGGTTTTGTTGCTAGATGTTTGAATTGCCAGCAGGTCAAGGCTGAGAGAATGAGACCTGGTGGATTGCTACAGAGTTTGAAGGTGCCCCAATGGAATTGGGAGCACATCGCCATGGATTTTGTGACTCATCTACCTCGGTCGAGTAGGAGATGTGATGCGATTTGGGTGATGATTGATAGACTTTCGAAGTCAGCCCATTTCATTCCCTATGATGTGAGGTGTTCGATGAAGAAAATGGCGAAGCTGTACATCGACCATGTGGTTAGATTGCATGGAGTTCCTGTTTCGATAGTGTCTGACAGAGATCCAAGATTCACTTCTCGTTTTTGGAAGAGTCTACAAGCAACGATGGGTTCGAGATTGGCTATGAGTACAGCCTATCACCCACAGACAGATGGTTAGTCTGAGCGGACCATTCAGACTTTAGAAGATATGCTGCGTGCAGTTGTGATGGATTTCAGTGGTGGCTGGCAGGATTCTTTGTCCTTGGTTGAGTTTTCGTATAACAACAGCTACCAGGTGACTATCGGGATGGCTCCATTTGAAGCTTTGTATGGTCGCAAGTGCAGATCTCCGATTTGTTGGGAAGAAGTTGGTGAGAAACAGCTTTCTACCCCTGAGTTTGTGCAGCATATGAAAGACCATATTGATTTGATTCGAAGTAGAATTAAGGCTGTACAAGATAGATTTACCAGCTATGCTAACCGAAGACGTCGACCGTTAGAGTTTGAGGTTGGCGATCGAGTATTTCTCAAAGTTTCTCCTTTCAAGAGCATTATGCAATTCAGATTTAAAGACAAATTAGCTCCTAGATTCGCTGGTCCCTTTGAGATTGTTGAGCGGATTGGACAGTTGGCTTATCGATTGAGGCTGCCCGATGAATTAGCAGCGATACATGACGTTTTTCATGTGTCAATATTGAGGAAATATGAGCCAGATCCTTCCCATGTGTTGAGAACCGACGAAGTTGAGCTGGATTATGCCTTGAGCTATGTAGAATACCCAGTGCAGATTCTTGATAGGAAGGAGAAGCAGCTGAGAAACAAGATAATTCCGTTGGTGATTGTCCAGTGGAGTAAGCATGGCCGAGAAGAAGCTACCTCGGAGGTTGAGGAGAAGATGAGACAAGATTGGCCTCATCTGTTTGAGCATTGATAGTGTGAATTCCAGGTAATTTCTGATTCTTTTCTTCGAGTTTGTTTAGATGATTGCGTTTGATTATGATTTGGATTGAAATTTTCCCTGAGTTTGCCTTTGATTTTGAGGACGAAATCTCTTAAGGTGGGGTGAATGTGAGGATTGAGAAATTCGAATTTAGACTTTTCAGATTTTAGAATTTCGAATTTTTGGTGAAGTCTGATTTCCCGGGCGTTTTTCGAGTTTGTTTAGATGATTGCGTTTGATTATGATTTGGATTGAAATTTTCCCTGAGTTTGCCTTTGATTTTGAGGACGAAATCTCTTAAGGTGGGGTGAATGTGAGGATTGAGAAATTCGAATTTAGACTTTTCAGATTTTAGAATTTCGAATTTTTGGTGAAGTCTGATTTCCCGGGCGTTTTGAAGAAAAACGCTGTCATTTTGTGAAATCAGACGTAGCGCTAATGCGAGGAATCAGTTGTCGCCCATTTCAGATGTCAACGCGAGTCAACGGTACTGTAGCGCCAGCTGATGAATATGATCAGTTGTTGATGGCGCGGGAGTGATGCGTCGTCATTTCGCTATTCAGTAGTAGCGCTTGAAGAGATATCTGCTAGCAACAGTTGCACGGATGCGAGGATTAACGAGAAAGCGACACGTTTTGGTCAACTTTTTGGTGTTGACGGCTGATATTGTAGCGCTATCAGCTGTTGCGTTGTGAGGAATTATTCCAGCTGAGTGCCCAGCTGTGGGTTTGAGGAACCAGTCGCTGGTGAGAGGCGACGTCGTTTTGATAAGTTGGAACGCAGCGTTTTGAGTGTAACGCTTTTGTTCAGCTGTTGGCAGCAATGGTGACATGTCCCTTACGATGTTGTTTGAGTTGTTTAGCGCGACCAGCTGCTGGTTGTTTTGAAAGGAATCTGCCGTCAGCTGCTGGAGCGATGCGGCGTCGTTTTGATGTTCTTTTATGAATGCAACGTCTGTTGGTTGCTGCTGATTTTATTGAGAGAAACTGCTGGTTTCTGTTGTAAGATATCTGTTGTTTCGATGTATGCTGATTAATTGAGAACAGCAGCTGTTGGATTTAAGAGATGTTGGATCTGTTTTTGACAGATCCTAATTATGTTTTGAATTACACAAAACCTATTATTGTGTTTCTAACAATTCCACTTAAGTGTACAGGTTTTAGGAACGAAGAAGACGATCAGCAGCAGCTATGTTTGTCCAGCAGTTGGTTCGCTATATAAATGATCAGCAGTTGGTTTGGTGTTCATGGAATCGGCAGTTGGATTAAGTTTGGAGACGTCCAAAGTTGAATCAGCTGTTCGTAATCAGGCGAGGGCCAAGTTGAATCAGCTGGTTCATAGTCGTAGTGATGAACCAGCTGGAACAAGATTTGAGAAGCGTGCTGAAGAATTAGATCGAAGAAGAAGATGCGCAAGTTACTGTTGACGAATCTGTTAGCAGTAGCGATTATAAGTACTGTTGATGAATCTATTAACAGTCGCTATCCAAGAAGCAAGAAGCTACGAAGAATCGCAAGCTGGAGTTGGAGCGACGAAGAAGATCAGCTGGAGCGCTAAGTGTAGATGACATCAGCAGTGACGTCATCATTCAGCAGGAAGCTACAGTGATCATCAGGAAGATTCAGCAGATGAGAAGAGATGCGCTAGATATGGAATGAGCTGTGATGACATCAGCCTTGATGTCATCACAATCAGCAGTTGGCTATCAGCAGATGAAGCGAAGCACGAAAGATAATGCGACGTCGTGCTGAAGAATCAGCAGATGGGTTAGTGTTGATGACATCATCAATGATGTCATCATATTCAGCAGATGCTTTGAGAGAGCAGTCGCAAGAATCAGCAGGTAGCTTGCATCCAGACGCAAGAGGAAGCGACGTCGTAGAAGAGATATCCAGTCGCAAGCTACAGTGCAATCAGCAGATGCTATTTGGAGATAGCGATTGCAAAAGATGTCGTTTACATAAGTTGATACGACAGCGTTTTGCTATTGCGCTAAAGATTCAGCAGGAAGACTTTGCTTTGATATTTCAGCAGTCAAAGCTACAGTGGATTCAGTCGCAACGCAAAGATTTCCAGACGCAGTGTTTTGAGCAACCAGACGCAAGAAGATAAATCTATTGTTGTTGAAGAAGATTCAGGCGAAGCTTTTGATGAACCAGACGCAAGCAACAGCAGCATCCAGTCGAAGAGCTTATATGAATCAGCTGTTGCTACTCAACCAGTCGCAAGCTTTGCATATTCAGTCGACTTGGTTCCCAGGCGCAAAGAATCGAAGAAGTAGCAAAGCGCAGCAGTCGTAATGATAAATCAGCAGCGAAGCAGTTGACAACTTACGAATAGATATCAAAGCTGGATGTCAACTGCTGAGCTTAATTCAAATGGTGAAAACGACAAGAAGCCTGCAAAAGAAAAGGACGCAAGTACTGTTCCCTTGTCGGTACTTTACAGAGGAGCGTTGCACTGAAATAGAAAGAAGACAAGATAGCCATATGAAGCGCTGAACAGTTTTGGAAGCTATCCAACGGGAAGAAATTCTACAGAGGCTATATATTCGAGGCGACGCCATTGAAGAAGTGTTCGTTCGACAGAGAGTTCAGTTGGTGCAACTACATACTGTGGCAAAAATACATTGAATATACAATGCACCAACAGAGGGAAAAATAAAGAGTTCTACAGAGGCTATATATTCGAGGCGACGCCATTGAAGAAGTGTTCGTTCGACAGAGAGTTCAGTTGGTGCAACTACATACTGTGGCAAAAATACATTGAATATACAATGCACCAACAGAGGGAAAAATAAAGAGATAGACGAAGCAATCGACCGCCATTAGAGAGGAGCTTTCACGAGAGTTGATTGCTGAGTCTAGATTAGCTTGTTAGAGCATGTCCCTCGTGTGTGAGAAAAACAGAGAGTTTAAGCTTTACATTGTATCAATCTCACACACCCGGATTCATTCACATCTGTTTGTGAATGAATCTCGAAATCTGTTTACAGTTCCCGTCCAAGCATGAAGACGTAAAACTCTTGTGTATGTAGTCAGTCACACAGTTGAGGCTGTTGTGCATTTGTGGAGTCTAGGAGTTCTCACAGCTGCTGGTTGTGGGATTGGGTCTGTACACGCAGTTGTAAGATCAAATCTTCTAGTGGAGCCTTCCGAGGTGGAAGAAGGGGAGATGTAGGATATTGATATCCGAACTTCCATAAACAAATATGCTGAGTATCGTGTTCTGTTATTCATTCAGTATTGCATATTTACTTTAGCACTTAGCATCTCTCGCATAAGCAGACATCAGCACGCATCGCAATTCAGCACTTGTTATTTACTTAGCATCGCATAACATTTCAGCAGCACACAAGCACAAGTCTCGAACAAATTTATGTTGCACATAAATCTGTTTGAGTTGTTTTAAAATATTAGGATTCAGTTCTGGTATTTTCCGCATGATTTTTAAATCATACCAGATCTGTCTCCGGTGCTCTGTTTATTGTATTTGTTCAAGAACAACGAGCTATTGCAGCTCAAGAATTAGCAGCGCGCAAAATTTTAATTGCTCATTTTAAACAGCGGCTGCTAGTTTCCTTTTGATCCTATTTCAAAAACGGACCAACAAGAGATATATAGACAAGTGTTGATCGACACTTAGGATTATTGAAATCCCGATATTTCTTATCTCCAATTTCAAACCCTCGTTCTAGCTACTGTTCACCCGAGCATTTCGTCCTTCGATCTTCGTCGATTTTAGCCTCTGTTTTGGACGATTTAGGTGGTGCTAGGTTCCTTGAGAGTTCCTTTTTCAATTTCTACCTTGTTAGTGGCTGTAGAACGAATTGAGGAAGAAGCACAGAGTTGCTGCTCGTTCGAAGATTCTTGAGAAATCTGGTCCGAGTGTTCATTCGTTGGTTTCGAACTTCTGGGTAAGAGTTCTTCTTGGTTTTGAGCTTTGACCTTGTTGTTAATACCTACGTAGACTTGTAGAACCTGTTTGAGTTCAAAGCCGTGGGTTGGATATTTAGAAGTTCAGACCTGGACTGAAATTGATTTAAATTATGCGATGCTTTAGCAGATTTCAGCACTTGGGAGTATTCTGCCGTGGTTGAGGAAGCCTGGAGAAAGCTGGTAGCCTAGGCCATGAATTGCAGTGACTTGTGAGAAATTTGTTGAGGTATTTGAGGCTTGAAGGTACGAATTGAGCGAATTTAACAGCTTTGAGCGTGGACATGGCTGTAATTGATGTTATGAAATCTGCTGATTTGATGATATGAAATTACGTGAATCAGTTTGTTGAATTTATTGAGTTTTATATTCTGCATTCACGTATTGAATTGTATGAATTGTGAATTGAATATTGATTGGCATACATGCATACATCTTGAGCCTGATTGACAGATTGATTGATGACCTGATTGAGAGCCACGTTGTGAATGTAAGAAAGATGTGTCGTGCCTGAAAAGTCCAACGCTATCATCAGAGTGGTGACCGACTGTATGGTTGTGTCTGAATACCACCGAGCTGTGATGGGCTGACGGGCTCTGAAGATCACGGACCGATGATTTCCCCGGTTGATACACTGTGCGGGTATAGAGGCTGACTGAGATGATTTGCCAGTTGATACAATGGTCTAGCTATCCGATCCTTGATAGCCCTCATGCATTTCATTGCATCGATTATAGCATGTTGCATAATTAGCTGTTTTGATAGCTCTTCGTACTGAGGCTTGACCTCGTATTTCTTTTCCTGCTTTTGTGTTGTTTGGGTCCGTGTTATCCATTTTCAGGATCTTCAGGTAACCAAGCTGGACCGAGTGGAGTGCCAGCTGGTCGATCCCCGTTTCCTTGAATCCCAGTCTATTTTTATTATGTATTGAACCAGGGGATGCCCTGTGTTATTATGTATTTTGGGGATCGTTGATGATTGATATTTGTTGTTACCTGTATTGTATGAGTTTGAGTCAACTCGTATTTTGAGTATCGATATTTCGAATGTATGTTTTGAGTTCAGGCCCAAATGATTTCGAAAAATATTTTAAGCCCTATTTTACGCTTCCATGATTATGTGCTTAATTGTGCTGTAATCTTGAGTGATTAGCACGGGGCCTGACATAACTGAAATCTGAAACTCGATTAAATCAAGAGTTAAATAGAATAGCATTGTAATCCCTCAAATCTCATAACTTTCTAACGGCCTATAAAAAATGTCTCGGCCTTACAGTATCACTTCTCGCTCGCGGTAACTCACTCAAACCAGCGAGAACAAGATCTGGACGCCCAGATCTCACCCAAACCTGAAAACAACGAACCAAACCAAATCTCACCGCACTTCTAATTCACTCGCGTGGGCATTATCCAAATCTGAGTTCCAGCGATCTTCGATACACCAAATCTATCTAGAGAGCTAAATCTCTCCGTTACATAACGATATGATAGCATACTCACTACACAGTATACTAGACACCATTCAAAATACATCCAAGAAAATTCGAAAAACCACTAAACCATAACCCAAATCTGATTATATCGCTAATCACCGTTTAACATATTTCTAGTCCTCACATTCTCCCCCACTAAAAATGGATTTCGTCCTCGAAATCAACTTACAGCAACAGATCAGAGTTAAAATTAACACCAACAATCTGCCCAGCATAACTCAATGCTTTAACAAAAACCATAAATCCGCAGCAAAATCACTTAAATTACGAAATCACAAGCTAGAAGTTACCTGGAATGCTACTGTCAACGCTCAAACAGATGAGGCCACTCCTGTCTCATCTATTCTTCAACTTTCCAGATAGCTTCTTCTCTGTCATGGTTACTCCATTGGACCATCACCAATGGCATAATCTTATTCCTCAGCTGTTTCTCCTTCCTATCCAGAATCTGCACTGGATATTCGACATAGCTCAAGGTAGAATCCAGCTCAACTTCATTAGTCCCCAGCACATGGGACGGATCTCGCTCATATTTCCTCAACATTGACACATGAAACACATCATGCATCGCTGCTAACTCATCAGGAAACCTCAATCTATAAGCCATCTGTTCAATCCTCTCAATAATCTCAAAGGGACCAACGAATCTAGGAGCCAATTTACCTTTAATTCTGAAACTCATTACGCTCTTGAAAGGAGAAACTTTGAGAAACACACGATCTCCAACCTCAAGTTCCAATGGACTGCGTCGCTTATTAGCATATCTAACATGTTGATCTTGAGCAACTTTCATCCTACTCTGAATCAACTCAATCTGTTCTTTCATATGCTGCACAAATTCAGGAGTATAAACTGTTTCTCACCAATCTCTTCCCAGCAGATAGGTGATCTACACTTACGACCATACAACGCTTCAAATGGAGTCATCCCGATAGTCACTTGGTAGCTGTTGTTATACGAAAACTCAACCAAGGACAAGGAATCCTGCCAGCCACCACTGAAATCCAACACAACAGCTCGCAGCATATCTTCAGAGATCTGAATGGTCCTCTCAGATTGGCCATCGGTATGAGGGTGATAAGCGGTACTCATAGCCAATCTCGAACCCATCGCTGCTTGCAAGCTCTTCCATAATCGGGAAGTAAACCTTGGATCTCTATCTGACACTATCGAAACAGGCACTCCATGCAATCTCACCACATGGTCGATATACAACTTCGCCATTTTCTTCATCGAACATCTCACATCATAGGGAATGAAATGGGCTGACTTCGAAAGTCTGTCAACAACAACCCAAATCGCATCACATCCCCTATTCGATCGAGGTAAATGCGTTAAAAAATCCATGGAGACGTGCTCCCAATTCCATTGAGGCACTTCTAAACTCTGTAGCAATCCACCAGGTCTCATTCTCTCAGCTTTGACCTGTTGGTAATTCAAACAACGAGCTACAAATCCAGAAATATCATTCCTCATGCCTTCCCACCAATAGTGAGACTTCAAGGCATAATACTGTAACATCCCGAAATTCGGATTACGTAGAAATAAGTGCATGACTAGGGGGAAAATATTTTTAGATGATTACATGCCTTATTATAGTTTTATTTATGATTTTATGCTGCATGGTATGCATGTGTTGTTTTTCAGCCTGTTTGAGTTACGGACGTGTGGACGAGATTAGGGCTGACCGGAAAGAAAATAATTTGAGATTTTTAAGTTATTGGATTTTTAAGAACGAAATTATTTTATTTTAAGAAACAATTTCTGAAAATTAGAGTTTTTATAATAATTTTGGAGGGGAACCCGTTTTTCGCCTATACGGGCTGTTTTATTGAGTTTTAAGGTAATTTAAAATTTGAGAGGGCCTTTATTTCGAAAATGAGGAGTTTTAAAAGCTTGGTTTAGAGTTTTAATCAACTTGGAGACTTAAGTGAGGGGTAAGCATGTAAAAATCCTTTTTAATTCCTTAATTAAAGTTTTAGGGGGCACTTTTGGCACATTCTTTCTTTTCAATCCTAAATTTAATTAACTTCTACCCTAGCCATAGCCTCCACTCCCTCCTTCCCTCAAATTTTCGTCCCTCTCCTTCCCCATAGCACAACGTTTCGAATTTTCTCCTTAGTGGGTGATTTGTGGTGATCCAAAGTCGGTGGTGTCCCGATCTCGCGTCTACAACGTCGGTAACTCGCAGATCTTACCTTTCTTCAAGCCAGGCATGTAATATCTATTCCTTTTCTCACCATTTAAGCTATAGTAAGCTATTTTTAATGAAAACTTGCATGAATTGTATGTGAATTGTTTAGATCTATGCATAACATTTGAGATCCATGCATGTTTCACAGTTTTCAAAAAGTTTTTGATTCGTTCTTGTGATGCTTCGGTCATGGTCGGTTCATGGGGCATAATTTTTGGTCCAAGGATGGTCTAAGTAGTTAGTACATCGAGTTAGGAACACGTAGGACCAAACAGGAAGCGATTTGGTCAAGAATTGAATTAGTTATGAATTTTAAGATCAGCACGTGTCCTGGCTTGTCGTCTATGCGCGACAGTAGAGTTTTTGTGGTCGGGTACGTCACTCAATGGGGTATGTGTGGCCTAGGTGGATTTCAGGAGATAGCCCATTGAGTTAGGGTCACGTAGGTCCAAACGGGAGGTGATTTGGTCGAGGAATGAATTAGTTATGAATTTTATGGCTAGCACGTGTCCTGGTTGCAGTCTGCGCACAAGCAGTGAGCTTGCGGGCGTCGGTTTGGTCACATACTATATTTTTTTTCAGTTTCGTTTGTTCCAGTGACTAGTATATTGAGTTATTATGATTTGGGTTGAAAAATTAGGTGATTTGGTTAAGAAATTTATTTTTAATGATTTTTACCGTTTTGTCGCTCGTATTGAGCCTCGTCGGGTCGTTTTTGTGAAAATTAAGATTTCGAGTCTTAGGGGCTGCTAAAGTTCGTGAATAATTTTATTTGATGTTTTAAACATATTTTAAGATGTTTTCCAGCATTTTTAGAATTTATTTGATTTATGTGATTTTTGGCAATTTTAGCGTATTGGGCCGAATATTTTAAAGTCAAAATTTTAAAGTCAAAATCCTTTTATTTATGGGCCTAATACTTTTATCAAATTTTAAAGTCAAATTTTGGTCATTGGTTTTTAAATATTTGAATTTTTAGCAAATGATGGAGTAAATTAGAAATTTAAAAGGTTTAATTTTATGTTTTGGCCGGACGATCCAATTGGACCGGTTGGTTCGGTTGGACCGGATCGGATAGTCGAGTATCGAGTCAAAATGTTTTAAAGTTGGTCAAGTTATTTTAATGTCGGACCTGTTATTTTAATTATTATGTCAAAGGTCCAATTTTAAAGAAAATAGCCAGAAGGTCAAAATTGAGTCAAATATTTTAAATAATTTAAAGTTATGCTTAAGTTTAAGTTTTAATCAAAAATTAGGGCCTTTGGTATTTTATTGGAGTTAAAACGGATTTTTGGGATTTAACTTGGTCAAAATGATTTTGGGTCAATGATTTTAAGTCAAAGATTATTTTAAGTTGTCAATTTTTAAGTAATTTGGATTTTAAGTCAAATTGTTAGATTTTGGGCCGTTATTTTAAATGAGTTTTAAGCCTGTTTTGACGGTGTTGGGCCGAGTCCTTCAAATGATTTTAAAGGGGTGATTCTTTGTTGTGGGTCCAGTTGAGTTGGGCTTAGTACTATTTTAAGTCTAGCGGAGGCCTTGGACCTAGAATTAGTGGGTCAGTCGCTTGAGCCAGTCCTTGACCGGACCGAGGAAAATAATGCATAGGCCCATGAATATATATTTAATTATATATGTATTATGCTATGTAATTGATTATGAAATATTTTAAGGAAATTAAATATATATTGATGGGCCAAGATCTTTTTAAAGTTGTATGAATTTTATGAAATCATGCATCATGAAAGTTTAAGTTATGTTAAGGCATGAATGAAAAATATTTTGAGGGATTGAAGTGTTGTGGGGCAAAGTAATGATGGGAGTTAGCCGGGTAGCCTGGCCCGGGGATCCCCTGTTAATGTATGAGCTTATGGATCCATGTGTGACATCATGGTGAAGTGGCAGAATAGAGGTGTGACATATAGGGATCCTCGTGTGACATCGGGGTGAACCACACCGCCACGTACGTTGGTATATAGATTGATCAATCGAATTAATGGCTCTTACTTCATGGATACGACTCATATGTTCTTTTAAGTTATGTTATGTTTATGTCATGCCTTAAGATATATGTTATATGATGAAGTATGTACGACTGCATTATGATTCATTGTTTTAAGATCTTTAACGCACGCATGTCATGAAATTATGTTCCTATACATAAGTGTCTGCATGTGGTTTTATTATATGTACTTTGTTATGTATTACGATAGAGCATGTTGAGCCCCTAGGCTCACTAGGTTTAAATGGTGCAGGCGATGATTCTGTCGAGGAGTATATTCCAACTGGCGCTAAGGACCTCTGAGCGCCTGTCGCAGCAAGACCCCGTGACCGCCTTTATGATTCAGTTTTCTCATGTTACAGTTTTAGATACTGGTTTTTAAACATCTTGGCTTTCAGTATTTTACGCAGTTGATTTTACGATGTTGGATGTTTTTAGCGTTTTCAAATATCCCTTTATTTATGCTTAAAGTATTTTGAGAAAATGATTTAGAAATGTTTTATAAGGGAACGAGCCATTCGTTATGTTTAAGTTTATGCTTCCGCAAAGGTTTTAAAAAAAATTTTCTAGAGTTTGGTTCGTTTCAGATACATCTTCTTCTCGCCCGGATGCACACTGTATCGACTACAATGGGCCTCATTCAAGATAGTCTCTTTCAAATCGATCAGGTTCGGAACCACCAATCTACCACGGAATCTCAGACATCCATCAGAGGCAACAGAAAAATCCTTAGACTGGCCGTTCTGGGCTTTAACCTTCAACTCATGAATATACGGATCAGTCTGCACTGCTCTAATGTCTGCAACAATCTGTTGTTCAACCTGAATAGAAGAAACTACGAAATACTGATCACTTGACTGGAAATGCCATCCGAAAGTCCCCAAATCCTCATGGACTATGGATATACTCAACGACGTCAACATCACAGGTTGAGCTTTCCTACTCAAAGCATCGGCCACTAAATTCACCCGCCCAGGCTGATACTGAATCTCACAGTCAAAATCTTTCAGCAACTCCATCCAACGACGTTTCCTCATATTCAAATCAAACTGGGTGAAGATATACTTCAAACTCTTGTGGTCCGTGTAGACCACAAATTGCTCATCATACAAATAATGACGCCAAATCTTCAAGGCAAAGACAATCGCAGCCAACTCCAGATCATGAACGGGGTATCTCGTCTCATGGGGTTTCAGCTGTCGAGATGCATAGGCTATCACACGCCCGTTCTGCATCAACATGCATCCCAAACCACTCAGAGAAGCATCAGAGCACACTACATAACCTCCAAAACCCGAAGGCAAAGCCAACACAGGAGCAGTAGTCAACTTGTCCTTAAGCATCTGGAAACTCGACTCACATTCATTAGTCCAAACAAACTTCCTATCTTTCTGGGTCAACTGAGTCATCGGCCTGGCTATCGAAGAGAACTTCTCAATGAAACGCCTATAGTAGCCAGCCAAACCCAAGAAACTACGGATCTTGAAAACATTCCTAGGTCGCTCCCAGTTAAGAACTGCTTCGACCTTACTCGGATCCGCAGAAATACCTTGTGCTGAAATGACGTGACCCAAAAAGACTACCTTATCCAGCTAGAATTCACACTTGCTGAACTTCGCATACAACTGTGAGTCTCTCAGCTTCTGCAATACCAGTCTCAAGTGCTCTTTGTGCTCTCTATAGCTCCTCGAGTACACTAGAATGTCATCTATGAAGACAATCACAAAGCGATCAATATACTCACTGAAGACGCGATTCATCAAATCCATCAAGACAGCAGGAGCATTAATCAATCCAAAAGGCATCACCAGAAACTCATAATGCCCATATCTCGTCCTGAACGCCGTCTTCGACACATCAGCGTCTCTAATCCGCAACTGATGATAACCAGATCGCAGATCTATCTTAGAGTATAAGTAGATCCCTACAACTGATCAAACAGATCATCGATTCTCGGCAACGGATACTTATTTTAATCGTCGCTTTATTCAACTGTCGAAAATCCACACACATCCTCATAGATCCATCCTTATTCTTCACAAAAAGAATCGGAGCTCCCCAAGACGACATACCCGATCTGATGAAGCCTTTCCCCAAAAGATCACGCAACTGATCCTTAAGTTCTTCCAACTCAACTGGCGCCAATCGATACGGAGCTCTAGAAATCAGGGTTGTCCCTGGCACCAAATCAATCTCTCGGTTCGGAGGAAATCCAGGAATCTCATCCAGAAACACATCAGGGAACTCGTGAGCAATAGGGACATCACTCAACCCTACTCTCGATTCATGAGGGACATCCAACGCATAAATCATAAACCCTGAATTCTCTAGCGACAACAAACTAAACATTTCCATGGCAGACACTAGTGGGATCTTAGGTCGCGAATCAGCACCATACAAATCCCATTTCTCCCCAAATCGAGGCCTAAATCTCACCACACCATGGAAACAATCTACAGTCGTTGTATACTTAGACAGCACATCCATACCCAAGATGCAGTCAAAATCTATAATTCCCAAATCAATCAGATTAGTCACCAATACATGCTCATCAAACCTAATCACACAATCCAACACCACCTCACGGGACATCAACCACATACCAGCAGGAGTAGATACAGATAAAACATCACACAGTGGGGTAACACTCAACCCACACTCATTCACAAACAAATCAGATATGAAGGAGTGTGATGCTCCTGTATCAAACAAAACTCGTGCAGGGAAATCAAAGATGAAACAAATACCTGCAATAACTCCCTCTGGCATATCCTCCACCTGCTCTCTCGTCAAGGCGTTCACCTGAGCTTGCTGCGGTCCCAGAAACTAAGGTCTAGAAGATCCTCCGAACATAGACGGTTCACGGGATTGGAATCCAGATCACCTGCAATAACTCCCTCTGGCATATCCTCCACCTGCTCTCTCGTCAAGGCGTTCACCTGAGCTTGCTGCGGTCCCAGAAACTAAGGTCTAGAAGATCCTCCGAACATAGACGGTTCACGGGATTGGAATCCAGATCATTGGGACTGAACAAAAGGTTGCTGTCTCTGTGAAGATCCACCCGCATACCCTTTCTGCGACTGATTCACAGACTGTCCTCCCCCCAAAGGACACACTCTAGAAAAATGTCCAGGCTGCCCACAATTACGGCAAAGACCCTGAACTTCACGACACTGCGAAGTCATATGGCGACCTCCACACTGCCCACACATCACTCCTTCAGAGCCACTGCTACCAGAACTCACGGAACCAAAAGAACTTGAGTTTGCCCGCTTCTTTAACTGCTTCCCACGAGGCTTGAACCTCTGGCGATTCGATTGCTGCGTATCTGAGGAGGCTGAAACTGTTGAGTCACTTTAAGTACCGGTTGAAAAGTACGTCTAGCTGTCGTCTGAACCAGATTCTGCGCTTCCAACAGACTCTCCTCAATGTCAACCGCTCTATCCACGGCATCAACATAAATCGCATGAGAACCAGCCAACACCATACGAAACAACTCAGGCCTCAAACCTCTCAGAAACTTGTTCCTCTTAGTCCTCTCCTGGTTAGCTACATGGGGAACATACGACAGAAGGGAAGAAAACTGTCTGGTATACTCGTCTACCTTTGTAACGACCGGACTTTTCTTAACAGGAATTTAGAAATTTGGGGTTCGAATTCAAAGACCCAGAAATTTTGATCTTGATGACATAACCAGTCGTTACTAACTTTCTGGACTTAAGTGTGAATAAACTCAATGTTTCGAACAAGGAAAGAAATCAGACGTGATTTATAAAGAAATACGGAACTATTACACATCTGAATCAGAATAACGTACGTGAAAATAATAGAAGTCTGATAGAAATCTGAAGATTCGAAAGAAACTGTATACATAGTTAAACATGAAGTCTGTACAAACTTCCTACAAGGCAATGAAACTAGAAATCTGATACTACAAAAACTACGACTACAGTTTCTGTACAAAAAAATAAGGTCTGAAAGGAACAATGAAATCTGATGTCCACGATAAACACATCATCCGATCAGCTACTCCCCATCCAGCTTCCTACTGCTCATTACCTGCACTCAATGAAAACTAGTGAGCCAAAGGCTCAGCAGGTAAAATCTGAAGGAACGAAATCATGCAATACAAGTAATGGAATCTGGAATCTGAATACGCTTTAGAATGAACAAGTGCAATACATAACTGAGAAATCTGGAAAGAACTGAAAGCATAAAACATAATCAATTCTGAAATCATTTTCTTTAAACATCTCTAGAGCTGTGATTAAAATCACACTTGTGCTCTTCTTTCATTTTCTAAAATTATAACAACACTTAAACATTTGGTCCAATTCGTTTGATCAAACTCCTGATATCAGTATTAGCATAAAGCTCATCTTTTCTTTCTGAAATCTGTTTTCTTTCTTTCTGGTACGAATTACTGGTTTTTCTTTGTTGAATCGGATAATTCTTTCGAATTGAAGCGGAAATTAAAAAGGAAATTCAAATCTATGCTTTCTGTCTCAATTGAAGACGTATTGAAGGAATAAAGGATGAAATCTGAATAAAGGAACAATAGAAATCTGAATCGAACGTAAGTGTCTCGACGAAGAAGAAACACTTCAGATGTCATGAGTCAACTCAGAAGTCAACACAATCATACGTGAAACAGTAGAAATCTGAATTGAACACAAGCGTCTAACGAAGAAGAATTAAATCAGATTTCTGTTGGTCAAACAGATGTCAACGAAACTTTTAAATGAAGTCATCAGATGTTACCCAACTAAACGAGTAAATCAGATGTCACCTAATAAGACTACTTCCACCAGATGTCAATGGTCAACGATATGAAAATGACTAAGTTCAGATGTCATACCAAAGGAGAAATCTGAACTTACATAACACATAAACAGACCTCTACTCTTAGAAACCTGTTCATCATAGAATATCAGCGATGGCATAAGAACCAGATTTCAGACTTAACCTTGTGGATAAACATGAACTATGACGGTTACCTTCGTCTGAAGAATTCAAAGTATCTTAAGAAGTTTCTGGGATTCATCGAATAAGCTACTTGTAAGCTACTTCGATGAGAAATCTTTTGAAAAACTCAGGAAACTACTAGACGAACATCATCAAACCATTTTCTAAAACATTTCTGGATCAAAATACAGTAAAACGCAACTTTCATAAAAACAGAGCAAGAACTTCTGGTTTTTCTGAAGAACAGCCGTAGCTATCTTCCTTTCTTTGAAATCTCATATAAACATGCAACCGGAATTGAATATATGCTTTCACTGAGTGAGCAAGAAACAGAGTTTACTTGCCTGAATTCTGCAACACAACAACAGCGGAAAATCCAGTAAACTTCTTACGCACCGCCTGTTTCCTTTAAAAACTTTGAAAGGATTTTGCTCGGCTTCTTCAGAGAGAGCACCGCTCCAAAATTATTTGATTTGAAGATAATGATGCATGAAGCAACTAACATCCTATATATATATGATTTTAAAATGCCTAAGGAAGAAACACATTTAATTCAATATGTCGAAGCCTTCTAAAAGCGTGCTCTGTTTTAAATAAAATGATGTATAAGGAAACCGAACGATTTTAGTTAAAACAAAGGATTCAATTGGCTTGCAGAAATCGACTAGACATCTACTGTGAAAATGATGTATAAGGAAACCGAACGATTTTAGTTAAAACAAAGGATTCAATTGGCTTGCAGAAATCGACTAGACATCTACTGTGATTGCATTCTAACATCTGGATATCAACCCAAAACATAATGAAGGCTGATAAATGTGTAAACATGAAATCTGAATTCACGCATTTATGAAATCTGAAATTTAGCTTTTAAAAGAAGAAAGCTAAACAGTACATAACTGAAATCTGAAACTCGATTAAAACAAGAGTTAAATAGAATAGCATTGTAATCCCTCAAATCTCATAACTTTCTCATTGCGGCCTATAAAAAATGTCTGGGCGTTACAATCTACCCCCCTTAAAAGAATTTCGTCCTCGAAATTACTTACTTAAAGAGATCTGGGTAGCTTTTCTATAAATATCAGACTTGCTTTCCCACATAATTTCTCTTTCAGTGTGATTTACCCGCTGCATATTAATCATAGGGATAGTTCTATTTCTTAACTTACGGTTTTCTCTTAAAAGAACCTTTACTAGAATTTCTTCATAAGTCAAGTCTGAAGCTAATTGAATAGGTCCATATCCGAGCATCGAATACGACTCTTGGAGACGTATCGCTGAAATTAAGTCAGACGTAACAAAGTGAAACAATACTTTGAAACATAACAGATCTTTACTGTAGGAACAGATGTCATATTTCGGGGCTCTATTGCTAACGTTGAACTGGATATGCTAAATGAAACGATGTCGTTGAAGTAAGAAACAGACATGATGACGTAAGAAAGTCTGTTACCAAGAATAAACAGACGTAAGAACATCTGTTATCAGACGTGACTCTGAATAACTGAAACGATGTCGTTTGCATAACAAACAGACGTATGAACAGTGCAACGACTGAATACAACGATACAATGCAACAGCTGATGGACAAACTAACAGCTGATAATAAAACTAACAGCTGATGAACAACAAATGCAACAGCTGAAATGTAACTGCTGAAATTAAATATGAAATTCAAATAGGAAACGAAATCTGAATCTTCAGCGTTAACGCTAACAAACGCACAACTAACAAAACGACAACATATCGAGGGTCTCGCTAGTTGAAGCAAAACGACGTCGCACTGGCGGAACAGATCTCTAGCGCTAAACCCAAAACGGTGTCGCTTCGATCTCACGCCACACTTAACATATCTCTCTCTCGTGAGCAGATCTCTCATACTAGCGCTACGTCTAAACGGCGTCGTACTAACTTATTTAAACGGCATCGTATTGCACCCAATAGAAAAACACGCTAGCAGACCTCTATATGTAAGCGCCATCAGATCTTTCGCTGCTTCTACGTCTTTCAAAGAAATTTTCTTATCATGCTCTATTGATAAAGAACTTAACCAGAAATCCTTGATATCCATTTCTTAAACACCTCTAAGCCTAACATCTGATATTATCTAAAGGGTACAATCGTATTTATCAACTTTTAACGAAAAAAAATTTCCGCCTGGTATCTTAATTTCAGCAGACCTCTGCTTAACGTTTATGACTGTTTCATACTCAGTTAACCAATTATTCCCAAAATCAAATCAAACCCAAATATCGGCAATACTATTAAATTTGCTTAGGCAACGATTTCCTGCAGCTTAAGTTCTATGTTTCGTATAACATGATTAGTTACTAAACTCACCCTCGAAAGGATCTGAACACAGTACCCTGCTTCTATTATTTTTTTTTCTCTGGGTTAACTATCAATTTCTTAGCAACTTATCTGATACAAAAGAATGAGTTGTACCAGAATCTAGCAATGCTATCGTAGACATGTTGGCAACAGAAATCTTACCACTGTGGTATCTGCTGGTGCTTCTTCAACAGTCATCACATACGCCCTGCTGGTGATGAGTTGTTGCTTCTGGGAACAATTTCTGGCCATGTGGCCTGGCTTGCCACAAGTATAACACACCTTCTGGCCAAAGAAACACTGGCCCGCATGATTTTTCTTACAAGTAGGACATGGAGGCCTATTCCCTGAATTAGGGACAGCAGAGATAGGCTGAACAACTATTGGTCCTTTTTCTTGAGACCCTTGCCGGGTATTGTTTGGTTTCTTATTTTGCCTACGGTCCTTCTGTTGGAAAGCTTGTCTTTTCAACTGCCTCTCATCTTCAATATCCTTCCAATCTTGCTCTGCCCGCAGAGCTTTATTCACAACCGATCTATAATCTACGGGTTCTGCCAATCTAACATCGTGTTTAATCATGGGCTTTAACCCATTGGCAAAGTGTTGTAGTTTCATATCTACATTTGTCCCAATCAGAGGAACAAAATAACAACCCCTCTCAAACTTACGGATATAATCCCGTATAGACATCTCTCCCTGCTTAAGCGTTAAAAACTCACTCCGCAATTGTTGTCTTACATCCACCGTGAAGTATTGTTATAGAACACTCTCTTAAATTCTTCCCAAGTAAGAATTTCCAAGTCTACTGTTAACTTGGCTCCTTCCCACCATATCATGGCATCTCCTCTCAGCATGTAAATCGCACACCGAGGCCTTTCTAGTTCGGTCAGCTGCAGATAATCAAAAATCACCTCTATGGACTTGATCCAGCTTTCTGCTATAAGAGGATCAGTAGTGCCAGAAAATTCCTTAGGTCTCTGTCTTCTAAACCTCTCCTGTGGATCCTCACGGCAAACTATTCTTCCTGAGGTTTGACCATTCCCATTAGTGTTCTGGTCAACTAAGCGCTCTAACAACTGAGCCATGGTATTGAGGACGGGGTTCATTCCGTGATTCGCTATCTCCTTCTGTAAAAATCATTCTTCCTCTACCTCTTCCAGACATATCTGTAAGGGTAGCCCAAATCCACCACAATTCTATGATATATTACTTTATGCTAGAACATGAATTAAAACTCACAAATTTAGAAGCGGCTGGAGAGAGCTGTTCAGACTGGAAGTGTGTTTATATCAAAGACCATGCTCTGATACCAACTGTAACGACCGGACTTTTCTAACAGGAATTTAGAAATTTGGGGTTCGAATTGAAAGACCCATAAATTTCTATCTTGATGACATAACCAGTCGTTACTAACTTTCTGGACTAAAGTGTGAATAAAGTCAATGTTTCGAACAAGGAAAGAAATCAGACGTGATTTATAAAGAAATGCGGAACTATTACACATCTGAATCATAATAACGTACGTGGAAATAATAGAAGTCTGATAGAAATCTGATGATTCGAAAGAAACTGTATACATAGTTAAACATGAAGTCTGTACAAAATTCCTACAAGGCAATGAAACTAGAAATCTGATACTACAAAAACTACGACTAGAGTTTCTGTACAACAAAATAAGGTCTGAAAGGAACAATGAAATCTGATGTCCACGATAAACACATCCTTCCTTTCTGTTCATCTCCCTCAGCTTCCTACTGCTCATTACCTGCACTCAATGAAAACTAGTGAGCC
>KQ993846.1:50271-63413 GCA_001598015.1 Dorcoceras hygrometricum
GATGTCCACGATAAACACATCATCCGATCAGCTACCCCCTATCCAGCTTCCTACTTCTCATTACCTGCACTGATTTCAATGAAAAGAGCCAAAGGCTCAGCAGGTAAAATCTGAAGGAACGAAATCATGCAATACAAGTAATGGAATCTGGAATCGAATCTGGTAAAATTATGACAACACTTTAAACATTTGGTCCAATTCGTTTGATCAAACTCCTGATATCAGTCTCTTAGTACTATGGCTCATGGTGAAGGGGTATACAGATCCGTCAATCCGTAATCCTGATCCTTCCTATTTGAAAGGGCACACGTTCGTCAGCCGCGCACTCACCCTTCCTCTGGGGACCCTCTTCGTTGTCATAACTTAAAACATTTCTAAAACATTGTTCTGCTATTTCTTTTCTTTCTGAAATCTGTTTTCTTTCTTTCTGGTACGAATTACTGGTTTTTCTTTGTTAAATGATGTTCTGGAACTGTATAAGGATTCTCTGAAATGCTTGCGAAGATGAAAACTGAATAAAAATACTACTTGAATCTGTCAATTGAATCGGATAATTCTTTCGAATTGAAGCGGAAATTAAAAAGGAAATTCAAATCTATGCTTTCTGTCTCAATTGAAGACGTATTGAAGGAATAAAGGATGAAATCTGAATAAAGGAACAGTAGAAATCTGAATCGAACGTAAGTGTCTCGACGAATAAGAAACACTTCAGATGTCATGAGTCAACTCAGAAGTCAACACAATCATACGTGAAACAGTAGAAATCTGAATTGAACACAAGCGTCGTAATGAAGAAGAATTAAATCAGATTTCTGTTGGTCAAACAGATGTCAACGAAACTTTTAAATGAAGTCATCAGATGTTACCCAACTAAACGAGTAAATCAGATGTCACCTAATAAGACTACTTCCACCAGATTTCAATGGTCAACGATATGAAAATGACAAAGTTCAGATGTCATACCAAAGGAGAAATCTGAACTTACATAACACATAAACAGACCTATACTCTTAGAAACCTGTTCATCATAGAATATCAGCGATGGCATAAGAACCAGATTTCAGACTTAACCTTGTGGATAAACATGAACTACGATGGTTACCTTCGTCTGAAGAATTCAAAGTATCTTAAGAAGTTTCTGGGATTCATCGAATAAGCTACTTGTAAGCTATTTCGATGAGAAATCTTTTGAAAAACTCAGGAAACTACTAGACGAACATCATCAAATCATTTTCTAAAACATTTCTGGATCAAAATACAGTAAAACGCAACTTTCATAAAAACAGAGCATGAACTTCTAATTTTTCTGAAGAACAGCCATAGCTATCTTCCTTTCTTTAAAATCTCATATAAACATGCAACCGGAATTGAATATATGCTTTCACTGAGTGAGCAAGAAACAGAGTTTACTTGCCTGAATTCTGCAACACAACAACAGCGGAAAATCCAGTAAACTTCTTACGCACCGCCTGTTTCCTTTAAAAACTTTGAAAGGATTTTGCTCGGCTTCTTCAGAGAGAGCATCGCTCCAAAATTATTTGATTTGAAGATAATGATGCATGAAGCAGCTAACATCCTATATATATATGATTTTAAAATGCCTAAGGAAGAAACACATTTAATTCAATATGTCGAAGCCTTCTAAAAGCGTGCTCTGTTTTAAAATAAAAATGATGTATAAGGAAACCGAACGATTTTAGTTAAAACAAAGGATTCAATTGGCTTGCAGAAATCGACTAGACATCTACTGTTATTGCATTCTAACATCTGGATATCAACCCAAAACATAATGAAGGCTGATAAATGTGTAAACATGAAATCTGAATTCACGCATTTATGAAATCTGAAATTTAGCTTTTAAAAGAAGAAAGCTAAAAAGTACATAACTGAAATCTGAAACTCGATTAAATCAAGAGTTAAATAGAATAGCATTTTAATCCCTCAAATCTCATAACTTTCTAATTGCGGCCTATAAAAAATGTCTGGGCGTTACAACCTTCATGTCCCCTTGCTTCAGATTATCAAAATCTCGCTCGCGGTTGTTGTAGTAGGACTCCGGGGTATACTCCTATCGGAACGCTGCACAGAAACTCTCCCAAGTAATCACAGCCCCACTCTCCCTCAAGATTCGGGAAGTACCTTTCCACCAACATTGAGCATTCTCCCTCAACTGCAACACCGCTAGGTTCAGTCTTCTCTCCTGAGAATACTCGACAACATCAAACAACTCTTCCATATGTTCTAGCCAGCCTTCAGCCATCCAACCACCCTCGGTACCAGTAAACGTGGGGGCATTCATCCGCTGAAATCTAGCCAAGACTATCTCCATCTCGCCAATCTGTTGAGTCACATCCTCTACCTCTGTCTGTCTATTACGGCGACGCAAAGGTATACTCTGCTGATCAACATCCTCATCACTACCCGGAGCTCTAGACTCATCACCAGTCTGCCTAGCGATCCTACTCCTACGTCTTCTCGGCGGCATCTACCAAAATCTTAGAGGTAAGGCAAGAAACAAATAGTCACAGAGGCAGATAAATCACAGTGTCAATCAAGATCAAACTCAAACTCTGTGCCTAGACTAGAGTGTGATGAAAAAGAAATCGAGCTTATCCCAGTTTAAGCTCTGCTACCAAAATGTCAGGCTCAGTGCGCTAAACCGAGGATTAATAAATAAATTAATCACAATTCTGCGGAAGCATCAAAGTCAGGGCTTAAAAAATTTTCGAGTTTGGGCATGATCCAACATATCATTCAAAATAGTCCATAATCAAAATACGAGTTTAACTCAAACTCATACAATCCATCAACAGGTACGAATATCAAGTAGTAAATCAACTACAGATCCCCTCAGTAAAAATAAATAAAGGCATAGGACATCCCCTGACTCAATATAATTATATAACACTGGGACTCAAATCAGAAAGGGGATCGACCAGCTGAATCTCCACTCTGTCCAGCCTGGTTACCTGAAGAACCTGCCAAAGCCAATACAGACCAAGACAGCCCAAAAACAGGGAAAGATAAAGAGGTCAAACCTCAGTAAGAAGAGCCATCTAAAAACAGCAAATCATGCAACATGATATACTCCAGTTATGAAATGCATGATGGATATCAAAGGAATCGGTCATCAAGGCCAACGACTCAGCTGGAAAATCTCAAATGAGCCTCAAAACACCACGCACAGCCAATCATCGGTCCGTGATATTCGGGCCCGTCAGCCATCACAACTCGGTGGTCTTCAGGCACGACAACTCAGCCGGCCACCACTCCGATGATAGCATTTGACCTTTTAGGCGTGACAACTCAGTCGACCGATCACAATGCTAGCTCGACTCGGGTCATCAATCGAACATCAGGCTCAATATGTATGCATGAGTGCCATTCAATAATTAGATTCCAATGCATACAATAATCATTACGTAGTACATATCATAAAACAAAGCACAGTCAATCAAATCTGTTCACAGAGTCATGAGATCACAGCATACAGGTTTCACAACAAGAAATATAAACATGTCCATGCCCAAAGCTGTTTACAGGGGCTCAATCCGTACATCAAACCTCAATTAGATCTCACCAGGGCATGGCACCAACGATCTGCTCAAGTCTGCTACTCACTAGCTTCTCAAAAGCTACAACGAAAAAATCGACCTACAACGACCCCAAATATGCATGATGGATATCAAAGGAATCGGTCATCAAGGCCAACGACTCAGCTGGAAAATCTCAAATGAGCCTCAAAACACCACGCACAGCCAATCATCGGTCCGTGATATTCGGGCCCGTCAGCCATCACAACTCGGTGGTCTTCAGGCACGACAACTCAGCCGGCCACCACTCCGATGATAGCATTTGACCTTTTAGGCGTGACAACTCAGTCGACCGATCACAATGCTAGCTCGACTCGGGTCATCAATCGAACATCAGGCTCAATATGTATGCATGAGTGCCATTCAATAATTAGATTCCAATGCATACAATAATCATTACGTAGTACATATCATAAAACAAAGCACAGTCAATCAAATCTGTTCACAGAGTCATGAGATCACAGCATACAGGTTTCACAACAAGAAATATAAACATGTCCATGCCCAAAGCTGTTTACAGGGGCTCAATCCGTACATCAAACCTCAATTAGATCTCACCAGGGCATGGCACCAACGATCTGCTCAAGTCTGCTACTCACTAGCTTCTCAAAAGCTCAACGAAAAAATGCCTACAAGCCCCAAATCTGCCAAAACAACTAACAATTCAACTCAACACTAAGCCAAATCTGCTTAGTACCTATTGTCAAGATTCCAGACTACTCACAACTATTCAACAATGCTCTAATAGCTCTAATGAAGCTAGAATGGTAAGAATAACTTACCCAGAAGCTCAAATCTGAATAGGGAAAACCATCGACTGGAATTCGCAAAGTCACTCGAACCTGCAACTACTTCGCTCTTCTTCCGCAAGTCGATCTACAACTCCAAACTGGTATCAATCGAAATAGTTAAGCAAGACGAACCCAGCACCACCAATCTTGCTCCAAACAACGACGGAAATCGACGGCAATCTAACGGATAAGGGTTCGAATGAACAGTACTAAACGAGGGTTTCTGTGGAAAGTTGATAGGAAATGTCGGGTTGAAAAAATGACTAAGTGTCGATCGCTACTTAGCATATAAATCCTTCAGACAACTCTACAGTGAAAGTCAACACCGACTTATACAGATCTCATCGACAACCCAGATTTTTTAGCGCTAAGGCAAAGTCCCTCAGATCTGGCCTCAACGACAACTCAAATCTGGCTTCGCTACGCTACACAAGCGCTACTAATCAAAACGACATCGCCTAGGAGTCCCGCTCACTAACACTAAACAACGTCGCGCTGTATCCAGATCTGAAATAGATCTCGCGCACTCAGATCCGCTAGCTCTCATCCGGATTTGACCAAATCTGTTATCATTAAACCGCACCGGTCCACACCAACTCACGAACCTGACCGGTCCAAATAGTACCGTTGATCAACGCTTGACTTCTCCTCGCTAACCAAATCTGTCCCTCTTCAATCCCAGATCTGACTAGCGCCTAAAACGACATCATATCACTTCTCGCTCGCGGTAACTCACTCAAACCAACGAGAACCAGATCTGGACACCCAGATCTCACCCAAACCTGAAAACAACGAACCAAACCAATTCTCACCGCACTTCTAATTCACTCGCGCGGGTATTATCCAAATCTGAGTTCCAGCGATCTTCGATACACCAAATCTGTCTAGAGAGCTAACGCTCTCCCTTACATAACGATATGATAGCATACTCACTACACAGTATGCTAGACACCATTCAAAATACATCCAAGAAAATTCGAAAATCACTAAACCATAACCCAGATATGATTATATCGCTAATCACCGTTTAACAGATTTCTAGTCCTCACAACCACTTGGCCTTCTTGTCTAGCTCATGATTAGTCAACACTGACACAATAAGGAAGACCATTACTTGCGTATGATTATTCTTGAGGCATGCACGTAATAGCTGCTGGTCCCATCCCCAAGTATGACTAATTGTGTATCGTACACGCAAGGTCGCCTAGCCCCTTCTATAAATATTCAGGTACGTCTCGGCTTACACACAAAACATACTCATACATTCTCATCTTATACTCGTCCATATTACTGTCGATCTCTCGACCTGACTTAAACAACGAAGGGATTTCGTCAAAAACACTTCGGGTGCCTTTAATCAGCGTTTGTGGTTGCAGGTTGCTGAAAGAGGAATACACTCACTTAGCTCGCTCCTCGAGGACAGAGATCCGGACCTCCCGACGTAATTGTCTGACTTGGTGGTAGCTCATTGGTGATACGAAATTCGGTTACATCAATCATCATCGTTCAATTCGTATCAACCAAATTACCAAGCCAATGATTTCTTGGAATATATATCCGGGCTAAATAATTTTTTTCACTCATAATTAAGCTTCATCCTTCTTCCTCTTTTTAGTTTTTGGAGATTGAATGTTGTCACCTAAGAGCGATTTCTGAATTCAATTAAGCCGACAACACGTAAAGTGCTCATAAGAATTTTCTTCAAGAGCTCCAACATGCTGGAACCAGTGGAAATAGGACCTTACCCGATGTGAATTATTGAGGAAAACTAATTCAGCTTGATTTTCAACTATTGGATTGCAGGGAAATAATATTATACGAGACTTATTCCTGACAAAAGTTTTAGCAGAGGGATTTTTCTTCGATTAACCCAAATAATTGAAACCCTGGATTCGATCAAAAGGAATCTCCGGAGTTTGGTAATGGGGATTTATTGACAATTTCCCCAAACTATTATTATTATCAAAACGTCTGATAAACAAGTGGAACGGGGTTTAGGATATTTGTTTCCTTGTATTTTCTCCTCTGTCTTTTGAATTTAAGTCTAATTTTTCAAACTTTTCACAATTTTAATATTCTTTTGCATGAGTTATGCTCTCTATATTTTAGCATTAATATCATGTAAAGCCACATCAAATACAAAATTAAAAATTGTAAAAAAAATAGAGCTACGGAGAAAATTATAAATTGGTAAAATAAGTATCAAAATCAGAAAAAGATAAATATTCAGATAAAAACTTCAAGGATTATATTTTCTCATGGTACTGATGTATGATATACCTTATTAGCCATGTAAGATACTATATCACTACTCCAGTACATTAAAAATTTTCAATACAAACTGCTCGTAATCTAACTACTATTTACAAATCATAATTATTAAAAATACGTACGGCCATGGATATTCTTCCTATTGTCATAATGTAATTATTAATTTACGACATGTCAAATTTTTGTAGATGTAGGATTTGTTATACTTTAAATTTGGACTTCAAATCTCGAAGCATGATATCAATGAGTTATACTAGCAATGATTTTAATGCTTATGACGCAATGTTGTTTAGAATCGTGTTATTTCAATATATTTGGGTAAAGAGGTCAAAACGTAAATGTTATTTATTTCAGATTAATATGTAGCTAGTACATATGTGCTATCTTATGATAGATAAATGACAATGGAATAACGAATTATGAAATCATAGTACATCATCATAAAAAAATGATGGTCTGACCTAGAGATAGACATTGTACGTGAAGAAATTATGCAATATATCTTTTTCAATGGATTTATGTTAAAAAAAATCAACAAATATTTTAGACAAATCCTTGACCCAAAAAGCAAAAGCAACATAATATTTTAAGACAATTTTTGTAAAGTATAAAAGTTATGCACGAAAACTAACTTATAATCACCTAAGCTCCGTTTGGACATGTTTTATAAAAACGTTTTTAGTGTTTTTAAAGTTAAAAAAAATTAAAGTATGTGTTTTATTTTTAAAAAACTAGTTTTGAAATATATTTTTTGAAAAACAAGTGAAAAATATTTTATAATGTTTTTAAAATATAAAATATAGGTAAATTTCATACGGATGATCAATTAAATTTTAAAAACACTTTTATAAAAATATTTTTATAAAACGTGTCCAAACGAAACCATAATATGTGCATCGACAAAAAAATTATACCGAATTTAAGAAAATCATCACATCCCACAATTGCAGAATGGCCAACTTCAGAACTCCATAAAAAAATAGGCGACTCAAATGCAAAAACCTTCTTTGATACATGAACATAGTTACCATCAAACAAGTACCTATATCTATCAAAATACCCGAATCAACCCTAGAGCAGCATCAATTCATCACAAAAGCCCAGCGTTGCCAAATGGATTGGTAGACTGAGGGTGAGGGACGGGAGCAGCAGAAAAAGTTCCAAAGCCTGTTGTATCCCCAAAAGGATTTTGTGAGCTTGCCATATAATTCTGCTGCTGTTGGATATGTGGATATGCTGGTTGAAATGGAGAAAAGAGGGAGTTCTGAGTTTGCTTCATCCCAGCCATATGTACAGGTGGGGTCGTAGGAACACCATTGGACATGGCAAATGGATCTGAGACTTCAAATGGATTAGGGGTAGGAGCTCCATATCTTGGTTGCTGAGACGCTCTATATGCACCTTCATCATATAAACTGTCGAGGAGAAGTGAGTCAAGTCCACCTGCCTGCCAAAAAAAAATGCACGTATCAAATACTTATTTGTATTTCAGCGTCCGTGAATTGTATGTACAAGAGGAATATTTATTAGAAGAGGATGGGTAATTGGTTACTCCAGTATTTATCTTTTTTGCGAAGTTAGAATATCACAGTTATTCTCTAGCATTAGATAAAGTATAACACATGAAAATAATATTCATTTATTCCCATTCTCTCTTGATTCAAGTTTCAACAAATAGTTGAGGCCAATTGAAAACCCCTGCCAAGACTGGCTCAGATATTAATTTACGACCATAAGAAGTATGATAGAGAAGGATGGAATTAGATCAAAAAGAAAGAAATTCTGCTAAGCACTACAGATTGGCCAATTATACTCTTCAATTATACTAACTTCTTGAGACATGGATAAACAGAAAGTAAACATGGTATTAAAGGGGTGGTATTTGAAAGCCTTCGTCACAACAAAAATTAGAAGCACATACCAAGTTTCTTTCTTGCGGCGATGATAAATTGGTGCTGGGGGAATTGACAAGAGCAAGTTCCCATCCAGTAACCGAGAAATCTTTTGGATGGGTAGCATCAGAATCAAAGGGTGTCACTCCTAGAGCATCATCCATTATGCATACGTGAGATAACACAATTGCAGGCAACCCATAAACCTGAAACCAAAGTTAAAAAACAGTACACAATACTTACCAGCTGGAACAATAGCTAAAGCCAATGCATTGTTTTGCTCGATGGCAGATGCAGTTTGCTCATTCACATGCAACCCCTGGAATATCATTATCATAAAGGGATTGTGACAAAATTAAATCCAGACTACATATGCAACAGTATACTATAGGAAGGTGTGTCTACCGCCACGACAAAAGCTATAGCAGATGATAAGGGTACTATGTTTAGATTGATGTGCAACATGGCATCCATACAAGAATGTAGGGAAATTGCTTCACAACAATTTTAATCAGGCATACTCAAAGGTCTACAAAATGAGAAGTAGAGGAACTCACCAATAAATCATCCGTGTCCAAGAGGGTTGGAGGAGGTGAAGGAACAGCAGCTTCCTCAGAAACAGAGACAGTAGCGTTGTCTACAGGTGGTGGCAGGGGTACAGGTTCCTCTTCCAAAACTTGTGTGTTTTCAGAAGGTGAAGCAGCATCCTCTTGTTTATATGTCAGCATGAGCCTCTCTGGGTAATCCTGGTGTTGGACAACCATGAATTAGCATTTCCATCAACTGTCCAACCATAGACGACGGTATATTGAATGTTAAACATTTGTACACTAACCAAGGCTACAGTTGGAACAGAAACCATTCGTGGTGCTTCTTTAATGTACTCTTCCATTGTCACTAGAAAGGACTGTGGAGGCTGACAGAGAAGGAAGCATAATAATATATCAACCGAAAGGTCGAATGAAATCTAAGCATCAAATTCTCTAGAGACTTCTTACCTCCCTCAATACGGGGAACTGGAAATTTCTAGCAAGCTCAAGTCCTCTGCAAACTTCGTAGAAATCAGAAAGACTACCAGCCTAATATAAGAGTAAACACATCATGAACTTAGTTGGAATCCACAACTTTAGACTTGAATGGCTAAAGAGCATAACACTTCTAACTGGAAAATAAGTCAAATAAATCCCATAGGCTAAGAAGTACCTGCTGACCAGCTCTTTTATAGATTTCAAGGGCTTTGAGGGCTTCATGTCTTGGCATCTCAAAAAACTGAAATGAAAAAGGCAGTATATAACAGAAGTAAAGTTTTGATTTAAGTAAATAAAAGAACTGGCAATCAATAACTCATGAAAAATAGTATTGTATTCATTTCACCTTGTCAACAAGATTGATTATCCCATCATTTATGGCGCAATATATTTTAAAGCTCTCTTTGAGCACCTGAAAATTCAACTTTGCTTAGATTTCATTTCCCTTAATAAACAAGGACAATTAACTCATATATCGTGACATCCATTACATCTGCGTTTTATGATAGAAGGAGACAAAAAAGCACATACCAAGGCGAGGGCATACTGGATTACATAATTCCCCACAGCAGCTCCTTCAGGCTGTAAGAGAATTGATAATCATCTTAATGCATTTTTCGCATGGACTTTGATATAAAAGATTATTGCAATTTTGCATATTAAATTGATAATAGGATCCACAAGAATGTCTTAAAGAATAAGTAATTCAAAAATTTCAGGGAGTACCCGACATCCAATAAGGCGATACAGCAGCTGCTGCAAAGCAGGTATTTGCTCTAAAAGCTCCTCACTGTCCAAGTCTCTAGTTCTACTGTAACCCTGGTAAAGAGATAACCCAAAATCTCTCTAAAATCATAGGTTATAAATCATAAACATGAAACATCACTTTAGCAACAGTGAACCAAGCAATTTGTTGTATGCAAATTATTCTTTTTGTGCCTAGCATTGCAACCGTTATAGCAATGATAAAAAAAAATTCAACTCATAAATTCCAGCCAACTCCTAGGTAAATTGCAACCCGTCACACATTAGAACACTACTAATTCACAAAGGATAAAATATACATATTGACTCATAGGTCCGAGTACCTTGTCTTGGCCTTGTGCAGGTTTAGGAAGGCGTTCAGCTTCAATGTCATACTTAAGTATTCTAAAGCATTCAAGTCGTTCTTCCAAAAAGAGTGCATATGTTCGTACCCAGGCAGAGCAATCCCATGCTGTAGAAAGAACAGTCATCCATTAATAGTATTTACCTTTTTCAACTAACATTATATCCACAGATCTTGTAAGATAATGGCATTTGTCTTCCACGGGGTTAGAAATTGTATTTGAAGCCCAAGGAAAATTATAAACAATAGCTACTTACCAATCGGGCTAGAATCGTCCTTGAAATTGGACATCTGGAAAACATGTCCTCTCTGTTGGTAATTTAAGAGCTCCTCCCTAAATGTGGGATCACCTTCTCTCAATGTTCTATGAATAACTATTAGTGTCTTCAATGCAACCTATGAAGAATGGAAAAGTAAAAATCATTTCTTATCTCAGATTTACGAAAAGGTCAAATGCAGAATTTAACAAGATCTTGAGAAGGAAAAAAAGGGAAGACTATAGCACAAAAAAGTAGTCATCCAGCGACAAAGTATAATATTCATATAATATCAGGGTATGCTCTTGTCCCTAATTTTCAGCTATACAGATCCTAATGAATGATGGGGCTCGATAATAACAAAAAATAAATATGTGAGCAATTGTGAATAACTCTAATCCAGCAGCCTATCTTTGCATGATGATTTATTAAAAACATCACATTAAGCAATTGAACGAAATAAAAATAAGATGAATTATATTACTAAACTCGGAAAAAGGGGATTTAAAGCCAAGGATGGTTTAACCAGTGTCTATAGGCAAGATTTCACTATATATACAAACAAGAATACAAAAAATGCATTTCAGGGATCCTAATTAACATTGACTCACTTGAACTTGTAATCTTGTGATGTTCCAATGATTAAAATGGAATTAATTGTTCAGGAACTAGGGATCCAGGAATAGGAAGTTTGTGAACAGTAATATTTGGAATTAAAAAATGAGCAATAAAAGAGGGCTGTAGATTCTTTAATGAGTGAAAACCAATACAGAAAAAAAAATATGCACGTGAGAAAGAAAAAAGATGAGTCAACAGTTGGCATCTGCAAAGATCATTTTCCACAAACTCACATGCTCTCTTTTAACAAAGAATATTATCAAACATTAACCATATATTCCCATTTCCAGAAGTTTTATGCAACACAATAACCAAACTACGAAAACATGGTTCATGAAAAAGTATATGGCATGGTCAACACCAACTATGAAGTTCAATCCAAAAATAAATTATCTATTAAATGTAAAATAATCTGGAAAGTAAAGCGTTTATGGTTCATGGGTAATAATATTTAAGCACCTTAAAGAAGAGTGTAATACCAAAAAAGTTCTCCAAATTTGTTGTGTTAACCACAAGTGAAGAACTGCAAAAAATAACATTTTACTTCTCATAAAAAGATCAATTCAATCTTGTTTTACTGATGTAATGTAAAAACAATGATAGGACAACAATATGGTTGAACTGCTAACGTCTGCTTGTATTTGGATGGGAGGATTTGAATTTGTGTGAAGATTCAAATTACTATGTTGGATAATAGAGTTGAGTTTGGAGCAAAAAGAATAGATCTATGCTTAGGAACAAGGAATTTCAGATCCTTCGCACTGATATTTGAGCCAAATCAATACAATGATTTTGATGGGTAGATGTGAAATCAAATTCACTCAAATCCCTCAAACATAATGCACCCTAACCAAGGTAGTAAAACAAATGGATATGCATCCTAAAATCGAGTTTGTATGTGGAGCTTCTGTATTAGCATAGTGTTTTTAAAAAATTTCTCAATAAAGCACTTCTAAGCAGTCAAAATTGACTCCCGCAGCTAGCTAAAGTGGTCTTAAAACAGGCAATCATGAGAGGAACTGCATAACTGTTAGAGTAAATGTCCAACTAGCCAACTTGTGGCGTGTGGGTCTTATTGACTCTTTGTATAACGATCTTTATTTATGAAATTCGCATTTCTTTTATGGCGTTCTTTATTTTCATTATGTTATAATGTTAACAATTGTGTTGGATAAAGACCTAGAATGCACCATAGTGTATGTTAGATGTGATAGTGGATATGATGGCTATCATGAAACACATCTAATAGTCACTGTGTGTTCTAAACTCGTTCCTAGTCGATTGGGCCGTCAAAATGAGGATAAGGCCGCCCGAGCTTGAGACTAGCATCTGCGATGTGAAGTACCATGTTTCATTGGTAGGGAACATTGTGATGTTCTGAGCATGCAGATGGATAGTGACCTGGTGATCTATCGAACTACCCTCGTTCGTACTTTCCAAGTGGTTACCATTTGTCGAGTGGATAAGTCCGAGGTCTTGGTTGTACTGATTAGTCCTCACTACTCGAAACGTTATTGAGACTCTACATGATAGGCGTCTCACTTTGACTCGTTTTCCGACTCACTTGGGGTCATTAGGCGGCGG
>KQ993846.1:76334-100471 GCA_001598015.1 Dorcoceras hygrometricum
GATTTTTACAATGTGAACTCTCTGTTTTTCTCTGTTTCTCACACACTAGGGAAATGCTCTACAAAATCTGATTTAGACTCAGCAGTCGACACTGCAATAAGCTCCTCTCTAATGGTGGTCGACTGTTTCGTCTCTGTTTTTTTCGATTTTTGTTGTTGTCTCCTTTTCGTTTTTTTTAATCTTTTCTGTGCATCAACAACCACCTTTATTCAATGGCGCTTCTCGTATATAAAGCCTCTGTTCACATTCAATCCGTTGGACACAAGTTCTTCCCGTTGAAAGATGTTCTGTAAAGTACTGACAGGGAGTTGTCCTTTTTCCTTTATTTTGCAGGCTTTTTATCGTCTTTTGATTTGGCTTAAAAATTCCAGCAGCTGATCTAAACCAACAGCTGATTAAGCTCAGCAGTTGACTACTGATTAGTCAACTTATTCGCTTCTTTGTGTTCAACTGCTGATCAACAACTGAATGCTTGCAACGGCCGATTTCTTCAACATCTGAAGCATCTTACTGCTGAATCACTCTTCTGCTGAATCGTTCTTCTGTTTACTGCTGATTGCCTCAACTGATCAACATCTCTGCTTCAACGTCTGTTTCTTCTTCATCAGCTGATTAATTTTCCCTTTAGCGCTCCAGCTGGTTCAACTTGTCTTTGCACATCAGCTGTTGTATCTTCGTCTTTGCGCTACGTCTGATACAACTTTGTCGCAACAGCTGATCAACATCTGATTTGTTCTCCAGCTGGTAATTCTTCATCTTAACTCAACAGCTGGTCCATAGCGTTCCAGCTGATTCTTAGTGTTCCAGCTGGTTCAACTTATTGCTCCAGCTGGTCCATCTTCTCCTTAGCGCTCCAGCTGGTCCATCTTCTCCTTTAGCGAATATCACAGCTGCTGGTCTAATTTGGCCTCCGCTTAATTACGAACAACTGACTCAACTTTGGACGTCTCCATTGCTAATCCAGCTTCCGTCTAAGTGATAAACCAAACCAGCTGTGAACTTTATCTTTTCTCCAGCTGATCCATCTTTGCGCACTAGCTGGTTCAGTTGCTGCAGCTGATCCATCTTCGCGCACATCAGAACCAACTTGCATATTTTCGCATGAGACCAGTGCTACTCCCTCTCGAACGATCCAACGAGCACAACTCATAAACTTTGTTTGATGACCTAAGCTGCTTTTCGGCCAAATTCCTTCGTTTAGGCCTCCGAAATCGCGTTTTACTGTTTTCAGCTCTTGTTCTGCTACGGTATCTGATTCAACTTCTCTTGTTGTATTTCCAGCTAACATCTGCACAGTAAGTAGAAACGTTAGAAACACAATAACAGGTTTTGTGTAATTCAAAACTCAGATCTGGATCTGTTATCCAGATCCATCAATCTCTCCCTTTTTGATTTACACAAAACCTCAAATAACATATGCATGAAAATAACAATTCTCTCCCTTTTTGTGGGAATCAAAAAGGGGTAGAAATCTGGTCTTCCCGATGAATTTTAAATGAAGCTCTCCCTACACTGTCACACCAAAAACCGTGACAGCAGGAATTTTGATTTTGAAAATCAGAACAGATTTTGGGAAGAACCGTATGCATGAATATGCTATGATTTTGAAAAGGGCGATCGAAACAAAAACTGAAATTGATGCAAAAACAGATAGCTCAAATTAATAAAGACAGACCTCAAATAACATATGCATGAAAATAACAATTCTCTCCCTTTTGTGGGAATCAAAAAGGGGTAGAAATCTGGTCTTCCCGATGAATTTTAAATGAAGCTCTCCCTACACTGTCACACCAAAAACCGTGACAGCAGGAATTTTGATTTTGAAAATCAGAACAGATTTTGGGAAGAACCGTATGCATGAATATGCTATGATTTTGAAAAGGGCGATCGAAACAAAAACTGAAATTGATGCAAAAACAGATAGCTCAAATTAATAAAGACAGAGATATCACTCTCCCTGTCTTTTATAACATAAGCTCAAAGAAACACAAAGCATCAGCAGCTAAATAATTTCCGCATACCATCAGAGCACTTTTAAAGCATTTTAAAACAGATAGCTCAAGAGTTTTAAAATAAATGCTCGTTAGAACAACCTTCTATGATACCACTTGTTAGGACCGAAGGATCATATCTCACCAAATGCGATACTAAATAGAACAAGAGCCGAGAGATCTCATCCTGAAACAGGAAAATGAAGCGCAATGCTTCGGTTCTTGAACATTAAATAGAGAGCACCGGAGACAGATCTGGTATGAAATAAAATCATGCGGAAAACACCAGAACTGAATCCTTATTTTTAAAACTAATGCAAACAGATTTCTGTTTCATAGAAATCTGCTACTGTGCAAGTGTGCAATCTGAAATGTATGCGTGCTAAAATAAATATGCGTATGCGGAACTGTAAATAAAAGAATACAATACACTGATATTTGTTTATGGATTTTCGGAGCTCAATCTCATTCATCTCCCTTCTTCCTCCTCAGAAGGTTCCACTAGAATAAGAGTCACCGAGCCTCACTCCAGGTGAACTCCAAGCTTCAACAAGTGCACACCAGCCGCAACTGTGTGTCTAACTAAACAAGAACTTGTTCAACGTCTCTGTTCAAAGACTAATGAGTCACCGAGCCTCGCTCCAGATGAACTCCTATCAGCACCAATGCACACCAGCCGCAACTGTGTGTCTAACTAAACAGGAACTTGTTTTACGTCTCTGTTCAAAGACTACAATGATCGTTTTGTGATTCACTCGCTATTCTAAATAGCTCAACTCACGAAATGTGCGGGTGAATCTGTGTGTGAGATTTTTACAATGTGAACTCTCTGTTTTTCTCTGTTTCTCACACACTAGGGAAATGCTCTACAAAAGCTGATTTAGACTCAACAGTCGACACTCGTAGTAAACTCCTCTCTAATGGTGGTCGACTGCTTCATCTCTGTTTTTCTTCCCTTTTTGTTGTTGTCTCCTTTTCGTTTTTAATCTTTTCTGTGCATCAACAACCACATTTCTTCAATGGCGCTTCTCGTATATAAAGCCTCTGTTCAAATTCAATCCGTTGGACACAAGTTCTTCCCGTTGAAAGATGTTCTGTAAAGTACTGACAGGGAGTTGTCCTTGTGTCCTTTCTTTTGCAGGCTTTTATCGCCTTTTGATTTGGCTTAAAAATTCCAGAAGCTGATCTAAACCAACGGCTGATTAAGCTCAGCAGTTGACTGCTGATTAGTCAACTGCTTCGCTTCTTTGTGTTCAACTGCTGATCAACAACTGAATGCTTGCAACGGCTGATTTCTTCAACATCTGAAGCATCTTACTGCTGAATCACTCTTCTGCTGAATCGTTCTTCTGTTTACTGCTGATTGCCTCAACTGATCCACATCTCTGCTTCAACGTCTGTTTCTTCTTCATCAGCTGATTCATTTTACCTTTAGTGCTCCAGCTGGTTCAACTTGTCTTTGCACATCAGCTGTTGTATCTTCGTCTTTATGCTACGTCTGATACAACTTTGTCGCAACAGCTGATCAACATCTGATTTGTTCTCCAGCTGGTCTTTCTTAATCTTAACGCAACAGCTGGTCCATAGCGTTCCAGCTGATTATTAGTGTTCCAGCTGGTTGAACTTATTGCTCCAGCTGGTACATCTTCTCCTTAGCGCTCCAGCTGGTCCATCTTCTCCTTTAGCGAATATCACAGCTGCTGGTCTAATTTGGCCTCCGCATAATTATGAACAACTGACTCAACTTTGGACGTCTCCATTGCTAATTCAGCTGCCGTCTAAGTGATAAACCAAACCAGCTGTGAACTTTATCTTTTCTGCAGCTGATCCATCTTTGCGCACCAGCTAGTTCAATTGCTCCAGCTGATCCATCTTCGCGCACATCTGAACCAACTTGCATATTTTCGCATGAGACCAGTTCTACCCCTCCGGAACGATCCAACGAGCACAACTCATGAAACTATGTTTGATGACCTAAGCTGCTTTTAGGCCAAATTCCTTCGTTTAGGCCTCCGAAATCGCGTTTTACTGTTTTCAGCTCTTGTTCTGCTACGGTATCTGATTCAACTTCTCTTGTCGTATTTCCAACTAACATCTGCACACTTAGTAGAAACGATAGAAACACAATAATAGGTTTTGTGTAATTCAAAACTCAGATCTGGATCTGTTATCCAGATCCATCAATCTCTCCATTTTGATTTACACAAAACCTCAAATAACATATGCATGAAAATAACAATTCTCTCCCTTTATGTGGGAATAAAAAAAGGTAAGAAATACTGGTCTTCCCGTACTAAATTTTAAAATTAGAAGCTCTCTCTACATTGCCACACCAAAACCGTAGATCTGTTATCCAGATCCATCAATCTCTCCATTTTGATTTACACAAAACCTCAAATAACATATGCATGAAAATAACAATTCTCTCCCTTTATGTGGGAATAAAAAAAAGGTAGAAATCTGGTCTTCCCGATAAATTTTAAAATGAAGCTCTCTCTACATTGCCACACCAAAAACCGTGACAGTAGGATTTTGATTTTGAAAATCAAAATAGATTTTGGTAAGAACCGTATGCATGAATATGCTATGATTTTGAAAAGGGCGATCGAAACAAAAATTGAAACTGATGCAATAACAGATAGCTCAAATTAATAAAGACAGAGATATCACTCTCCCTGTCTTTTATAACATAAGCTCAAAGAGACACAAAGCATCAGCAGCTGAAATAATTTCCGCATACCATCAAAGCACTTTTAAAGAATTTTAAAACAGATAGCTCAAGCATTTTAAAATAAATGCTCGTTCAAGAACAACCTGCTCTGCTACCACTTGTTAGGACGGAAGGATCAGTTCTCACCAAATGCGATACTAAATAAAACAAGAGCCGAGAGATCTGATCCTGAAACAAGAAAATGAAGCGCAATGCTTCGGTTCTTGAACATTAAATAGAGAGCACCGGAGACATATCTGGTATGAAATAAAATCATGTGGAAAACACCAGAACTGAATCCTAATTTTTAAAACTAATGCAAATAGATTTCTGTTTCACAGAAATCTGCTACTGTGCAAGTGTGCAATCTGAAATGTATGCGTGCTAAAATAAATATGCGTATGCGGAACTGTAAATAAAAGAATACAATACACTGATATTTGTTAAGGGATGTTCGGAGCTCAATCTCCTACATCTCCCCTTCTTCTTCCTCGGAATGTTCCACTAGAAGAAGAGAACCGAGCCTCGCTCTAGGTGAACTCCAAGCTTCAACAAGTGCACACCAGCCGCAACTGTGTGTCAAACTAAACAAGAACTTGTTCAACGTCTCTGTTCAAAGACTAATGAGTCACCGAGCCTCGCTCCAGATGAACTCATATCAGCACCAATGCACACCAGCCGCAACTGTGTGTCTAACTAAACAGGAACTTTTTTTACGTCTCTGTTCAAATACTACAATGATGGTTTTGTGATTCACTCGCTATTCTAAATAGCTAAACTCACGAAATGTGCGGGTGAATCTGTGTGTGAGATTTTACAATGTGAACTCTCTGTTTTTCTCTGTTTCTCACACACTAGGGAAATGCTCTACAAAAGCTGATTTAGACTCAGCAGTCGACACTCGTAGTAAACTCCTCTCTAATGGCGGTCGACTGCTTCGTCTATGTTTTTCTTCCCTTTTTGTTGTTGTCTCCTTTTCGTTTTTAATCTTTTCTGTGCATCAACAACCACATTTATTCAATGGCGCTTCTCGTATATAAAGCCTCTGTTCAAATTCACTCCGTTGGACACAAGTTCTTCCCGTTGAAAGATGTTCTGTAAAGTACTGACAGGGAGTTGTCCTTGTGTCCTTTCTTTTGCAGGCTTTTATCGTCTTTTGATTTGGCTTAAAAATTCGAGCAGCTGATCTAAACCAACGGCTGATTAAGCTCAGCAGTTGACTACTGATTAGTCAACTGCTTCGCTTCTTTGTGTTCAACTGCTGATCAACAACTGAATACTTGCAACGGCTGATTTCTTCAACATCTGAAGCATCTTACTGCTGAATCGTTCTTCTGTTTACTGCTGATCTGTTCTATGCCAAATCTGAAAATCCGAAAACACCAACGGAAAAACCAATTCCTTCAAATCTAAAAACCCGATAGTTAACGTTTCCGTTAGCTAATCCTCACCCAAATCTGATTATCTAATTAACAACAACTGACTCAACTTTGGACGTCTCCATTGCTAATCCAGCTGCCGTCTAAGTGATTAAACCAAACCAGCTGTGAACTTTATCTTTTCTCCAGCTGATCCATCTTTGCGCACCAGCTGGTTCAGTTGCTCCAGCTGATCCATCTTCGATCACATCTGAACCAACTTGCATATTTTCGCATGAGACCAGTGCTACTCCCTTCGGAACGATCCAACGAGCACAACTCATGAAACTATGTTTGATGACCTAAGCTGCTTTTCGGCAAAATTCCTTCGTTTAGGCCTCCGAAATCGCGTTTTACTGTTTTCAGCTCTTGTTCTGCTACGGTATCTAATTCAACTACTCTTGTTGTATTTCCAGCTAACATCTGCACACTTAGTAGAAACGTTAGAAACACAATAACAGGTTTTGTGTAATTCAAAACTCAGATCTGGATCTGTTATCCAGATCCATCAATCTCTCCCTTTTTGATTTACACAAAACCTCAAATAACATATGCATGAAAATAACAATTCTCTCCCTTTTTGTGGGAATCAAAAAGGGGTAGAAATCTGGTCTTCCCGATGAATTTTAAAATGAAGCTCTCCCTACACTGCCACACCAAAAACCGTGATAGCAGGAATTTTGATTTTGAAAATCAAAACAGATTTTCGGAAGAACCGTATGCATGACTATGCTATGATTTTGAAAAGGGCGATCGAAACAAAAACTGAAACTGATGCAAAAACAGATAGCTCAAATTAATAAAGACAGAGATATCACTCTCCCCGTCTTTTATAACATAAGCTCAAAGAAACACAAAGCATCGGCAGCTGAAGTAATTTCCACATACCATCAGAGCACTTTTAAAGCATTTTAAAGCATTTTAAAACAGCTCGGGCGGCCTTATCCTCATTTTGACGGCCCAATCGACTAGGAACATGTTCAGAATACACAGCGACTATTAGATGTGTTTCATGATAGCCGTCATACCCACTATCACATCTAACATACGCTTTAGTGTAATCTAGGTCTTTGCTCAACACATTTGTAAATCATTACACACATAATGAAAGTAAAGAATGCCATATAAAAGAATACGAATATCATATATAAAGATCGTTTGTACAAGAGTCAATGAAAACCCACACGCCACAAGTTGGCTAGTTGGGCATCTACTCTAACACTTGTTAGAACCGAAAATAGGAGATTAATTCAAGAGACCGCTGCTACTGATAAATAAAAATTTTTGCGCTGCTATAAAGGAGCTACAATAGCTCATGGTTCTTGAACATAAATCGAGCACCGGAGACAGATCTGGTATGTAATAAAACATGCGGAAAACACCAGAACTGAATCCTAAATTTTAAAACAACAGAAACAGATTAATGTTCAACATAAATCTGTTCGACTGTGCAAGTGTGCAATCTGAAATGCGTGTGTGCTAATATTAAAGTGCATATGCGGAATAAATAACAGAATACAATACACAAATATTTGTTTCTGGAAGTTCGGAGCTCAATCTCCTACATCTCCCCTTCTTCCTTCTTCAGGAAGGTTCCACTAGAAGAAGAGTCACCGAGCCTCACTCCAGGTGAACTCCAAGCTTCAACAAGTGCACACCAGCCGCAACTGTGTGTCTAACTAAACAAGAACATGTTTAACGTCTATGTTCAAAGACTACAATGATAGTTTTTGTGATTCACTCGCTATTCTAAATAGCTCAACTCACGAAATGTGCGAGTGAATCTGTGTGTGATATTTTTACAATAAAACGCTCAACTCTCTATTTCTATATTTCTCACACACTAGGGAAGTTGCTTCTACTAAAGCTAATTCTAGCTCAGCTGTCAACTGCAATAAGCTTCTCTATGTATGATAGTTGACAGCTTCGCTTCAGGTTCATCTTCCCTTTGATTGTTGTCTCCTTTTGATTTAATCTTTTTTGTGCAACAACAACCTGCTTTCTTCAATGGCGCTTCTCGTATATAAAGCCTCTTTTCAAATTCAACCCGTTGGACACAAGTTCTTCCCGTTGAAAGATGTTCTGTAAAGTACTGACAGGGAGTTGTCCTTGTGTCATATCTTTTGCAGGCTTTTATCGTCTTTTGATTTGGATTAAAAATTCCAGCAGCTGATCTAAACCAACAGCTGATTAAGCTCAGCAGTTGACTACTGATTAGTCAACTGCTTCGCTTCTTTGTGTTCAACTGCTGATCAACAACTGAATGCTTGCAACGGCTGATTTCTTCAACATCTGAAGCATCTTACTGCTGAATCACTCTTCTGCTGAATCGTTCTTCTGTTTAATGCTGATTGCCTCAACTGATCAACATCTCTGCTTCAACGTCTGTTTCTTCATCAGCTGATTCATTTTCCCTTTAGCGCTCCAGCTGGTTCAACTTTTCTTGCACATCAGCTGTTGTATCTTCGTCTTTGCGCTACGTGTGATACAACTTTGTCGCAACAGCTGATTTGTTCTCCAGCTGGTCTTTCTTCATCTTAACGCAACAGCTGGTCCATAGCGTTCCAGCTGATTATTAGTGTTCCAGCTGGTTCAACTTATTGCTCCAGCTGGTCCATCTTCTCCTTAGCGCTCCAGCTGTTCCATCTTCTCCTTAGCGCTCCAGCTGGTCCATCTTCTCCTTCAGCGAACATCACAGCTGCTGGTCTAATCAGCTGGTCCATAGCGTTCCATCTGATTCTTAGTGTTCCAGCTGGTTCAACTTATTTCTCCAGCTGGTCCATCTTCTCCTTTGCGCTCCAGCTGGTTCATCTTCTCTTTTGCGCTCCAGCTGGTCCATCTTCTCCTTTGCGAATATCACAGCTGCTGGTCTAATTTGGCCTCATCCTAATTACGAACAACTGACTCAACTTTGGACGTCTCCATTGCTAATCCAGCTGCCGTCTAAGTGATAAAACAAACCAGCTGTGATCTTTATCTTTTCTCCAGTAGATCCATCTTTGCGCACCAGCTGGTTCAGTTGCTCCAGCTGATCCATCTGAACTAACTTGCATATTTACGCATGAGACCCATGCTCTCCCTCCGGAACGATCCAACGAGCACAACTCATCAAACTTTGTTTGATGACCTAAGCTGCTTTTCGGCCAAATTTCTTCATTTAGGCCTCCGAAATCGCGTTTTACTGTTTTCAGCTCTTGTTTTGCTACGGTATCTGATTCAACTTCTCTTGTTGTATTTCCAGCTAACATCTGCACACTTAGTAGAAACGTTAGAAACACAATAACATGTTTTGTGTAATTCAAAACTCAGATCTGGATTTGTTATCCAGATCCATCAATCTCTCCCTTTTTGATTTACACAAAACCTCAAATAACAAATGCATGGTCTTAACAATTCTCTCCCTTTTTGTGGGAATCAAAAAGGATAGAAATTTTGTCTTCCCGATGAATTTAAAAATGAATCTCTCCCTAAACTACCACACCAAAAACCGTGACAGCAGGAATTTTGATTTTGAAAATCAAAACAGATTTTGGGAAGAACCGTATGCATGAATGATATGATTTTGAAAGAGCTGAAAGTGTGCTTCTGCTTTAGCTTATATATGCAGAGAAAGATTAATAATCACTCTCCCTATCTATTATAATAGAAGCTCAAACATTTTTTTTTAAAAAAAAAATGAAGCACCAGCTGAAATTCCGCATAACTATCAGAGCACAAAAATAAGTTTTGTTTCAAAAAGAAATGCTCGTTCAAGAACAACCTGCTCTGATACCACTTGTTAGGACCGAAAATAGGAGATTAATTCAAGCGAGCGCTGCTACTGATAAATAAAAATTTTTGCACTGCTATAAAGTAGCTACAATAGCTCATGGTTCTTGAACATAAATCGAGCATCGGAGACAGATCTGGTATGTAATAAAACATGCGGAAAACACCAGAACTGCATCCTAAATTTTAAAACAACACAAACAGATTTATGTTCAACATAAATCTGTTCGACTGTGCAAGTGTGCAATCTGAAATGCGTGTGTGCTAATATTAAAGTGCATATGTGGAATAAATAACAGAATACAATACACAGATATTTGTTTCTGGAAGTTCGGAGCTCAATCTCCTACATCTCCCCTTCTTCCTTCTTCAGGAAGGTTCCACTAGAAGAAGAGTCACCGAGCCTCGCTCCAGGTGAACTCCAAGCTTCAACAAGTGCACACCAGCCGCAACTGTGTGTCTAACTAAACAAGAACATGTTTAACGTCTCTGTTCAAAGACTACAATGATAGTTTTTGTGATTCACTTGCTATTCTAAATAGCTCAACTCACAAAATGTGCGAGTGAATCCGTGTGTGAGATTTTTACAATAAAACGCTCAACTCTCTGTTTCTATATTTCTCACACACTAGGGAAGTTGCTTCTACAAAAGCTAACTCTAGCTCAGCTGTCAACTGCAATAAGCTTCTCTATGTATGATAGTTGACAGCTTCGCTTCAGGTTCATCTTCCCTTTGATTGTAGTCTCCTTTTGATTTAATCTTTTTTGTGTGACAACAACCTGCTTTCTTCAATGGCGCTTCTCGTATATAAAGCCTCTGTTCAAATTCAATCCGTTGGACACAAGTTCTTCCCGTTGAAAAATTTTTTGTAAAGTACTGACAGGGAGTTGTTCTTGTGTCATTTGTTTTGCAGGCTTTTATCGTCTTTTCTAAACCTAATTTTTAAGGTCGTCGACTAGATTTTGTTGTCGACTATAAGCTCAGCAGTTGACTACTGATTAGTCAACTGCTTCGCTTCTTTGTGTTCAACTGCTGATCAACAACTGAATGCTTGCAACGGCTGATTTCTTCAACATCTGAAGCATCTTACTGCTGAATCACTCTTCTGCTGAATCGTTCTTCTGTTTACTGCTGATTGCCTCAACTGATCAACATCTCTGCTTCAACTTCTATTTCTTCTTCATCAGCTGATTCATTTTCCCTTTAGCGCTCCAGCTGGTTCAACTTGTCTTTGCACATCAGCTGTTGTATCTTCGTCTTTGCGCTACGTCTGATACAATTTTTTCGCAACAGCTGATCAACATCTGATTTGTTTTCCAGTTGGTATTTCTTCATCTTAACGCAACAGCTGGTCCATAGCGTTCCATTTGATTCTTAGTGTTCCAGCTGGTTCAACTTATTTCTCCAGCTGGTCCATCTTCTCCTTTGCGCTCCAGCTGGTTCATCTTCTCCTTTGCACTCCAGCTGGTCCATCTTCTCCTTTGCGAATATCACAGCTGCTAGTCTAATTTGGCCTCCTCCTAATTACGAACAACTGACTCAACTTTGGAAGTCTCCATTGCTAATCCAGCTGCCGTCTAAGTGATAAAACAAACCAGCTGTGATCTTTATCTTTTCTCCAGTTGATCCATCTTTGCGCACCAGCTGGTTCAGTTGCTCCAGCTGATCCATCTGAACTAACTTGCATATTTACGCATGAGCCCAATGCTACTCCCTCCGGAATGATCCAACGAGCACAACTCATGAAGCTTCGTTTGATGACCTAAGCTGCTTTTCGGCCAAATTACTTCATTTAGGCCTCCGAAATCGCGTTTTACTGTTTTCAGCTCTTGTTCTGCTACGGTATCTGATTCAACTTCTCTTGTTGTATTTCCAGCTAACATCTGCACACTTAGTAGAAACGTTAGAAACACAATAACAGGTTTTGTGTAATTCAAAACTCAGATCTGGATCTGTTATCCAGATCCATCATGGTTGTTACCAGGTATTTGATACATGTTATGTTGTATTGTTTGTCGTGGGCTTGTAGCCTTTGTTGGTTAATTTTGTAAACTGGGATTACTTTGAGTATTGTCGTATTTTAAATTAAATTTTGTTAAACCATCAGGCCAAAAGCGAAAAAAAAAATTACCCACTTTTTAGTAGCTTCCGCTTGTGTTGTGTGGTTTTACTCTGTTGTGAGCACGAGGCCTGACACAATATCTGGAGACATTATCTGTACGGGGAGAAGTGTGAGATATTTACAGATCATAAGAGTTTGAAGTACATCCTTACCCAGAAGGAATTAAATATGAGACAGAGGAGGTGGCAAGAGCTAGTTAAATATTACGACTATACTATTAGCTACCACCCAGGAAAAGCCAACGTGGTGGCAGATGCTCTTAGCAGGAAATCTATAGGATTAGCCCAGCTTATTGTCCAAAGACCCTTAGCTTATGAGACTGAAATTTTTGGCTAGAGCTGATTCCCCGTTATAGTAGCGCAGTTCTAGCATATCTCTCTATTCGATCAAATCTGTTGGATTACATCCGAGAAGGACAACTGTTAGATGAACAGTTGCAGAAGTGGGTTAAACAAGACATAGAGAGAGGTAGTAATCTCTATACTTCAGCAGAAGGAGCTATCAGATTTCGAGGTAGATTGTGGATTCCTAGTGTGAATAATTTGAGATCAGAACTGATGACAGAAGCTCATACAGCCCCATATTCAGTACATCCAGGGAGCACTAAGATGTACAAAGATCTTCAGAAGCTGTATTGGTGGCCAGGCAGGAAACGCGATGTTGCTAGATTTGTTTCAGAATGCCTGACTTGTCAGTTGGTCAAAGCTGAGCATCAGAGACCAGCTGGGATGCTAAAACCCCTGCCGATACCCGAATGGAAGTGGGAGAGTATTGCGATGGATTTTGTAGTTGGTTTACCCAGATCTGTCCAAGGCTGCAATTCAATTTGAGTTATAGTAGACCGACTTACCAAATCTGCTCATCTTACCAGTCAAAACACCTTATGATGTTAGCAAATATGCTGAGTTGTACGTAAGGGAGATAGTAAGACTCCATGGAATTCCAGTCTCCATCGTATCTGACAGAAATCCAAAGTTTACGTCAGCTTTCTGGAAGAGTCTACACAGAGCTTTAGGTACCAAGTTATCCTTTAGCACAGCTTTTCACCCCGAGACAGATGGTCAATCAGAAAGGGTGATTCAGATATTAGAAGATATGCTTAGAGCTTGCATCGTTGATTTTTCAGAAAGCTGGGACTCAAAGCTGCTTTTGGTAGAATTCACGTACAACAATAGTTTCCAAGCATCCATTCAGATGGCCCCTTACGAAGCTCTCTATGGCAGAAAGTGTAGGACACCCATTTATTGGGATGAGATAGGAGAACGAGCTGGTTTGGGACCAGACTTAGTAGAATAGACTGCTGAAACTATTAAGAAAGTGAGAGATCGATTGAAAACTGCTCAAATCAAGAAAAAGAGCTATGCTGATGTCAGACGCCGCGAGCTAAGCTTCAAATCTGGAGACCATGTCTTCTTGAAGGTAGCACCGATGAAAGGCGTAATGAGATTTGGGAAGAAGGGTAAGCTAAGCCCAAGGTTCATTGGTCCATTAGAGATTGATGGATCTGGATAACAGATCCAGATCTGAGTTTTGAATTACACAAAACCTTTTATTGTGTTTCTAACATTTCTACGTAGTGTACAGATTTAACAGAAGAGTCTAAAGAAGAGCTGGAATAAGACTTGAGAAATCAGTATCGCTAAAGAGTGAAATCTAGAAGAGATCTGACGTGAAGAAGAATAAGAGATGATGTGAGGAGTCTGCGAGAAGTAAAGTCTGAATGTGAAGTGAAAAGTAGAAGAAGTATGATCGAGTAAAGAGAAAGAGAAATCTGTGAAGTCTGGATCGCTAAAGAAGGAGAAGTCTGATCAATATGAATTAAGGAGAAATATGGACGTGACAAATAATGTTCAGCTGAAGAGTTTTTGGTTCAGCTGGAGTAGCTGAACCAGCTGGTGAGCGAAAAAGGATTAGCTGGAGAAGTCTGAATTGAAAAAATCTGATAATAGGAGAAGATACCCGATGAAGAGATGAAGTCTGGAAGAGACCGATGATCAGAAGAAATCTGATGAAGTAATCTGGAGAGATCTGTTGAAGTTTGGCAGACGTATGAAGAGAAGTTTCGATATGAACAGTAGAAGTCTTAACGTCTGAGAGGAGAGTCTCGAAGAAATCTGATGTACAGGAGGAGTCTGGCAGACGTAAGCGAGAAGAGATCTGAAGAAGAATTAATGAAGAGTATGTTGATAACAGGAGAAATCCGGGAGAAGTCTGGAAGAGTTCGATGAAGAAGAGAGGTGAAGTCTGATGAGGAACCTGGAAGAGATCGATAAACAGGAGAAATCTCGAAGAGACATGATGAGCAGAGAAGTCTGAAGGAGCGCCTTACGTGAAGAGAAGTCTGAAACGCTGAAATGCTAAAGAGAAGGTTGATCAGATGTCTACTGTAGAAGATGATCTCATACATCGAACAGGAAGAATCTCAGACGCAAGGAAGTAATCTGAATCAGATTAGGAGCAGATGATTCAGATAATGAACAGATGTTTATAAGTTGAAAAGAGGAAAAGTTAAATCAGATGTTGAGCGCTAAGAAGAAAATAAACCAGACGTAGCGTAAAGACAAAATTGAAACAGACGTTGTGCGAAGACATAAATAAATCAGCTGTTGCGCAAACGTAAATGAATCAGACGTCAATGGGAAGTGAAGATAAATCAGCTGTTGCGCAAAGACGTAAAACAATCAGACGTTGAACCAGTAGTTGCGCTAAGAAGAATATGGTTCAGTTGTTGCGCGTTAATTAGGATGAATCAGCTGTAAGGATGAAAAGTTTCAAATGTTGATCGGCTGTAAGAATGAAGATGTTATCAGATGTTGATGAGTTGAAGAATAGAGCAGAAGTTGTTAAAACAGTTGACGAATCAGTTGAAGAGAAGAGAAATTGTTATCAGTTGACGAAACAGCGAACGATATCAGTAGTTGTGAAGCGAAGATAATATCAGATGTTGAGCAGATGTCGATCAGACGTTGCGAAGAGAAGATGGAATCAGACGTCGTTCAAATGTGAACAGTAGTTGATATCAGAGGTTGATCAGCTGTTGGACTAAAGAGATCTAATGAAGGAACAATGAACAGCAGCTGTTCAAATGAGAAGACAAGCCATCAGCTGATATCAGGCGTTGATTAAATGCGAAGAGAAGACAACAGCTGATGAGCAATATGTAATACAAAGAAAGACAATAGCTGAGCAAACAGCTGTTGAATCAGACGTGATAAAACAAACATTCAGGCGAAGCAATTGACTTCGTCAATTGCTGAGCCTTCAGCTGTTGAGTACATCAACCGATTTAAAAGGGAAAGAATCAGTGGCTGAAATTAAGTCGTACAAATGCCTTAAATCAAGGGGACAAGATTTACTATTCTGGGAAATAGTACAATTTACATAGGATGATTGTACCAATTTGGGAAGAAGACAAATTAGCTTTTACAAGCGCAGAAAGGTTTTTTTGAATCTACTGTCTAACGACCATATTTGAATGGAAGATATATATACAAGATTGGTTGAAGAAAAAGATGGATCGATCGAAACACACACTTGCAGACACAAAAATAGAGGGAAGAATAGAAGAACGAAGCAGTCGACCACCATTAGAGAGGAGCTTACAACGAGCGTCGACTGCTGAGTTCTAATCAACTTTTTAGGAGCATTTCCTAGTTGTGTGAGATATTATTATTATTACGAGAGTTGTTCTTACACTGTATATCTCACACACATAGATTCATTCACATTCTTGAGAGTTGAGCAAAATTGTATAGTGAATGATCTCAAACCCAAAAATCAGATCCCGTCCAAGCACGAAGACGTTCAACTCTGTGTCTGTAGCCTTTCTCACAGAGACGTAAAACAAGTGATTGAGTGGAGTTCTAGGAGTTCAAATTTGGGCAGTGGGTAAGTCCCAAATTTTATTGGGTCTGAAGATCAAATCTTCTAGTGGAACCTTTCGAGGCGGAAGAAGGGGAGACGTAGGATATTTATATCCGAACTTCCATAAACAAACATTGAATAATTTCTTTATGTTTTCCAGCATTCCGCACTTGCATTTATTTAGCACGCATGACACATTTGATGGCATACACACACGCACAAATCTGTTTGGCACAAACAGATGTCACGCATTTGAAATTCAGATTTCGCATGCTCTGTTGTGTTTACTTTTGTTTAGCAGAAATCTGATTTCATCGAGTTTTAAATTATTAGGATTCAGTTATGGTGTTTTCCGCATGATTTCATTTCATACCAAATCTATCTCCGGTGCTCTGTTTTATGTTCAAGAACCATGAGCTATTGTAGCTCCTTTATAGCAGCGCAAAATTTTTATTTAACAGTAGCAGCGCTCTTTAATTTTTCTTTATTTTTATGGATCAGATCTCACGGCCCTCGCTTATGTTATGTTGTTTATTTTATTGCATCTCGAGATCTGATCCTTCGGTCCTAACAAGTGGTATCAGAGCAGGTTGTTCTTGAACGAGCATTTTTTTTAAAACGCATGTGCTATTTGTTTTTAAATGCTTTAACTGTTTTGAAGAGCTTAATTTATGAAGATAGGGAGAAGAATGATTTTTGAACTTCGGTTGATCATTTGTCGAGCTGACACGGAATGCGCGAGTTCCGTGTGGATGCCAAGATTCTATTTTGGTTGGGCTGTTTTCAGCACATGTGACAAAATAGGAGAAATGAAAGAGATCTGATGGTTCGATTATTGTTTTTATCCAAGTATGAATAATTTAAGCAAATTCTGTAGCGCATGTTCTTATTTGAAACAAGTTCTATTCAAGTGCTCTTATGTGTTCTCAAAATCTGTTATGCGGAATTTCAGCTGATGCTTTGTTGTTATTTGAGCTTACATTATAAAAGACATGGAGAGTGATAACTTTGGAATTGCAGAGCATTGTTCCAAAAGAACGTGCAGTGATATGTCTTCTGACGAGCTGACACAGATCTTGCGAGATTTGTGTGTATGCCAAGACTTTGAATTCTGTTTGTCGGGAAAACCTGTTTTTCGATTCCTTTTTTATTCCCACAAAAAGGGAGAGAATTGTTAGATTATGCATCTGTTATTTGAGGTTTTGTGTAAATCAAAAAGGGAGAGATCGATGGATCTGGATAACAGATCCAGATCTGAGTTTTGAATTACACAAAACCTGTTATTGTGTTTCTAACATTTCTACGTAGTGTACAGATTTAACAAAAGAGATCTAAAGAAGAGCTGGAATAAGACTTGAGAAATCAGTATCGCTAAAGAGTGAAATCTGGAAGAGATCTGACGCGAAGAAGAATAAGAGATGATGTGAGGAGTCTGCGAGAAGTAAAGTCTGAATGTGAAGTGAAAAGTAGAAGAAGTATGATCGAGTAAAGAGAAAGAGAAATCTGTGAAGTCTGGATCGCTAAAGAAGGAGAAGTCTGATCAATATGAAGTAAGGAGAAATATGGACGTGACAAATAATGTTCAGCTGAAGAGTTTTTGGTTCAGCTGGAGTAGCTGAACCAGCTGGTGAGCGAAAAAGGATTAGCTGGAGAAGTCTGAATTGAAAGAATCTGATAACAGGAGAAGATACCCGATGAAGAGATGAAGTCTGGAAGAGACCGATGATCAGAAGAAATCTGATGAAGTAATCTGGAGAGATCTGTTGAAGTTTGGCAGACGTATGAAGAGAAGTTTCGATATGAACAGTAGAAGTCTTAACGTTTGAGAGGAGAGTATCGAAGAAATCTGATGTACAGGAGGAGTCTGGCAGACGTAAGCGAGAAGAGATCTGAAGAAGAATTAATGAAGAGTATGTTGATAACAGGAGAAATCCGGGAGAAGTCTGGAAGAGTTCGATGAAGAAGAGAGGTGAAGTCTGATGAGGAACCTGGAAGAGATCGATAAACAGGAGAAATCTGGAAGAGACATGATGAGCAGAGAAGTCTGAAGGAGCGCCTTACGTGAAGAGAAGTCTGAAACGCTGAAATGCTAAAGAGAAGGTTGATCAGATGTCTACTGTAGAAGATGATCTCAGACGTCGAACAGGAAGAATCTCAGACGCAAGGAAGTAATCTGAATCAGATGAGGAGCAGATGATTCAGATAATGAACAGATGTTTATAAGTTGAAAAGAGGAAAAGTTAAATCAGATGTTGAGCGCTAAGAAGAAAATAAACCAGACGTAGCGCAAAGACAAAGATGAAACAGACGTTGTGCGAAGACATAAATAAATCAGCTGCTGGGCAAACGTAAATGAATCAGACGTCGATGCGAAGTGAAGATAAATCAGCTGTTGCGCAAAAACGTCAAACAATCAGACGTTGAACCAGTCGTTGCGCTAAGAAGAAGATGGTTCAGTTGTTGCGCGTTAATGAGGATGAATCAGCTGTAAGGATGAAAAGTTTCAAATGTTGATCAGCTGTAAGAATGAAGATGTTATCAGATGTTGATGAGTTGAAGAATAGAGCAGAAGCTGTTAAACAGTTTACGAATCAGTTGAAGAGAAGAGAAGCTGTTATCAGTTGACGAAACAGCGAACGATATCAGTAGTTGTGAAGCGAAGATAATATCAGATGTTGAGCAGATGTCGATCAGACGTTACGAAGAGAAGATGGAATCAGACGTCGTTCAAATGTGAACAGTAGTTGATATCAGAGGTTGATCAGTTGTTGGACTAAAGAGATCTAATGAAGGAACAATGAACAACAGCTGTTCAAATGAGAAGACAAGCCATCAGCTGATATCAGGCGTTGATTAAATTTGAAGAGAAGACAACAACTGATGAGCAATATGTAATACAAAGAAAGACAACAGCTGAGCAAACAGCTGTTGAATCAGACGTGATAAAACAAACATTCAGGCGAAGCAATTGACGAAGTCAGTTGCTGAGCCTTCAGCTGTTGAGTACATCAACAGATTTAAAAGGGAAAGAATCAGTGGCTGAAATTAAGTCGTACAAATGCCTTAAATCAAGGGGACAAGATTAGTACTATTCTGGGAAATAGTACAATTTACAGAGGATGATTGCACCAATTTGGGAAAAAAACTAATTAGCTTTTACAAGCGCAGAAAGGTTTTTTTGAATCTTCTGTCTAACGGCCATATTTGAATGGAAGATATATATACAAGATTGGTTGAAGAAAAAGATGGATCGATCAAAACACACACTTGCAGACACAAAAACAGAGGGAAGAAAAATAGAAGAACGAAGCAATCGACCACCATTAGAGAGGAGCTTACAACGAGCGTCGACTGCTGAGTTCTAATCAGCTTTTTTGGAGCATTTCCCAGTTGTGTGAGATATTATTATTATTATTACAAGAGTTGTTCTTACACTGTATATCTCACACACAGAGATTCATTCACATTCTTGAGAGTTGAGCAAAATTGTATAGTGAATGAATCTCAAACCCAAAAATCAGATCCCGTCCAAGCACGAAGACATTAAACTTTGTGTCAGTAGCAATTCTCACTGATGCGTAAAACAAGTGATTGAGTGGAGTTCTAGGAGTTCAAATTTGGGCAGTGGGTAAGTCCCAAATTTGATTGGGTCTGTAGATCAAATCTTCTAGTGTAACCTTCCGAGGCGGAAGAAGGGGAGACGTAGGATATTTATATCCGAACTTTCATAAACAAACATTGAGTAATTTATTTATGTTTTCCAGCATTCCGCACTTGCATTTATTTAGCACGCATGACACATTTGATGGCATACACACACGCACAAATCTGTTTGGCACAAACAGATGTCACGCATTGGAAATCAGATTTCGCATGCTCTGTTGTGTTTACTTTTGTTTATTAGAAATCTGATTTCATCGAGTTTTAAATTATTAGGATTCAATTCTGGTGTTTTCCACATGATTTCATTTCATACCAGATCTGTCTTCGGTGCTCTGTTTTATGTTCAAGAACCATGAGCTATTGTAGCTCCTTTATAGCAGCGCAAAATTTTTATTTAACAGTGTTAGAGTAGATGCCCAACTAGCCAACTTGTGGTGTGTGGGTTTATAGACTCTTGTATGAAATGATCTTTATATATGATATTCGCATTTATTCATGGCTTTCTTTATTTTCATTATGACTATAATGTTAACAATAGTGTTGGATAAAGACCTAGAATGCACCATAGTGTATGTTAGATGTTATAGTGGGTATGACGGCTATCATGAAACACATCTAATAGTCACTGTGTATTATGAAATCGTTCCTAGTCGATTGGGCCGTCAAAATGAGGATAAGGCCGCCCGAGATTGAGACTAGTATCTGCGATGCGAAGTACCGTGTTTCATTGGTAGGGAACATTGTGATGTTCTGATCATGCAGATAGATAGTGACCTGGTGATCTATCGAACTACCCTCGTTCGGACTTTCCAAGTGATTACCATTTGTTTAGTGGATAAGTCCGAGGTCTTGGTTGTACTGATTAGTCCTCACGACTCAAAACATCATTGAGACTCTACATGATAGGCGCCTCACTTTGACTCGTTTGCCGACTCACTTGGGATCATTAGGCGGCGGGATAGGGTGAGACCCCGATGCATGTAGGAGTCGATGCTTCGTTGTCGAGGATTCACAGCTCTGATACCACTGTTGGGATAGCGGTGGCGGATCCGGATCCCACTTCCCGGGGCACAGCGGAAGAACAAAATTTGCCCGGAAAGTGTTCAATACATTCGATATAATCTACAAACATTCATAGGGTGTTCGTAGATAGTTACCTTGCTGGCGTCTAGGCGCCTGGCTCCGACCAGTTTCTCGAGGAAACCGACACTTCAAACTGTAGGCGGCGGTAGATCGTCAATCAGGTCCACGACCGGATTCAATCTTCCTCCAATCAGCCTGCACTAGAAAGCTGATGGATTTGCCACGGACGGAATCACCTCGTCGTGGTGATCGAAACAAGTCCGATCACGAAGCTGGCGGCGGACGGCGGTGGCACACGGCGGCGGCGGCGTGAGGCTTTAGAGGAGGGGGCGGCGGCCAACTAGGGAGTCTAGGGTTTGTGTGAGTTAAGTTATGTTATGCAACCCTAGGCTCAAGACTAAGTATAGGTGTGATGGCAAGAGTAGGGCTGGAGTTGAGTGATATTCCGATCGTCCGAGAGTTTCCCAACGTGTTTCCATATGAGATTCCTGGAGTCCCTCCGAAACGTGAGATCGATTTTGTTGGGATCCGGATCACGCCCCCCGGCGAGGCAGCGGAAGAATAGAAAAATCATGTCCGGGAGACGATCAATACGATAAACAATACACAATATGACATTCATAGGGTGTTTAGGTGACTACCTTGCTGGCAACTTGTGCCAGGCTGCGACCGGTTCCGTAAAGAAAACGGCACTTCACGGTAGGCGGCGGTAGATATCGTCAATCAGGTCCACGATCGGAGACGGTATTCCTTCATCAGCCTGCACTAGAAGGCCTGACAAGATCGGCGCGGACGGATTCTCCTCGTCAAGATTGGCCGGAACAAATTCCGGCGAAGAGGCGGCAGCGGCGGCGGCTTATAGAGTGGAGAGGGGGGCGGCGGCCAAAGAGCTAGGTTTAGGGTTTAATGCTTAAGTTGTGTTTATGAAGTCTAAAAGTCTAATTAAATAGACTTAGTAATAATCTTGGACCGGCCCAACGGGCCCGGGTCCAACGGGTGAACATTCGGTTCAACCCCATCACCGTGACTTCATCGTAACTCCGATCGCCGATCAGATCGGACCGATCGATTCAGTTTCCAAAACTGAATACTATGATCTGAAAAACCATTTTTCAGAACCCCAGTGCAAAATGACGGTTTTGCCCCTCAACAGCGGGAAACCCCGGTTTGACCCCTGTTGACTTTTAGGAAGTCGCACTCCCCAAAATCCTCTTCTCGTGCTCAACACATTGAGCTGAGTATCCGTGCGAGAATCTGGAATCCAGTACTTGTGTGACCCTCAATGGTTCAGGTATACAGCTAGCCGTGAGCCCACAACCATTGTGGCTCCGAAATCACAATTCCGGACTTGCCCATCGGATCATGGTAAAGCGTCTAGCAACATCGCCCCATGATCCCCTAGGTATCACTGATAGTGCCTGCAAGAACCAGTTGGTCGTGGTTAGCGTACAGTACGGTCCTTTCAATCCATATATCCCGATCAGATCAACGAAGTCGGCAAACGGGTCAAAGTGAGACGCCTATCATGTAGAGTCTCAATGAGTTTCGAGTCGTGAGGACTAATCAGTACAACCAAGACCTCGGACTTATCCACTCGACAAATGGTAACCACTTGGAAAGTCCGAACGAGGGTAGTTCGATAGATCACCAGGTCACTATCTATCTGCATGCTCAGAACATCACAATGTTCCCTACCAATGAAATGTGGTACTTCGCATCGCAGATATTAGTCTCGAACTCGGGCGGCCTTATCCTCATTTTGACGGCCCAATCGACTAGGAACATGTTCAGAATACACAGTGACTATTAGATGTGTTTCATGATAGCCGTCATACCCACTATCACATCTAACATACACTTTAGTGCATTCTAGGTCTTTACTCAACGCAATTGTAAATCATTATACACACAATGAAAGTAAAGAATGCCATATGATTAAATGCGAATATCATATATAAAGATTGTCATATACAAGAGTCTATAAACCCACACGCCACAAGTTGGCTAGTTGGGCATCTACTCTAACACTTGTGTGACCCTCAATGGTTCAGGGATACAGCTAGCCGTGGGCCCGCAACCATTGCGGCTCCGAAATCACAATTTCGGACTTGTCCAACGGATCATGGTAAAGCGCCTAGAAACATCGCGCCATGATCCCCTAGGTATCACTGATAGTGCCTGCAAGAACCAGTTGGTCGTGTTTAGCGTACAGTACGGTCCTTTCAACACATATATCCCGATCAGATCAACGACCATTGGTAAATCGAGAGTCGCTAGAGATCCGATAGCTATGCATACATCTTGGAGATCGAATAGTGACATCACGAGTGTAACTAGGTAAACCCATTTACCTAAAACACTTCTAGTACTCTGGCAGAGATTTATACACTATTATCCCCTCAGATAGCGACATCCGGTCTAGTCGAGATCATGCCATACATAATACTACCTATTGCCGAGGCATATGGCACACGAGTCACGAGCCGCTACCAGGCCAACCCCGGCCAATTACATTGAAAGGCTGTGAAGGATATTCTTAAGTACTTGCGAAGGACTAAGAATATGTTCATGGTCTATGGGGGTGGTGAACTGAAACTGGAAGGCTATACTGATTCTAGCTTCCAGTGTGACGTGGATGACTCGAAGTCTACCTCTGGATTTGTTTCATGCTCAATGGTGGTGCTGTCTCTTGGAAGAGTTCCAAGCAAGACACCATCGCGGATTCAACCACTGAGGCTGAGTATATTGCAGCATCAGCTGCTGCTAAGGAGGCGGTTTGGATAAGGAATTTCGTCCAAGAGTTGGGCATCATTCCTGATGGAGTTGGTCCAGTCCCGATGTACTACGACAACACGGGTGCCGTTGCGCAAGCAAAGGAGCCTAGGTCTCACCAAAGATCCAAACATATACTGAGCAAATACCACATAATCCGGGATATTGTGGCTAGAGGTGACATAGCAGTTGAGAGAGTCGTCTCTGCGGACAACGTTGCTGATCCATTTATGAAGCCCTTGCCGGGACCGTTGTTTGAAAAACATCACGAAACAATGGGACTGCGTCTGATGAGTAGTTGGCTTTAGGGCAAGTGGGAGATTGTTAGAGTAGATGCCCAACTAGCCAACTTGTGGCGTGTGGGTTTATAGACTCTTGTATGAAACAATCTTTATATATGATATTCGCATTTATTCATGGCTTTCTTTATTTTCATTATGACTATAATGTTAACAATAGTGTTGGATAAAGACCTAGAATGCACCATAGTGTATGTTAGATGTGATAGTGGGTATGACGGCTATCATGAAACACATCTAATAGTCACTGTGTATTATGAAATCGTTCCTAGTCGATTGGGCCGTAAGGCCGCCCGAGATTAAGACTAGCATCTGCGATGCGAAGTACCATGTTTCATTGGTAGGGAACATTGTGATGTTCTGAGCATGCAGATAGATAGTGACCTGGTGATCTATCGAACTACCCTCCTTCAGACTTTCCAAGTGGTTACCATTTGTCGAGTGGA
>KQ993846.1:100930-114040 GCA_001598015.1 Dorcoceras hygrometricum
ACTCATTTGGGGTCATTAGGCGGCGGGACGGGATTGGGCCCCGATGCATGTAGGAGTCGATGCTTCGTTGTCGAGGATTCACCGCTCGCTTACATGCGTGGATATCCTATGCTATCTGAGGGGATAATAGTGTATAAATCTCTGGCCAGAGTACTAGAAGTGTTTTAGGTAAATGGGTTTACCTAGTTACACTCGTGATGTCACTTTTCGATCTCCAAGATGTATGCATAGCTATCGGATCTCTAGCGACTCTCGATTTACCAATGGTCGTTGATCTGATCGGGATATATGTGTTGAAAGGACCGTACTGTACGCTAACCATGACCAACTGGTTCTTGCAGGCACTATCAGTGATACCTAGGGGATCATGGCGCGATGTTTCTAGGCGCTTTACCATGATCCATTGGGCAAGTCCGAAATTGTGATTTCGGAGTCGCAATGGTTGCGGGCCCACGGCTAGCTGTATCCATGAACCATTGAGGGTCACACAAGTACTGGATTCATGATTCTCGCATGGAAACTATGCTCAATGTGTTGAGCATATGAGGAGAATTTTAGGGAGTGCGACTTCCTAAAAGTCAACAGGGGTCAAATTGCGATTTCCCGCTGTTGAGGGGCAAAACTGTCATTTTGACTAAGTAATCTGAAAAATTGTTTTCGCATCATAATACCCAGTTTTGGAAACTGTGTAGATCGGTCCGATCAGATCGTCGATCGGAGTTATGATGAAGTCACGCTGATAGGGATGAACCGAATGTTCATATGTTGGACTGGGCCCGCCCCAGGTCCAATGGGCCGGTTCAAGCCCATCACACCTATACTTAGTCTTGAGCCTAGGGTTGCATAACATAACATAACTCACACAAACCCTAGAATCCCTAGTTGGCCGCCGCCCCTCCTCTAAAGCTTCACGCCGCCGCCGCCTTGCGCCGCCGTGTGCTGTCGCCGTCCGCCGTCCGCCGCCCGCTTCGTGATCGGATTTGTTTCGATCACCGCGACGAGGTGATTCCGTCTGTGGCAAATCCATCAGCTTTCTAGTGCAGGCTGATTGGAGGAAGATTGAATCCGGTCGTGGACCTGATTGATGATCTACCGCCGCCTACAGTTTGAAGTGCCGGTTTTCTCGAGAAACTGGTCGGAGCCAGGCGCCTAGACTCCAGCAAGGTAACTATCTACGAACACCTTATGAATGTTTGTAGATTATATCGAATGTATTGAACACTTTTCGGGCAAATTTTGTTCTTCCGCTGCGCCCCGGGAAGTGGGATCCGGATCCGCCACCGCTATGCCAACAAACAGTAGCAGCGCTCTTTAATTTTTCTTTATTTTTATGGATCAGATCTCACGCCCCTCCCTTATGTTATGTTGTTTATTTTATTGCATCTAGAGATCTAATCCTTCGGTCCTAACAGAGATCTTGGACAAAGTAGGAACGCTGGCTTATATACTAGCTTTCTGTCCTCGGTACATAATGTTTTTCACATATCAGCTTTGAGGAGATATGTTCCCAACCCGTCGCATATTTTATGCTATGAGCCAATCCAACTAGCACCAAATTTGAGCTATGTGGAGCGACCAGAAAGAATTCTTCATAGAGAGAATAGAAAATTAAGAAACCGTAGCATCCCAATGGTTAAAGTTCAGTGGTCTAACCAGTCGGAGCGAGAAGCAACTTGGGAGACAGAAGAAGATATGCGTAGTCTCTACCCAGAGCTGTTTGGTAAGTAAACTTCGAGGACAAAATTTCATTAAGGAGGGTAGAGTTGTAGCGCCCCAAAAATCCATAGAACCACAAATTTATTAGCCTTTCTTTCCTAAGGGCTGTTTTGAGATTTTTGAGCATTCAGATTCTAGATCAAATCTGATTCCTTCTTTTTTTAGATTTGAAGCAACGTCCAGAAGATTCCGAAAGGATTTCGCCCAAGAACAGACCTGAAATAATCCAGAAATGTTTCCTTTCAAAAATAAAAATGAGTTTCTGGATGTGAGCTATGTTTTAGTAAAATGTTGTGGTAAGTTTATAAATCAAAATAATAGTAGGGAACTTTTAACAAATATTTTAAAAAGGACAAAGGAGTTGGCACGGCAGCCATGCCTACTCAAGTATTTTTACCTCTTACTCAATCATTATCCCTTGTATAAAATGATTTACGTAAGCCTCTTGATTCATTTTGGTTGCAACTAAAACTTTTAGTTCTTTCAAATTTCAGTAGTTTTTCCAGTGTGCTTGAGGAGACTTCCAGCCGCGATCATCCGCACGTTGAGATCTTCGTTTCAGGAAAGTAAATCTGATTCTTGCTGCATTTGGAAAACATATATTGCTTCGTTGTTTTCTGTGTATGCTTGCCTATTCCAGTTTCAGTTAATGTTTGAGTTGAGCTATGGATTCACTGCTTTGATGCTGTAGTTTTGAGAAAACTCACCAGAAAGTTTAACCAGCATGGTGTTTTTAAAAATATACTGAGTTGTACAGATTTCAGGTAAGAAAGCCAATAGAAGTCCTCGTTTTTCCTAAGTACTATGAAGACTCTGGACAATGTATTTAAATGGATAGGCAACGCTAGTTAGATCGGGAGCAAGTCCTGGTTTGATAAGCGAATCCAGTTTGTTTAGAATCTGACTGAGTCGAAGCACTATTTCGTGTTCCTAGCCAAGTGTTTCTATGCGTAACTTTTCCTTAACCAAATCTGTTGTTGAGTTGCTCACAGCTGAGTAATCTACAAAATCTGAAACACTTGCTATAAGATTTCTGTTAGCATTTTCGCAGTAAGATCCGTTTTTTTCAGTAAGATCTGTTTCTACTATTCATAAGCCGTGTTCCTTAGCCAAAGCTGTTGCTCAGATCTGTATGCCTATACCGCACCTAAGATCTATTTAGATAACCAAAAGCTGACTTTTGCGCATGAGATCTGTTTTCCAGTGACATCTGTTTTCCAGTGACATCTGTTTTCCCGAGAGAGATCTATTTTCACGAAATCTGATTTCCTAGAACCACGTCTGTTTTGCACTCTCGAGTTGATTTCTTCAGAGCTGGTCCTCAGCTCCGAGTCCAATTGTACACTCAGTAGTGTTTTTTTTTTTAAATTAAAATGTGTTTCATAGCAGTGAATCTACCAGATTTCAGTGATCGACTTTCGATAAAGAGCTAGTATAAAGCTATTTCAGAAAGAAAGTAAAGTTCAGATTTGAGAAGTTATGGCATAGAGGACCCGGTCACTCAAGGAAGGGACAGGATTACAGTAGGACCGTAATCCCTTCGTGGAAGGGACATGATTATGGAAATATTGTAATCCCTTCACATAGAGTTACTGATCAGTTAACATGCTTCATGCACCAGAGAGCCTCTAGACCATTAATGTCAGGCCCCGTGCTAATCACACAAGATTACAGCACAAATAAGCACATAATCACGGAAGCATAAAATTAGGGCTTAAAAATTTTTCGAAATAGTTTGGGCCTGAACTCAAAACATACATTCAAAATATCAATACTCAAAATATGAGTTAACTCAAACCCATACAAAACAGGTAACACAAATCTCAAATCAACAATAGATCCCCAAATACATAGAATCACGGGGCACAGACCCAAACAACACAAAAGCAGGAAAACAAATACGAGGTCAAGCCTCAGTACGAAGAGCCATCAAAACAGCTAATCATGCAACATGCTATAAATCAATGCTATGAAATGCATGAGGGCTATCAAAGATCGGATAGCTAGACCAGAAAATCGACTGGCAATCATCTCAAGCGAGCCTCTATACCACGCACAGCAAATCGGCCGGTGGAAATCATCGGTCCGTGATCATCGGGGCCCGTCAGCCCATCACAGATCGGTGGTAGACACTCGAATCCGATAGTCACCACTCCGATGATAGCATTGGACTTTTCGGGCATGACACATCTGTCGGCCAGTCACAACGTGGCTCTCAATCAGTTCATTAATCAATCTGTCAATCAGGCTCAATATGTATGCATGAATGCCAATTCAATAATCAATATCAATGCATACAATAATTCATACGTGAAAACAGAACATAAAATCACATAAATCATCTGTCTGTTTCACGTAAATGCATCCATCAGTGCAGGCAGATTTCACAACACGAAATATAGCCATGTCCAAGCTCAAAGCTGTAAAGGTCGCTCAATTCGTACCTCCAACTACTGATTTCTACCTCAACAGACTTATCAAGGCACGGCAACACAACTGAAGCAAGCCAGCTTCCTCCTTCTACGGCAATTCATGGCAGGATGCACCTAGAATCCTCAAATCTGTTAAGGAAACTCAATCAATAACACATATCTAATTCAAATCTCAACATTTCCTACTGTCCAGAACCTAACTTCGGTTCTACCTCTAAACAAAGTATTTGCAGCTGATACTAAGCTTAGAACAGTAGGAAATCCTTACCCAGAAGCTGAAACTAACTGAAGAACTAACAAGTTCCACTGTACGAAGAAACCAGCAACTTTGCGCTCCTCTCCAAAGTCGTTCTACAGCCTCAACTGGGCAACAATCGAAAGAGTAACTCTCAAGGAGTTCAGCGCCACCAAAACCATCGAAAACGAAGGCTGGAATCAACAGAAATCTAGGGAAGAAACGTTCGGGTGAACAGTAGCTAGAACGAGGGTTTGAAATTGGAGATAAGAAATATCGGGTTCAGAATAATTCTAAGTGTCGATCAACACTTATCTATATATCTCTCAATCCACCAGCTGCTGCTCACCAAAATCAGCAGACATCGAAACAGTAGGTATCTTACAACAGACATTAGTCGTTGCTCACAACAGATATCAGCTCTTCCTCTCAACGAAACCAATAGCAACCATCAGACGTTGTATTCTCAAAAGAACATCAAAACGACACCGCATCAACTAATCAAAACGACACTGCATCGCTCCAGCAGCTGACAACAGATTCCTTGCAAAACAACCAGCAGTTGGTCGCGCTAATAAACTCAAACGACGATGTAAAAGACACGTCATCATATCTGCTGAACTAAACGCCCGCAACAGCGATCGCTAGCACAAAACCAATACGACGTCGCCTCCACTAATATAAACGACGGCGTTTTGCATCCGCTACAGGAACTCGCTGTCAACAGCAGACACAAAGCGTTAAACCAAAACGCTGCGTTTCAACTTATCAAAACGACTTCGCCTCTCATCAGCGACTGGTTCCTCAAACCAGCAGCTGGTCATTCAGCTGGGACAATTCCTCACAACGCAACAGCTGATAGGGCTACAATTCAGTAGTCAACACCAAAAAGATTGACCAACACGTTTCACGTTCTCATAAATCCTCACACCCGCGCCTCAGCTTTCAGCAGATTCCTCTTCTGGCGCTACTACTGAAAAGCGAAACGACGACGCATCACTCACTCGCTACAGTAGAAATCTGAAAAGCTCTACAACTGATTTCACGAAGCGACAGCGTATTACTCGTACGCCACCAACAGCTGATAACAGACTTCATCAACTCGCGCAACTGCTGAATTCTACTGGAATCAGATTAATTTCTCAAAACCCTAAAAATTAACGCTACTAATTCCAAATCAATTCAATAATCACTAATCTAAAATCTGATTCCTCACATTCTCCCCCACCTTAAGAGATTTCGTCCTCGAAATCAAAGGCAAACTCAGGGAAAATTCAATCAAAACATTAAATCAAACACAATCATCTAACCAAACTCGAAGCAAAGAATCAGAATTCACCTGGAATTCACACTATCAGTGCTCAAACGGATGAGGCCAATCCTGCCTCATCTTCTCCTCAACTTCCCAGGTAGCTTCCTCTCGGCCATGCTTGCTCCATTGGACCATCACCAACGGAATCACTTTGTTCCTCAGCTGCTTCTCCTTCCGATCCAGAATTTGCACTGGATATTCTACATAACTCAAGGCAGAATCCAGCTCAACTTCGTCGATTCTCAACACATGGGAAGGATATGGCTCATATTTACTCAACATTGACACATGAAAAACGTCATGCATCGCTGCTAATTCATCAGGCAGCCTCAATCGATAAGCCAACTGTCCAATCCGCTCGATAATCTCAAAGGGACCAACGAACCTAGGAGCTAATTTGCCTTTAAATCGGAATCGCATAACGCTCTTGAAAGGAGAAACTTTGAGAAATACTCGATCGCCAACCTCAAACTCTAACGGTCTACGTCTTCGGTTAGCATAGTTGGTAAATCTATCTTGTGCAGCCTTCATTCTACTTCGAATCAATTCAATCTGATCTTTCATATGCTGCACAAACTCAAGGGTAGAAATTTGTTTCTCACCAACTTTTTCCCAACAAATCGGAGATCTTAATTTTCGACCATACAACGCCTCAAATGGGGCCATCCCGATAGTCACCTGGTAGCTGTTATTATACGAAAACTCAACCAAGGACAAAGAATCCTGCCAGCCACCACTGAAATCCATCACAACTGCTCGCAGCATATCCTCTAAAGTCTGGATGGTCCGCTCAGACTGACCATCTTTCTGTGGGTGATAGGCTATACTGATAGCCAATCTCGAACCCATCGCTGCCTGCAGACTCTTCCAAAAACGATAAGTGAATCTTGGATCTCTGTCAGACACTATCGAAACAGGAACTCCATGCAATCTAACCACATGGTCGATATACAGCTTCGCCATTTTCTTCATCGAACACCTCACGTCATAGGGAATGAAATGGGCTGACTTCGAAAGTCTATCAATCACCACCCAAATCACATCACATCCCCTACTCGATCGATGTAGATGAGTCACAAAATCCATGGCGATGTGCTCCCAATTCCATTGGGGCACCTCCAAACTCTGTAGCAATCCACCAGGTCTCATTCTCTCAGCCTTGACCTGCTGGCAATTCAGACATCTAGCAACAAAACCAGAGATGTCGCTCTTCATGCCTTCCCACCAATAGTGAGATTTCAAGGCATGGTACATATTTCTCTCGCCCGGATGCACACTATACTGACTACAATGCGCTTCATTCATGATGGTCTCTTTCAAATCGATCAAATTCGGAACCACCAATCTTCCTCGAAATCTCAGACATCCATCCGAAGAAACAGAGAAATCATCAGACTGACCATTTTGGGCTTTAATCTTCAACTCATGAACATATGGATCTGTCCTATGCGCCTCCCTGATGTCACTTACAATCTGCGGTTCTACTTGAATCAAAAAAACCATATAGTACTGATCATCCGGCTGGAAACGCCAACCAGAAGTACTCAACTGCTCATTAACTTTAGAGACACTCAAAGACGAACGCATCGCAGGCTGGGTCTTCCTACTCAAAGCATATGCTATTGAGTTCATCCGCCCAGGCTGATACTAAATCTCACAGTTAAAGTCCTTTAGCAATTCCATCCATCGTCGTTGCCTCATATTCAGATCAGACTACGTGAAGATATATTTCAGGCTCTTGTGGTCGGTGTACACCACAAATTCTTCACCATACAGATAATGTCACCAAATCTACAAGGCAAACACTATCGCAGCCAACTCCAGATCATGAACAGGGTACCTCGTCTCGTGAGGCTTCAACTGTCAAGACGCATAGGCAATCACGTACCCGTTCTGCATCAGAACACATCCTAAACCATTGAGAGAAGCGTTGGAGCACACAACAAATCCTCCGGATCCAGACGGTAGAGCCAATACAGGAGCAGTAGTCAACTTCTCCTTCAACGTCTGAAAACTGTACTCACACTCATCAGTCCAAACGAACTTCCGATCCTTCTGAGTCAATTGAGTCAGTGGCCTAGCTATAGAAGAGAACTTCTCGATAAAACGCCTGTAATAGCCAGCCAATCCCAAGAAGCTGCGGATCTCTGAAACGTTCCTAGGTATCTCCCAGTTAAGAACTGCTTTGACCTTACTCGGATCCACCAAAATCCCTTGCGCCGAAATCACATGACCCAAAAAGATAATTCGATCAAGCCAAAATTCACACTTAATGAACTTGGCGTACAACTGTGAGTCTCTCAATCTCTGCAATACCAGTCTGAGATGCTCCTTATTCTATCTCATGCTCCTTGAATACACTAGGATGTCATCTATGAAGATGATCATGAACCGATCGATGTACTCACTAAAGACGCGATTCATCAAATCCATGAAAACAGCTGGGGCATTCGTCAACCCAAACGGCATGACCAGAAACTCATAATGCCCATATCGAGTCCGAAATGCTATCTTCGCCACGTCAGCGTCTCTAATCTGCAACTGGTAATAACCAGAGCGCAAATCAATCTTCGAGTATACGACCGATCCTTGAAACTGATCGAACAAGTCATCAATCCTCGGCAAAGGATACTTGTTCTTCACCGTCGCTTTATTCAACTGTCGGAAATCCATGCACATCCTCATAGATCCATCCTTCTTCTTCACAAAAAGAATTGGAGCTCCCCAACTCGACATACTCGGTCTGATGAAGCCCTTATCCAAGAGATCTCTCAACTGATCCTTCAGCTCTTTCAACTCTGCTGGGGCCAACCGGTAAGGAGCTCTAGAAATCGGGGCGGTACCGGGCACCAACTCGATGCTAAAATTGATCTCACGTCTTGGAGGGAATCCAGGAATCTCATCTGGAAACACGTCGGGAAACTCTCGGACGATCGGAATGTCCCTCAACTCTAATCGGGGCTCTTGGGAAACGTCAAGCGCATAAATCATGAATCCAGCATTATCCTGCGATAGCAGGCTAAACATCTCCATGGCGGACACCAGTGGAATCTTCGAGCACGAATCAGCACCGTAGAACTCCCACCTCTCACCCGAATCAGGGCGAAATCTAACCACACCATGAAAGCAGTCAACAGTAGCCTTATAGCTAGATAATACATCCATTCCCAAGATGCAATCAAAATCTCTGATTCCCAAAACAATCAGATTGGACACGAAAACATGCTCATCAAATCGAAGCACACAATCCAACACCACTTCACAGGACCAAAGATTCACACCAGCAGGGGTAGACACAGAAACAACATCACACGATGGGGAAGAACTCAACCCATACTCACAAACAAACATCTCAGAAATAAAAGAGTGTGATGCTCCAGTATCAAATAAAACTCTCGCAGGAAAATCAAAGATAAAGCATGTACCTACGATCATCATGCCAGGCGCCTCCTCAGCCTGCTCTCTCGTCAAAGCGTTCGCCTGATCCTGCTGTGGAATCTGGAACTCAGGTCTTGAAGGTGCTCCAAACCTAGAAGGCTCACAGGGTTGGAATCCAGATCGCTGGGTAGGGGCAGGAAACTGTGGTCTCTGAGAAGAACCACCAGTTGATCCCTGCTGCGAAGGAACCGAAGTTTGTCCCCTCAACAAAGGACACACTCTAACAAAGTTTCCTGGCTGTCCGTAGTTACGGCAAGACCCTTGAACTCCACGACACTGCGAAGTCGGATGTCTTCCCCCGCACTGACTACAAGGCATACCGTCAAAACCACTACCACGAACCACTGCCAGAACCAGAACTCACAGAACCAGAGGAACTCGAATTAGCCTTCTCTTAAACATTTCCCGGCGATTTTCTTCTGCTGCTGCGACCCCTGAGGAGAATAAAAAGATTGCGACGCATCCTGCACAGGCTGATAGGTGCGTCCAATAGTCGGTTGAATCGGAGCCTCAACCTCCAACAAACTCTCCTCAATGTCCACCGCTCGGTTCACTGCATCAATATAGGTCGCAGGTGACCCAGACAAAACCATCCGGTACAGATCAGGCCTCAAGCCCTTCAGAAATTTGTTCCTCTTCGTCCTATCCTGGTTGGCAACGTGTGGCACATAAACCAAAAGTGCAGAAAACTGTCGGGCATACTCAGCCACTCGCATGATACCCTGCTTCAAGTTGTCAAACTCCTGCTCCCGGCTGTTATAGAAGGAATCCGGGGTGTACCCCTCCACCAGCGCTGTGCATTGTCTCTCAGCTGCAACATCGCCAGCTTCAGTCTCTTCTCGGGAGCGTACTCCAGAGTATCAAACAACTCCTCCATCTGAGCTAACCAAGCCTCAGCCATCGCACCACCCTCTGATGCAGAAAACGTCGGAGGGTTCGTCCGCTGAAACCTAGCTAGGACCAAATCCATCTCGCCTATCTGTCTAGTAACATTCTCAACCTGATGAACATCATCATCACTACCTGCCCTAGACTCCTCCACAGTACGTCTAGTCGTCCTACCTCTTCCTCTCCTCGGCGGCATCTAAACAAATCTAGAGGTAAGATCTCACCACAGATATATCACATAGACAGATAAAAGATCACATAAGTCACAGAGTTAATCAAAATCAAATCAAAACTCTGTGCCTAGACTCGAGTGTGATCAAAGGAAATCGAGCTTATCCCAGTCCAAGCTCTGATACCCAAAATATCTGGCCCCGTGCTAATCACACAAGATTACAACACAAATAAGCACATAATCACGAAGCATAAAATTAGGGCTTAAAAATTTTTCGAAATAGTTTGGGCCTGAACTCAAAACATACATTCAAAATATCAATACTCAAAATATGAGTTAACCTAAACCCATACAAAACAGGTAACACAAGATAGAATCACGGGGCATTCCCCGGTTCAATACATAACAAAATAGACTGGGACTCAAGGGAACGGGGATCGACCAGCTGAACCTCCACTCTGTCCAGCTTGGTTACCTGAAGATCCTGCAAATGGGTAACACAGACCCAAACAACACAAAAGTAGGAAAACAAATACGAGGTCAAGACTCAGTACGAAGAACCATCAAAACAGCTAATCATGTAACATGCTATAAATCAATGCTATGAAATGCATGAGGGCTATCAAGGATCGGATAGTAAGACCAGAAAATCGACTGTCAAATCATCTCAAGCGAGCCTCTATACCACGCACAGCAAATCGGCCGGTGGAAATCATCGGTCCGTGATCATCGGGGCCCGTCAGCCCATCACAGCTCGGTGGTAGACACTAGAATCCGACAGTCACCACACGATGATAGCGTTGGACTTTTCGGGCATGACACATCTGTCGGCCAGTCACAACGTGGCTCTCAATAAGTTCATCAATCAATCTGTCAATCAGGCTCAATATGTATGCATGAATGCCAATTCAATAATCAATATCAATGCATACAATAATTCATACGTGAAATCTACATAAAAACACATAAATCATCAGTCTGTTCACGTAAATGCATCCATCAGTGCAGGCAGATTTCACAACACGAAATATAGCCATGTCCAAGCTCAAAGCTGTAAAGGTCGCTCAATTCGTACCTCCACTACTGATTTCTACCTCAACAGATTTATCAAGGCACGGCAACACAACTGAAGCAAGTCAGCTTCCTCCTGCTACGACAATTCACGGCAGGATGCACCTAGAATCCTCAAATCTGTTAAGGAAACTCAATCAATAACTCATATCTAATTCAAATCTCAACAGTTCCTACGGTCCAGAACCTAACTCCGGTTTTACCTCTAAACAAAGTATTTGCAGCTGATACTAAGCTTAGATCAGTAGGAAATCGTTACCCAGAAGCTGAAACTAACTGAAGAACTAACAAGTTCCACTGTACGAAGAAACCAGCAACTTTGCGCTCCTCTCCAAAGTCGTTCTACCGCCTCAATTGGGCAACAATCGAAAGAGTAACTCTCAAGCAGTTCAGCGCCACCGAAACCGTCGAAAGCGAAGGCTGGAATCAACAGAAATCTAGGGAAGAAACGTTCGGGTGAACAGTAGCTAGAATGAGGGTTTGAAGTAGCTAGAATGAGGGTTTGAAATTGGAGATAAGAAATATCGGGTTCAGAATAATTCTAAGTGTCGATCAACACTTATCTATATATCTCTCAATCCAGCAGATGCTGCTCACCAAAATCAGCAGACATCGAAATAGTAGGTATCTTACAACAGACACCAGCCGTTGCTCACAACAGATATCAGCTCTTCCTCTCAACGAAACCAGCAGAAACCATCAGACGTTGTATTCTCAAAAGAACATCAAAACGACGCCACACCAACTAATCAAAACGACACCGCATCGCTCCAGCAACTGACAACAGATTCCTTGCAAAACAACCAGCAGCTGGTCGCGCTAATTAACTCAAACGATGACGTAAAAGACACGTCATCATATCTGCTGAACTAAACGCCCGAAACAGCGATCACTAGCACGAAACCAATACGACGTCGCCTCCACTAATATAAACGACGAAGTTTTGCACCCGCTACAGTAACTCGCTGTCAACAACAGACACAAAGAGTTAAACCAAAACGCTGTGTTTCAACTTATCAAAACGACGTCGCCTCTCATCAGCGAGTGGTTCCTCAAACCAGCAGCTGGTCATTCAGCTGGGACAATTCCTCACAACGCAACAGCTGATAGCGCTACAATTCAGCAGTCAACACCAAAAAGATTTACCAACACGTGTCACGTTCTCATAAATCCTCGCACCCGCACCTCAGCTGCCACCAGATTCCTCTTCAAGCGCTACTACTGAAAATCGAAACGACGACGCATCACTCACTCACTACAGTAGAAATCTGAAATGCGCTACAACTGATTTCACGAAGCGACAACGTATTACTCCTACGCCACCAACAGCTGATAACAGACTTCATCAACTCGCGCAACTGCTGAATTCTACTGGAATCAGATTCATTTCACAAAACCCTCAAAATTAACGCTACTAATTCCAAATCAATTCAATAATCACTAATCTAAAATCTGATCCTCACAATAAATCATCCATTAAGAGATTTCCAGATTTGAGTTTCGAGTTGTCTACGCCACCAACAGCTGATAACAGACTTCATCAACTCGCGCAACTGCTGAATTCTACTGGAATCAGATTCATTTCACAAAACCCTCAAAATTAACGCTACTAATTCCAAATCAATTCAATAATCACTAATCTAAAATCTGATCCTCACAATAAATCATCCAGTATAAGCAATTCAGATTTGAGTTTCGAGTTGTCTTTCAGTAGTGAGATTTCAGTTTTCAGTTATGCCTGCATTTATGTGATTTTGTTATCTTCTGTCACGCTTGGTGAGCCCCTAGGCTCACTAGTTTTCCCAATGCAGGTGAGGCAGCTCAGGAGCAGGCGGGTGGTGCAAGT
>KQ993846.1:115363-142889 GCA_001598015.1 Dorcoceras hygrometricum
ACAGATAGCACTGATGATTACTTCGTTTCTATAGTTTACTGATCAGTCCTAATTTTTACTCCTCAAGGGGTCGAGGCCATGTGGTTACACCAAGTAACCCAGAGTGCGGAATATTCCGTAAACCCATATAACGATAGCATCGTGTCTATGGTTTACTGATCAGTCCCTAATTTTTACTCCTCTAAGGGGTCGAGGCCATGTGGTTACACCAAGTAACCCAGAGTGCGGAATATTCCGTAGACCCATATAACGACAGAATCGTGTCTATGGTTTACTGATCAGTCCCTAATTTTTACTCCTCTAAGGGGTCGAGGCCATGTGGTTACACCAAGTAACCCAGAGTCCGAAATATTCCGTAAACCCATATACGACAGAAATATCAGTGCAGAACAGAGCTTGAACGAAGCAAAAATCTGAACAGAAAAGTGCTCGAATAGTAAGTTCAAAACTGAATTTTGACAGAATAATATATATATATCAAACGAATATATTACTTAGCAAAAGCCCACTTACTTTCGAAGTTTGAATTTGCGTGTAAAGTGCGAAGCCTAAAGTCTGGTTTTCCAAAAGCGCGGAGATGCTTGGCCCTTGTGAGAAATCCGGTGTGAAAAGCGTGAAGTCTGGATGTTTTGGGCGGTGCCAACAAAAATGCAGGGACTCAAAAATGGCGTGAATCTGGTAGCAGAACTTCTGGAGCACGGCGCTAGCTTTCAATTTGTGCAGAAATTCGACTATGGAAGTTGGCAACAATTTCTACAGGTTCTCAGCGTGAGCTTGCTGCTTTTCTAACTGAGGGATTTCGAATGGTGTGGAAATCTCTGAGGTTCTGTCTGTATTTATAGGCGTCGAGGGATGAATCAATCGTTTGCCATTTAAGCGCCCTTAAACCTCTGTCTTATGACCATTACATCGACGGTTACACGTGTAGGATTAAACCATGGAATTACGAGCTTTAATTGGCCCTTAATCACCTCAATTTGGCCGTTACAGCGTGAAATCTAGCTTCTACGCGTGAGAGTTCCCTATGAATTTCTCGGGAGAAGTTTCCTGCATCAAGAATCTGGATTTGTGTCGAGAAATCTGAATTATGAAGTTTCGTGGAGACGATGAAGTCTGCGTCGCTAAATCGCCAGCTGCTGAATTCGCATCGCCAAATGTCCAACTACTGAATGTTGCGTCGCTAAATTCCAACTGCTGAATTTGCGTCGCTGAATGGCCAACTGCTGAATTTGCGTCGCTGATTAATTTGCGTCGTTGCTGAATTTGCGTTGCTGCTTAATTTCGACCAGCAGGTGATGCAGAGCTCGAATCGCAAGAAAAGCTCACCCAAGGGCTCACGCTAGCAGGAGAAATACACGGCATAGGCTTCATGATAAAGCTTCGAACAAACAGCTTTTCGCATTTCAACTCCTGCTCAAATGCAGCGCCTCAAAGATAACAAACGAAAGAGCTAAGCAAGGGAATCCAGCGCCACCAAGATCGTCAAAAACAGAGGCTGGATGCGATGGGAATAGGCGATCGAAAGTTACGGTGAACAGTAGATAATCAAGGGTTTGGAAATGGAGATAAGGAATGTCTGGTTCAATAAAATTTCTAAGTGTCGAACAACACTTCTATAAATAATCTCCCAAATCCAACGTCTGCTGATCATCAATTCAGTCGACAAGACCAGCAGGTATCTACCAGCAGATACCATCTCTTTCTTTCGCTAAGAACCAGCAGTAGCAACCAAATAAGCAGTCGCAAGAAAACACTCCAAAACGACACCGTTCCAACTTATCAAAACGACGCCGTAGCGTTATATCAGCAGGCAGCTGATCTCTTCAAAACAACCAAAGACCGGTTTTATATGCAACATCCAAAACGCAGCGTTTTAACTTCATCGAACGACGTCGCCGCGCCTACCAGCAGACAAAAAATATTACTTCAAAAACCACCAGCAGCTGGTCACCCAGTCGACACACATTCTTCACAACGATCCAAAACCAGCAGCTGCACTTAATCAAACGACGTCGCTGCGCCTACTACATCAAATCCAGTCGACGCATACAAACACCAGCAGTTGCATAAGGGAAACTCCTACGGCTGGTTCTTCAACCCATCGACTGGTCGCCCTATCTAAGTAACTGTTGAATCCTATAGTCAACACTCAAAAACGTTGACTAACACGTGTCGCTTCCTCAATCATTCTCAAGCTCAAGACAACGTATACCAGCAGATACAACGCGTCACGCCTACGTTACCCTACCGATGCCAGCACCAGCAGGCAGCTACTGTATCGTTGACCAGCGTTGGCTTCACCAAATTCGTTGCGACTAAATTCTCCAAGGATTAAAGCAACTTCCGAATCAGCAGGGAACCAGATTATTTCGCAATTCTTCAAAAATTCACGTTGGCCAACTGCTGAGTTTCGACCACCAGCTGATTTTTTTTTTTTGGAGCTGAATTTTCGGGTTTTCATATCTTCAGTTTTACTTGTTGAGCCCCTAGGCTCACTATTTTTCCCAATGCAGGTGAGGCATATCAGGAGCAGGCGGGTGGTGCAAGTTGATTCGGATTCGGGGGGTTGTGTTTGTCAACGGCCAGCGTTTTCCGCATAGTCTTAGCTTTTGTTGTTTTGGATCTTTTGACGAACTGTATTAAGATCTATTACAACAATAGTGAACTTATATAAAGTTTCAGTAGTTGTAATATCGCATTTTGCATCGTGAATCAAGATCTGTTTTGTCAAATCAGTTTACTTGTGAGACCTGGAAATCAATAATGAGATTAATTGTTGGATTAATCGGTGTTTGAAGCAATTCTGGAAACTTTGGTATTTTGTGGTAAGATCTGGTTTTGTGGTGAAAGCTGGTCGGTGGTGAAATCCAGTCGCAGTGTGTAATTGGTGGTGCAAGAGATCTAAACGTCATCGTTTAGGTGAAGTCTGGTAGCGCGTTTTGTTGATCAGACGTTGTTTTAGCGTGTTTTGTATCGAGCGGGAAATGACAGTGTTTAGTTAAGTTGGTGCGACGCCGTTTTGGGTACCAGCTGCGAGAGATTTGTTCGTGTGTACGTCGTCTGGTTGTTTGTTTCGTTGAGAGCAGACGTCAACGTCGGTCAACTTACCTGTAGCTTGCATCTGGTTGTTTTGCGCGAGAGTTAGCGACTGGATGACGTAGGATGTGTGCGTCGTTTTGGTTAACGCTAAGAAATACAGACGCTGGGGTTATGCGACGCCGTTTGATTTAATTGGAACGCGACGTCTGGTACCAGCTTTTGGTTTGTAAGGAATCCAGCCGTTGGGCTATACGACGTCGTCTAAATTAGTTGGAACGCAGCGTTTTGATTATGGCGTCTGGTATATTTGTGTTAGTCGTTGGTTGTTACGCGACTGCTGGTTGGGATTTTAGTAGCGCAACTGCTGGTGTTGTCGGTGGACATTTTAATCGAATTTCAGCAGTTGCGAGATGTATTTAAGGAAGAATTGGTCTTCGATTTTGAGTACCAGATCCCATACTTAGCGAAATATTCTCCCGATTGTTGACCTCTGTTTCTCGAACCCTAGTACTGTTCACTGTGAGTTTCTCCGGCGAATTCCCGTTGATTTCGGTCATCATTTTTACGATTGAGGTAGTGTTGGACTCCTCTCGAGAAGCTCTTTCATCCTATACCAGTCTTGGAGGCTGTGGTTGGCTAGTATAATGATTAACAATTGCGTTGAGTAAAGACCTAGAATACACTAAAGTGTATGTTAGACGTGATAGTGGGTATGACGGCTATCATGAAACACATCTAATAGTCACTGTGTATTCTGAACATGTTCCTAGTCGATTGGGCCGTCAAATTAAGGATAAGGCCGCCCGAGTTCGAGACTAGTATCTGCGATGCGAAGTACCATGTTTCATTGGTAGGGACCATTGTGATGTTCTGAGCATGCAGATAGATAGTGACCTGGTGATCTATCGAACTACCCTCATTCGGACTTTCCAAGTGGTTACCATTTGTCGAGTGGATAAGTCCGAGGTTTTGGTTGTACTGATTAGTCCTCACGACTCGAAACGTCATTGAGACTCTACATGATAGGCGTCTCACTTTGACTCGTTTGCCGACTCACTTGGGGTCACAAGGCGTCGGGATTGGGTGAGACCCCGATGCATGTAGAAAGTGTGATGCCAGATCTTAACGGGTAATACTATCTCTGCTGGGGATAGGGCCGGCGGTAGGGGAAGGGTAAGACTGATCTCTAAGGGAATTGAGATAGCACCAGCAGTTAGACACGCACATCCCCTGACTCATGGGCCTAACAGCCCAACCCTAACGCACATAATAGGTGCACTCTGCGCTACCACATTATAAGGAAATAAAGTTGCACCTTGGCTAACAGCTATAGCTTTTGGCCTAGTGGTAAGCGCTTGATCCTAGCACTATGAATGTCATAGAATTGTATATTGTTTATCGTATTGATCGTCTCCCGGACATGATTTTTCTGTTCTTCCGCTGCCTCGTCGGGGGGCGCGATCCGGATCCCAACAGATTCCTCTTAATCGGAGTCAGCCCATGCACTTTTGTTTTCTTCCGCTACCATAGATTTTTCAGTTCTCCCTTTATGATACACCTTTTTCTCCTTCTTGTTCTTCTTGTTGCTACAATCTGGTCGCATCTTTTCATCTCTCCTTGGCTTATTGCAATCAGTCATGAAGTTACCAGTCCTCCCACAGTTATAACATTTATCGTCAGAAGGACTATTAAAATTTTTACTTGGGTAGAATTAAACGAGAAGGGTTGAGTATTCTGCTTCCGCATAATTTTTCTAAATTTTCTTTATAAGTAGAGCCATTGCATCTTTGCTTCATCTCATCTGCTGATCTGCTACTAGTAGAGCATGGACTTTGATCTGGAATTGTGGCGGCTAGAGCTCTGGTCGGTTGAGATGTAGAGCTCGGCTTCCGCTCTATCTGCTGATCTGCTACTAGTAGAGCATGGACTTTGATCTGGAATTGTGGCGGCTAGAGCTCTGGTCGGTTGAGATGTAGAGCTCGGCTTCCGCTCTCGTTTCCAGTTCGAACTCGTATGCCTTTAGATTGGCAAATATTTCATGAAAATCCATCTTATTCAATTCTTTAGACTCTCGCATGGCCATAGTTTTTACGTCCCACTCCTTGGGAAGTGCTCGCATCACTTTTAGGACCAGTTCCCTGTTGCTGTATGTCTTGTTTAGTCTACCTAGCTCAGTCACCAATGAGCTGAATCATTCATCAAACTCTGCCATGGACTCCTCAGGCTTCATCTTGATAAGCTCAAATTTCTGTAGGGCCACTGTCAGCTTGTTCTCCTTGGTTTCCTCGTTCCCTTCACATATCTGAGTTAGCTTTTCCCAGATCTCTTTTACAGTTGTGCAAGTCTGGATTTTGCTAAACATGTTGTTGTCTAGCGTTTTGTATAATATGTCCTTCGCGACATTGTCCATATTTGCTTTCTTCTTATTTCTGAGGACCACTCCTCTCTGGGTTTCTCAACCCATCACCATCAGCTATAACAACAACAGTGTTTACTTTCATTATTGGCATTGGTCCGTGGGTGATTATGAACCACATGTCAACATCTTGTGCTGCTAGATGCGCCTTTATCCAGATCTTCCAGACATCGTATTCCTCCTTAGAGAACATAGGATTTTTAGAGTGAGAAATCGACATGTTTAATCAGTAAAAGTGAATAAATTGTTCAGACACTGAGAAAACCTGCTCTGATACCACTTGATATGATCGAAAAAATAACTTGGGAATTCAGGGGGGTGAATGAACTCCCTTTACAAATTTTTATTTGAAAATTTGTTTCAAAATTTTTACAGCTCAAAGCCAACTTCCAGCCGAGTTATCAGCTGGGAAGCTTTCTCAGTGATACTTTTGTCTCGTGTAATAAAATAGTTTTATGCGGAATAAACACGATTCAAGCAGCTGAACAATTTAATCAAATGCGTAAATGTAAAAGTAGTAGGGACGAGAGATTTGTTTCTGTAACTTCAGAGCAATTTCTCCTACGTCTCCCCTTCTTCCACAATGGGAAGGATTTCACTAGAAGGCTTTGATTTATACAAATCTTGTAGCAACCCACTCCCTTGACCCGCAGCCAAGAGAACTCCTAGCAACCAACGACACACAGACCCGCAGCCTGGTTCGTATTACAATAATTCCAGCACTCAGCTGGTTGTGCTATCCTAGCACTCAGACACTCTCTGTCTATAATTTTTCAATTCAAACACAAGTCTACAGAATGTGTGAGGATGAGTTAGTGACACCAAAGGTATGAAGGATATTGTGTGTGTCACTCAAGTGAGATGGTTCAGGATGAACTTTTCTTCTATGAAGAACTTTGTTAGCTTCTGTATGTTAAAATGATTTCACAGTGTTCGGGTCACCCCTTCACAGCATCCCTTCTCCTCTATATATACTCTTTGGATGCAACGGTAATAAATGTTTCTAGTAGACACGTTGTATACATCCAAGTTGAAGTTCCTGCGGCACCTTAATTGCTTGTACGATGAGAGTACAGCTTCATAAAATGCATTGCCCTTTTTGGCAAGTCTGCGCCGTCTTCAGTATGTGTCATATTCTTGCATATCTGGTTTTAGCTTCAAGTAGTCCCAACGACTACAAATCATGGCAAAGATGTCAACTGATTTGTTTCAGACTGTACTTACTTCAGGCATTCCGAAATTAAAATTGCTTATGTCGTTCTGTACTTAGCTGGTTTATTGTCCTGTGCCAAGATGGTTTACCCATTCCGGTTTCTGAAACTGAGTGGGTCCCTGTAGTGTCTTAACATTCAGCTGGTACAATATTCTGAGCTGGTTTCTGCACTTTCCACCTTCCAGCTGGTCTATACTAAGGTTCCGGGCTGGTTTGACTTTTGACCAGAATACTCTGAGCTGATTTTCCCTCGATCAGCTTGAATTCACCCCGATCTGGTTTCTTTTTTCAACATGGTAAGTGTCGTCCAGATCTTGTCTCTTTGGTTTTAATGATCTCTTTTACGAATTCCATATCTAGTTCATTTTTCATCACCAAAACTTCTGAAATTCATCCTAACAGACTTCGCAGTGCCGTGGAGTTCAAGGTCCTTGTCATAGGTGTGGGCAACCTGGATATCTCACTAGAGTTTGTCCTTTGCCGGGAGGACAACCTTTGAATCAGTTACAGCAAGGTTCAGCTGGTGGTTCTTCACAGAGACCGCAACCTTTTGCTCAGTCCCAACGATCAGGATTCCAAGCACGAGAACCGTCTAGGTTTTGGAGGATCTTCAAGACCTCAGTTTCCAGGACCGCAGCAGGCTCGGGTGAATGAATTGACGAGAGATAAAGCTGATGATATGCCTGGAGGAGTTATTTAGGGTACTTGTGCTATCTTTGATTTTCTTGCACGAGTTTTGTTTGATACAGGAGCATCACACTCTTTTATATCTGATTTGTTTGTGCATGAGTGTGGGTTGAGTGTTATCCAACTGTGATGTTGTGTCTGTATCTATTCCTGTTGGTGTGTGGTTGATGTCCCGTGAAGTGGTTTTGGATTGTGTGATTAGATTTGATGAGAATGTGTTGGTGACTAACCTGATTGCCTTGGAGATTAGATATTTTGATTGCATCTTGGGTATGGATGTGTTTTATGCTTATAGAGCGACTGTAGATTGTTTCCATGGTGTAGTGAGGTTTAACCTCAATTTGGGGAAAAGTGGGATTTATACGGTGCTGATTCGCGATCAAATATTCCACTAGTATCGGTTATGGAGATGTTCAGTCTGTTGTCGCTAGAGAACTCTGGATTTATGATTTATGCCCTTGATGTTTCCCGAGAATCACGGATAGAGTTGAGTGATGTTCCGATTGCTCGAGAGTTCCCTGATGTGTTTCCGGATGAGATTCCTGGATTCCCACCGAGACGAGAGATTGACTTCAGCATAGAGTTGGTGCCAGGGACAGCCCTATTTCGAGAGCCCCTTACCGGTTGGCGCCAACTGAGTTGAAGGAACTCAAGGATCAGTTGCGTGATCTTTTGGAGAAGGGATTTATTAGGCCGAGTATGTCGCCTTGGGGAGCTCCAATTCTCTTTGTGAAGAAGAAAGATGGATCAATGAGGATGTGTGTTGATTTTTGGCAGCTGAATAAAGAGATGATCAAGAACAAGTACCCGTTGCCGAGAATTGATGACTTGTTTGATCAGCTGCAGGGATCGGCAGTGCACTCTAAGATCGATCTATGATATGGTTATCATCAGTTGTGTATTAGAGATACTGATGTGGCGAAGACGGCGTTCAGGACTAGATATGGGCATTATGAATTTCTTGTGATGCCGTTTGGATTGACGAATGCTCCTGCTGTCTTCATGGATTTGATGAATCGCGTCTTTAGTGAGTACATTGATCATTTTGTGATTGTCTTCATAGATGATATCTTGGTGTATTCAAGGAATTTCAGAGAGCATAGGAACACTTGAGGTTGGTGTTGCAGAAACTGAGAGACTCACAGCTTTATGCGAAGTTCAGTAAGTGCGAATTCTGGATGAATAAAGTAATCTTTTTGGGTCATGTAATTTCGGTGGATCCTAGTAAGGTCAAAGCAGTTATTAACTGGGAGCAACCTAGGAACATTTCATAGATCCATAGTTTCTTGGGTTGGCTGGCTATTACAGACGTTTCATTGAGGGTTTTTCTTTAATAGTTAAGCCGATGACGCAATTGGCCCAGAAGGATAGAAGATTTCTGTGGACAGATGAATGTGAGTCGAGTTTCCAGTTGCTTAAGGAGAACTTGACTACTGCTCCTGTGTTGGATTTGCCTTCAGGTTCTGGAGGTTTTGTTGTTTGTTCTGATGATTCTCTGAATGGATTGGGTTGTGTATTGATGCAGAACGGGCGAGTGATAGCTTATGCGTCTCGACAGCTAAAGCCCCATAAGATGAGATACCCCGTTCATGATCTAGAATTGGCTGCCATTGTTTTTGGGTTGAAGATTTGGTGTCATTATATGTATGGTGAGCAGTTTTTGGTGTACAAGGACCAAAAGAGTTTGAAGTATATCTTCACCTAGTCAGATCTGAATATGAGGCAACGTCGTTTGATGGAGTTGCTCAAGGATTTTGACTGTGAGATTCAGTATCATCCCGGGCGGATGAACTTAGTGGTAGATGCGTTGAGTAGGAAAGCTCAGCCTGCGATGTTGACATCTTTGAGTATATCCAATGTCCATGAGCATTTAAGGACGTCTGGATGGTGTTTTCAGCCGGAGGATCGGTACTTCATGGTTTCTTCTCTTCAGGTTGAACCACAGATTGTTGCAGACATTATAGCAACACAGAGGACTGACCCGTATATTCACGAGCTGAAGATTAAAGCCCATAATGGTCAGTCGGAAGATTTTACCGTTGCTTCTGATGGATGCTTGAGATTATGTGGTAGATTGGTTGTTCCGAATTTGATTGATCTGAAGGAAACCATCTTGAATGAGGCCCATTTTAGTCGTTACAGTGTGCATCCGGGAGAGAAGAAGATGTATCATGCCTTGAAGTCTCACTACTGGTGGGAAGGTATGAGGAATGACATCTCTGGATTTGTAGCTCGATGTCTGAACTGCCAACAGGTCAAGGCCGAGAGAATGAGACCTGGTGGATTGTTACAGAGTTTAGAAGTGCCTCAATGGAATTGGGAGCACGTGGCCATGGGATTTTGTGACTCACTTACCTCGATCGAACAGGGGATGTGATGCGATTTGGGTGGTTGTTGACAGGATTTCAAAGTCTGCCCATTTCATTCCCTATGATGTGAGGTGTTCTATGAAGAAGATGGCTAGACTATACATTGACCATGTGGTTAGATTGCATGAAGTGCTGGTTTTGATAGTGTTCGATAGAGATCCACGATTTACTTCTCGATTTTGGAAGAGCTTGCAAGCAGCGGTGGATTCGAGATTGGCTATGAGTACAGCTTATCACCCGCAGACAGATGGCCAATCTGACAGGACCATATAGATTTTGGAGGATATGCTACGAGAAATTGTCATGGATTTAAATGGTAGCTGGCAGGATTCTTTGTCATTCATCGATTTTTCGTATAATAATAGCTACCAAGTGACTATCGGGATGGCCCCATTTGAAGCTTTGTATGGTCGAAAGTGTAGATCACCAATTTGTTGGGAAGAAGTTGGTGAGAAACAGCTATCTACTCATGAGTTTGTGCAGCATATAAAGGATCAGGTCGAGTTGATTCGGAGCAGAATGAAAGCTGCACAAGATCGTCAAGCTAGCTATGCTAACAAGAGATGCAGAACTTTGGAATTTCAGGTTGGCGATCGAGTATTTCTTAAGGTTTCTCCTTTCAAGAGTGTAATGAGATTCAGATTTAAGGGTAAATTGGCTCCTAGATTTGTTGGTTCCTTAGAGATTGTTGAGAGGATTGGATCTTTGGCGTACAGATTGTGTTTTCCTGCTAAGTTAGCAGTGATACATGATGTGATTCATGTATCTATGTTGAGGAAATATGAGTCAGATCCGTCCCATGTGTTAAAGACTAATGAAGTGGAGCTGGATCAGACCCTGAGCTATATTGAATATCCAGTGCTGATTCTGGATAGGAAGGAGAAGCAGTTGAGAAATAAGACAATACCGTTGGTGATGGTCCAATGGAGAAAGCATGGAAGAGAGGAAGTTACCTGGGAAGTCGAAGAAAATATGAGACGGGAGTGGCCAGAGCATTCCCAGATTTGATTCAGGTAATTTTCTTGCTTGCTGATTGAAGTTTTGAGTTGTCTTGTTGCTCCTAGAGAGTGATAGTTGTTAAGCATTGAGGAATGTTGAATTGTTATATTTCAGTTCCGATAGTCCTTCGATTTTGATCTGTAGTTGCCTTTGGATTTCTAGGAAGAAATCTCTTAAGGTGGGGGATGTGAGGACTGTATTTTTTTTAATAGATTTGATTAGTGGCGTGTTACTAACATATTTGAGGAATTAGCCCAATTTAATCTCGTAAGATGTTTGAGCAGATTTGAGTGGAATGAGGATTTAATCGGAGAAATATGGCTTATGAATTATCGGGTAACCAGCCTAGGAATATTGGTCAAAGCTGTTGTGAAATCAGCTTTGGATGTGAGCAGGTTTGAGTATATGAGCTTCGGATTTGATTTAGAAGTCTATCGGGTGAGTATCGTTGAGTAAGGGAGAGCGTTAGCACTGTGCATATTGGGTATATTGTTTATCGCTGGAGTTCAGATTTGGCAAATACCTCGTGCGAGTGAATTAGAGGCGCTGGGAGAATCGGTTTTATTTGCGGTTTGAGTAGATCGGTTCGTTATTTTCAGATTTGAGAAGATCTGGTTGTCCAGATCTGTCCCTCGTGTGTTTAAGCGTGTTTTCTTACACGAGAGGTGATACGATGGAGTTTTGGATTACCCGGGTAGACGCGGGTTGAGTATAAGGAATGTGGCGTCGTTTAGCGAGCATCAGATTTGGTGAGAGCTGGACCCTGGTGCGACGTCGTTTGATGAAAGCCAGATCTGGATGTTTGCGAGCAGGACTCCTACGCGACGTCGTTTGGTGGTCGTGCGCTAGTATAGCTTAGATAAGTCAGATCTGAGTTAGCGCTAAGATCTTATGTAGCGCTAAGATCTGAGTGCTGGTATCAGCTTTGACTTAAGTGATTGACTTTCGCTGTAGCGTTGACTGGAGTATATATAAGTGTTGACCAACACTTAGCGAATTTGAAACCCGATATTCTTATCTTCTTCTTGTGAACCTTCGAAACCCTTACTGTTCATTCGAACCTTTCTTCCGTCGATTTACGCCACCGTTTGGAGCAAGATTGGTGGCGCTGAGCTCGTCTCCTTAAGACCTTTCGATTGATACTAGTTTGGAGACTTGGGTAGACGTGTTGAAGGAGCGCGAAGTAGTTGCAGGGTTCGAATATCTCCGCGATTTTTGTCCAGTAGTTCTTCAGTGCTGTTTGAGCTTTGGGTAAGTGATTTCTTACTGATTTAAGCTTCGATTAGAGCTGGTTGGTCCTACGTAGTGTAGTTGAGATTGGGTTGAGTTTCTCGACTATAGGTCGTAAGCTGAATGATCTTAGCTTTGAGTTGATTTGTGAGATATCTTGACAGATTTAGAGTAGTTCCTGTTGTGTTTCCACGTGAGCTGGTGAGGCAGAAGGATTTAGCGGGAGGTTGGTGTTGTGTCCCCATGAGATATGTCGAGGTATTAGCTACTGAGATTTGAGGTACGAATTGAGCTGGATATAGCAGCTTGAATATAATCTTTGGAATATTTCTTTTGTGTTGAATTGCTGTGATCTGGGTGCTGGTATTGACTGCTTGTTTATGAGGCTGATTATGTGTTCTTGTTTGTGCTGTGCATTCACGCATACATATTGAGCCTGATCCTCTTGTGAACTGATTTCCTTTGTGCGTTGTGATCGGTCGGCTGAGCCGTCGTGCCTGAAATGTCCAACGCTGATAAGATGTGGTGGTCGGTTGAGTTGTCGTGCCTGAATACCACTACACTATGATGGGCAGCTGATCTGTCGTACCTGAATATCACACAATTTTATTCTGCACAGCTGAGTCGTTGTACCTTGCCTACCGATGATTATTGGTAACCCTCATGCATTGCACGTTTGAAATATTTCATGACTGGTATACTTGTTGCTTTTTAGGTGCTCTTCGTACTGAGGTTTGACCTTGTTTATTTCCCTGTTTTTGGCTGCTTTGGTCTGTGATTGGACTTTGCAGGATCTTCAGGTAATCCAGTTGGACCGACTGGAGCGTCGGCTGGTAGATCCCCGTTCTGAGTCCCAGTTTTATGTATTATGTATTGAACCAGGGGATGCCCTACGTGAACTATGCATTTGGGGATCTTGATTTGTATCTTACCTGTATTTCTTGTTATTGATGTGTTGGATTTTGAGTTAAATATGAATGTATTTTGAGATGATATTTTGGTTCAGGCCCAAAACGAAAAATTTAGCCCTATGTTAATGCTTCCCCGTAATTGGGATTAATTGATTAATTTAATTTGTATTTTAGCGCACCGGGCCAGACACCGCCCGTGCGATAGTGTCGGGGCGGAGATGCGGCGGAGGAATTTGAATCCTAGGGTTTTTCCAGGCCTGTTCCGGGCGGCCCGAGGGGTTTTTGGGCCAATCTTGCTATTGAGCCTTTTGCTTTGACCAAAAATTAATTTTTGAAAAATTTTGAGATATTGGACCAAAATTGTTTTAAACCCAAAATTGATGCAATTAAAATAACAAAATAAGATTTAATTTATAAAAAATGATTTTATATTTAAAATTTGATTTTGTTGGATAAAATCAAATTTGATTTTTTATTTTATTTATGTCAATTAATTGGATTAATTGAATAGATAATGTTTGGGATGATCGAGAGTCATGTCCAATGTGTTAGGTGTATGCTAGGTTTTACATTTCTTGTATTGTTGAATTCATATCAAAGTGGGCCTGCTTTATGACCCGTTCCCACCCCTTTAAAATGTATCCTTATTTGTCATGGATATTTAAATCTAATACTAGACTTAGTGGGAGGATAATTTTGAAGATGGTGGAGATGATGATCAAAGATATTGAAGATCGAAGATATGTAAAACTGGAAGCATATGTAATAGGATTGCATTTGCATACTGCATGTCACCTAGGATTGGACCTAGATCCGTGCTTGGCAACCACGGATCGCATAGCTCCTCTTATCGATCATCACAATTATATATGTGATATATATCTGTTGAATCCGCAAATTTTAAATTTGATTTAAAATTGTTGAGACCAAATTTCAAAATTAAAAACCCTCATTTTAAATTTGATTTAAAATTTATATCAAGATTAAAAGTTTCATGATTAAATTGAAGGAACTTAGTTATTGATAATTATGAGGAAATGTGACAAAACGTGATCTAAGAGAGTCCTTCATAGACTGGCTTAATAATGGCTTGTACCGGCTAAGTTTCCCTGAAGGGCGTTGCTTTGTCTAAGGAGGTTGGTTTTTAAGTGGGCCTTAGCCCCTCCAACTACCTGGAAGCACTCTTAGAGAATGATAGTCCATGACTTCTAAATTGATCATCAAACAAAAGTTTATTCGATAAGATCATGAAGCTAAGGGAATTTAAATATATTTTAAAATTTCCTACCTTCCATCAACAATGGATGTACGTCGATGCTACCCTCATACATAGCCCGGCTCATATTATTGAGGGGGTTCTGTGTGTCGGAAAGCTGTATACGCCATTGACACTTGCTGTGAGTTGGATGGAACTCCCATGACGTTGGCTCATATTATTGGGAACGTTATGGCGACCGTCCATTACAACTCAACATTGATGGGTCATCTTGACACGTGATAGTAATCGGCGTCATATTATTGGGCCCTTACTGGACGTGAGGTAAATACATGGAGGTTGCACCTATTGCAATTGGGCTCTACCTTTTGAGGGTCATGGCTGGCTGATATTATCCGGGATCATGATTTCTTGATCGGACTCTGTGTACCCACTAAGGAAACTTGCTTTCTCAATTTCATTAGAGGGTGGTGAAATCGTTAAAATAGTGGGAGGGTAATTCATAAAACTAAATGACCATGTTTTATGTCTTAGCGTTTTTCATGAATAATCTGTAATGCATGTCTGTTTTTCTTTCAGTATAAACTGCTATAATCATGTCTTCAATCAAAAATCCACTTGCTGCTATACTGGATAGCAACAAATTCACTAGCTTAAACTACTAAGATTGGCTTCGAAATCTCAAGATTGTCTTGGCTTCGGAAAAACTTCTCTACACACTAGATAATAGCCCTCCGAAGAAAGCCCCTGCCAATACCAGTCCTGAGGAGCTAGCAAAGCTGGAAAAATGGTGGGATGATGAGCTTAAGGCACGGTAGCATCTATGTCCAATGAATTGAAACGGCGATTTGAAAAGACGGAGTATGCTGCTGATATAAACCTTCATCTCAAGGAGCTATATGAGGAGAACTCTCGGACAGAGAGGTTCACTACCATCAAGGAGCTCATGACGAACCGCATGCGCGAGGGGACTTCGGTCCATGAGCATGGGGTCCGTATGATTGGGCTCATTGAGAAGCTAGTGGGCCTAGAAATCACGCTTTCACATGAGCTATCTGTGGATCTGCTTCTCCTCTCCCTCCCTGCTGCGTTCGACCCCTTTGTGGTCAACTTCAACATGAACAAGCTGGATGTCACCCTTGAAGAGGTGGTAAACATGTTTGTCGTGTTTGAGGGGATCATAAAGAAGGACAAGCCCGTCCTCCATTTGGGCTCTTCTTCCTCTGCGAAGAAAGGGCCCAAACGCAAGGGTAAGAAGCGTTCTGCCACTGCGAAGGATGGAAAGCCCGCCAAGAAGCCCAAGGCAAGGGCTTCAAAGCCGAACAAATCTGAAGATGTTTGCCACCACTGCCAAAAGCCTGGGCATTGGAGGAGGAATTATAAAGAATACCTCGAGAAGTTACGAACTGCAACAGTTATGTTCTACATTGAAATAAATATGTCTCTTAACTCGACTTCTTGGGTACTTGATATCGGATGTGGATCTCATATCTGCAATGACTTGCAAGTAATGACAAGAAGTCGGCTTCTTAGGGAGGGTGAGACCCACTTGAGGCTTGGCAATGGATCAAGGGTTGCGGCCGAAGCTATTGGAGATGTTTATTTATTTCTTTCTTCGAATTTTAAGTTGTTGTTGAGAAATGTTTTATTTGTTCCCGAATTAGTAAAGAACATTATTTCCGTTTCTATGCTTGATAGTGATGGATATTCTTGTCATTTTGCTAATTCGATTTGCAATATTTACAAGAATGAATGTTTAATTGGGATTGGGGAACGCGAAAACGATCTGTACACCTTAAAATTGAGAGAAGTTCCAACTCACGATGTGGAAACATATACGACAATAATCAAAAGGAAAAACGATAATCTGAACTCGACACAACTTTGGCATGCTAGGCTAGGTCATATTTTCTTAAATAGGATGAACAAATTGATTAGAAGCGACATGTTTAATATATCTGATAATAACTCCTTACCAACCTGTGAATCCAGTTTTAAAGGAAAAAATGTCAAAATTGCCCTTCACGGGCAAGCCTGAACGTGCTCTATGTCTATTGGATTTGATCCATAGTGATGTGTGTGGCCCACTTAGCATTGGTACTAAATCCGGTCACACCAACTTCATCACCTTTACCGATGATCACTCTAGGTATGGGTACCTGTACTTAATGAAGCACAAGTCTGAATCTTTTGAAAAGTTCAAGGAATTCAAGGCTGAAGTAGAAAATCAATTGAGAAAAATTAATAAAACACTTCGATCCGATCGAGGTGGAGAATACTTGAGTGTCGAATTTCAAGACTATCTTAAAGAGAATGAGATTCTCTCTCAGTGGACCCCTCCGGCCACACCACAGCTAAATGGTGTAGCGGAGGGCCGTAATCGAACCTTGATGGACATGGTTCGATCTATGATGAGCTTCACTGAACTTCCTACCTCGTTTTGGGGTTATTCACTCGAAACAGCGATAATTTTGTTGAACAATGTCCACATCAAGGCAGTGGATAAAACTCTATATGAGATATGGATGGAAAAACCACCCAAGTACTCGTACTTGAGAATTTGGGGATGTACTGCTTACGTGAAGCAGCCAGTGGGAGATAAGCTGGATAATAGATCCATCTTATGCTACTTCATTGGTTATCCAAAGAATTCTATTGGATACTGCTTCTACTATCCCAATGAAACAAAAGTGTTTGTTTCTAGAAATGCAACTTTTCTGGAAAAGGAATTTCTACTTGATAGAATGCAATATAATAGAACTTGAAGAAGTTCGAGATCCAACTGAATTACCAAGTGAATCTACCGCACCTCAAGAGCCAATCCTTGATATGGACACACCTAGGAGATCTGAAAGGGTTCCTAGAGCTCCTGCAAGATATGGTTTCCTGCTTGAAGATGATCAAAGTGATCAAACTGTTGGATGTGATCCAAGAACCTTCAAGGAGGAAATTTGCTGATTATAATTTGTGGCTTGAAGCAATGAAATCTGAGATTGACTCAATGCATTCGAAACAAGTTTGGACTCTTGTGAATCCACTCGAAGGAATAGTTCCTATTGGGTACAAACGGATATTCAAGAGAAAACTTGGACCTGATGGTAAGGTACTGATCTACAAGCTGCGACTGGTCGCAAAGTTTACACTCAAAGGAATTGTGTTGACTATGATGAAACCTTTTCACCAGTTGCAATGTTCAAGTCAATTAGAATCCTGCTAGCCATAGCCTCATGGTACGACTATGAGATATGGCAAATGGATGTGAAAACTGCGTTCCTAAATGGAAACATTAAGGAAGAGATATATATGATGCATCCTGATGGTTTCACATCTGTAGTAAGTGAGCATAAAGTATGCAAACTTCAGATATCGATCTACAGTCTCAAGCAAGCATTGATAAGTTGGAACCTGAGATTTGATGAAACAATTAAAGAATTTGGTTTCATCAAGAATACCGAGGAGCCATGTGTGTATAAGAAGGTAGTTAAGAATGCTGTGACATTCCTTGTACTTTATGTTGATGACATTCTACTCATTGGGAATGATGTAGGAATGCTGCAGTCAACTAAAGTATGGTTGTCTAGTAGATTTTGGTTAAAAAAAAATGGGTGAAGCATCCTATATTCTGGGAATACAGATCTATAGAGATAGATCGGAAAGGATGCTTAGACTCACCCAAGCGAACTACATCGATACCATACTTAAGTGGTTCTCTATTGAAGAGTCCAAGAGAGGACACCTACCTATGTGCCATGGGGACACTCTATCTAAGTCTATGTGTCCGAAGACTGATGAGGAGATAGAGAATATGACACGTGTGCCATATGCCTCGGCAATAGGTAGTATTATGTATGGTATTATCTCGACTAGATCGGATGCATATGCTCTGAGTGTCACGAGCCGCTACCAAGCCAACCCCGGCCAGATGCATTGGAAGGCTGTGAAAGATATTCCTAAGTACTTACGAAGGACTAAAAATATGTTCATGGTCTATGGGGGTGGTGAACTAAAATTGGAAGGCTACACTGATTCTAGCTTCCAATGCGATGTGGACGATTCGAAGTCAACCTCTGGATTTGTATTCATGCTCAATGGTGGTGTTGTCTCTTGGAATAGTTCCAAGCAAGACAGCATCGTGGATTCAACACATTGCAGCATCAGCTGCTGCTAAAGAGACGGTTTGGATGAGGAATTTCGTCCAAGATTTGGGCACGATTCCTGAAGGCGTTGGTCCAGTCCCGATGTACTGTGACAACACGGGTGCCGTTGTGCAAGCAAAGGAACCTATGTCTCACCAAAGATCCAAACATATACTGAGGAAATACCACATAATCCGGGATATTCTGGCTAGAGGTGACATAGAAGTTGAGATAGTTGCCTCTGCAGACAACATTGCTGATCCACTTACGAAGCCCCTGCCAGGACCATTGTTTGAAAAACATCGCGAAGCAATGGGACTACGTCTGATGAGTTGTTGGCTTTAGGTCAAGTGGGAGATTGTTAGAGTAGGTGCCCAACTAGCCAACTTGTGGCATGTGGGTTCTTGTTGACTCTATGTATGATGATCTTTATTTATGAAATTCGCATTCTTTTATGGCATTCTTTATCTTCATTATTATGATTTCAATTGTTGGATAAATACCTTGAATGCACTATGGTGTATGTTATATGTGATAGTAGATTTGATGGCTATCATGAAATACATCTAATAGTCACTGTGTATTCTAAACATGTTCCTAGTCGATTGGGCCGTCCAAAATAGGATAAGGGCCGCCCGAGCTTGAGACTAGCATCTGCGATGTGAAGCACCGCTTTTCATTGGTAGGGAACATAGTGATGTTCTGAGCATTCAGATGGATAGTGACCTGATCTATCGAACTACCCTCGTTCGGACTTTCCAAGTGGTTACCATTTTTCGAGTGGATTAAGTCCAAGGTCTTGGTTGTACAGATTATTCCTTATTACTCAAATGTCATTGAGACTCTACATGATAGGTACCTCATTTTGACCCGTTTATCGACTCGGTTGGGGTCATCAGGTGGCGGGATTGGATGAGGTCCCGATGCATGTAGAAGTTGATGCTTCGTTGTCGAGGATTCACCGCTCGCCCTTGTGCGTGGATATCCTATACTATCTGAGGAAATAATAGTGTGACAAGTCTCTGGCCAGAGTACTAGATGTGTTTTAGGTAAATAGGTTTACCTAGTAACACATTCGTTGTTACTATTTGATCTCCAAGATGTATGCATGGTTATTGGATCTCTAGAGACTCTCGATTTACCAATGATCGTTGATCTGATCGGGATATTTGAGTTGAAAGGACCGTATTATATGCTAACCATGATCGACTGGTTCTTGCAGGCACTATCAGTGATACCTAGGGATAATGGGGCGATGTTGCTAGACGCTTACCATGATCCGATGGGTAAGTCCTAAAATGTGTTTCGGAGTCACAAAAAGTTGTGAGCCAACAGCTAGTTGTATCCCTGAACCATTGAGGGTCACACAAGTACTGATTTCTCAATTCTTGTACGGAAATTAAGCTCAATTTGTTGAGTATAGTAGGAGGAATTATGGAAGTGTGACTTCCTAAAATTAACTAGTGGTGGAAATGAGATTTCCTTAAAACTTGGACTAGTATGACTATCCTTAAAGCTGATAGGATCCTAACTGCTATTTTGGATTAGTTGATTTGAAAAATTATTTTCACATCATAATTTTCAGTTTTGTAAACTGTGTAGATCGGTCCAATCTGATCGTCGATCGGGATTATGATGGAGCCACAACGATGGACTTGAAACCAATGTTCACTTGGCCTGGGCCAGACCCAAGCCCATTAACCTGGTTTAAGCTCATGGAAAATCTATAAATTGGGGCCCTGGGTTATTCATTTACTCGCACCAAAAGTTGGGAATAACTCTCCTTCTCCAAGTTGTATTGAGTGCTCTCCCTCTTAGTTATATTTCTTTTCTCTTCTCCTCCTCCTCTTCGTCGCGCCGCCGCCGACACCGCCGTCGGAATTTGTTCGGACCGTCTCGGTGAGGATATTCCTTCCGTGAAATTTTTTTCTGTGCAAACCGGCGAAGGAGTTGAGAATCCAGTCTTGGACCGGATTCGGCATCAATCCAGTCGTTCAATCGTTGAAGTGCCAAGTCCCTCATGGAACTACTCGGAGCCAGGCGCCTAGACGCCAAAAAGGCAACCTTCTAAACATCCTATGAATATTTAGATCCTTTTTAGGTGTATTAACCATTCCCGGGCTCAAAATTTTAAAACTTCCGCTGTGCCCTGGGAGCGGGATTCGGATCCGCCGCTGCGCTAACAGCTTCATGGTATGTTCTGATGCTTAGCTCAGTTGATTGGGTTGTGTTTTGATGCTCATGGTCGAGTAATTGCGTATGCATCCCGTCAGTTGAAAACTCATGAGACTCGATACCCGGTTCATTACTTGGAGTTGGCAGCGTTGTCTTTGCCTTGAAGATTTTGCGCCACTATCTCTATGGCAAACAGTTTGTAGTGTATACTGACCACAAGAGTCTTCGATACCTCTTCTCCCAGTCCGACTTGAATATGAGGCAGCGTGATGGATGGAGCTGCTTAAGAATTTCGATTGTGAGATTCAGTATCAGCCTGGGAAAGTAATGTAGTTGCTGATGCGCTTAGTAGGAAAACTCAAGTCATGATGCTTGCTTCGCTAAATATCTCGAAGGTCCATGAGCATCTAAGCACTACTGGTTGGCGTTTCTACCCAGGTGATGATTATGTTGTGGTGTCATCTTTTCAATTTGAGCCACAGATTGTTTCGAATATTCGGGCAACCCAGAGAACTGACCCATATATCAAGGAGTTGAAGTTGAAAACTCAAGCTGGACAGATGGAGGATTACTCTGTCACATATGATGGATGTTTGAGATTTCAAGGCAGGTTAGTAGTGCCTAACCTCATTGATATAAAGGAAATGATATTAAAGGAAGCTCACAATAGTTGACATAGTGTCCATCCTTGTGCAAGGAAGATGTACCATGCCTTAAAACTGCACTATTGGTGGGTAGGTTTGAAGAGCGATGTTGCTGGTTTTGTTTCTCGATGTCTAAATTGTCAGCAAGTTAAGACGGAAAGGATGAGATCGGTGGACTATTGCAGAGTTTAGAGGTGCCCCAATGGCTGGGAGCATGTAGCTATGGATTTTGTGACTCACTTGCCTCGTTCCAGCCAAGGATGTGATGTCGTTTGGGTATTAATTGATAGAATTTTGGAATCAAATCACTTCATTCCCTACAATATGACGAATTCTTTGAAGAAAATGACCAAATTGTACATCGATTTCGTAGTTCGATTGCATGGAGTGCCTGTGTCTATAGTTTCAGACCGAGATCCAAGGTTCACTTCCAGATTTTGGAAGGGTTTACAAGCAGCTTTGGCACCAGATTGGCCATGAGTACAGCCTATAAACCCCAAACCGATGGCCAATCTGAGAGAACTATACAGACCTTAGAGGATAGGTTGCGAGCTGTTGTCATGGACTTCGGTGGTAGCTGGCAAGATTTGTTGTCGCTGGTGGAATTTTCTTATAATAACAGCTACCAAGTAACGGTTGGAGTGGCACCGTTTGGAGCATTGTATGGTAGGAAGTGCAGGTCGCCAATTTGTTGGGAAGAAGTGGGGGAGAAGTAGCTATCTTCTCCTGAATTTGTGCAGCATATGAGAGACCAAGTTTATCTGATTCGACAACGTATGAAGGTTGCACAAGATCACCAAGCTAGTTATGCAAACCGAAGGCATAGGCGTTTAGAATTTCAGGTTGGTGATCGAGTGTTATTGAAAGTTTCTCCTTTCAGAAGTGTTATGAGATTTGGACACAAGGGAAAATTAGATCCTCGTTATGTTGGACCTTATGAGATTTTGGAAAGGATCGGTCCTTTGGCTTATCGTTTGTTGTTGCCACCTGAACTGTCCTCATTACATGATGTGTTTAATGTGTCTATGTTGAGGAAGTATGAGCCGGATCCTTCTCATGTGCTATAAACTGATGAGGTGGAGCTGGATCGAACGTTGAGTTATGTCGAATATCCCTTGCAAATTCTGGACAGGAAGGAGAAACAGCTCAGGAACAAGACCATTCCCTTGGTGATGGTCCAGTGGAGCAAGCATGGCAGAGAAGAAGCTACGTGGGAGTTAGAGGAGAAGATGCAACGTGAGTGGCCCCATTTGTTTGGGTTGGTATTGCATTAACTCCAGTAGCTAGATTGCTTGCTGTTGTTTTCCAATTATCTTGAACTCTTGGTTAGTTGAGTTGTGCGGTTGTTGTCTCCAGATTTGTAGTTGTTCTGTGAGTTCTGGAGCTGTAGGACATCTTCTATATCATGTAAACAGTTTTGGTTTTGGTGATGTTCTGTGATGTTGAGATTTGGATCGGTTAAGGAGTTTGTTATTTGATTTCAAGGACAAAATCTTTTTTTTAGTGGGGGAGAAATGTGAGATCTGACTCGTAATCATTAATTTGGATATTTAATCGGGGTTGGCATAGACCCGAAGAAGAAGATCTGGCTGGTTGTGCGTGGATTAGTTCTGGCCTGGTTCGTAGAACGGTCAAATTTGGTTGGTTGAGCATTTAAGAATGGTCATCGCAAGCCATTCTGGGTGCGATTTTCTGAGTTGTAATGGAGAGACGTAGTTTTGGGAGAAACCACATTTGAGGGTGAAATCTGGTAGTACTGTGTGAATCGGTGCGGTTCGTGGGTACCGCCTGAGGTGAGATCTGGATGAGTGTGAGCTGGTCATCCAGATCTGGGTTGTGATGCGACGCCGTTTAGCGATACCCGTGTATGAGCTAGCTAGATTGTTGTGCGACGCTTTTAGGAACCAGCTGAGATGTGAGATCGTCGTGGTTTCCCCGTGTAGAGTATCACTGTTCCTGTTACCATCTTAGGCGGGAGCTGTATTGTGGTGCGACGCCGTTTTGAGAAACAGATTTGGTAGTGTGAGGATTGAGATTTGAAAACTAGTGATTAATCGGGAGATGGATTTTCGAATTTTAGTTTTGATTAGAGTTGGTCATTTGAGTCGCTAGGCGCTATCGGGAGAAATCTGTGTTGAAATTTGAGTTGATTCGTTGAGTCCTTCGATAGAGATCTGGTCCCAATTGTATTCAGATTGAGTACTCAGTTGAGGTGTTAGCAAGTGACATCTGAGTGGTAGAGGCTGGCGCGAGTAGTGATGCGTCGTCGTTTTGCAATTTCAGATGTCTCGCTAGTTGGTGAAATCTGTTCAATGGAGTGACCAGATGTCAACGCGGGTCAACGGTAATGCGTAGCTAGCGAGCGCTGATATGAGGGTAGCGAGAGACATCTATTAATGTTAGCGCGTGGATGCGAGAAGATGCCACGTGTTGGTCAACACATCTGAGTTGACTGCTGTTGTTAGCGTTGGTCAGATGTTGCTAGCGAGAGATATCTGTTCCAGATGTTGAAGCTCTGCTATGTCGTTTTGATTAGTTAGCGTGACGTCGTTTGCTTTTGTGCGTTAGTGGAGCGTAGCGAAGTCTGAATTGTGACAGCTGAGCCAGCTGTGAGTGAGCGCTGGGTTCAGATGTGAGGATTCCTGCTTTAGTGCAAGATGGGATCTGAGTTGTTAAGAGCAGGAGCTGGATTCGAGGATTTAAATACAAGTGTTGATCGACACTTAGCGTATTTTCGAACCCGACATTTCCTATCTCCTTCCCCGATACCCTCGAAAACCCTTACTGTTCACCGAGCACTATTCTCCGATTTGCCGTCGATTTCCGCCGTTGTTTGGAGCAAGACTGGTGGCACTGAGCTCGTCTTGCTTAGCTCTTTCGATTGTTACCAGTTAGGCGACCTGATTCGATGCGTAGGAGGAGCGCGAAGGAATCTCAGTGTTCGTGAAATTCTGCGACAGTTTACCCAAGAATTCCTTAGTTTGTTTGAGCTTCTGGGTAAGTGTTTCCTTACTGTTTCAAGCTTAGTTCTAGTTGTTAGAACCCAAATTGATAGTTAGAACCAGATATGAGTTCTGACCGTAGGCAGTAAGGTGTAGAAGTTCAGATTTGAGCTAAGTTATGAGATGTCTTGACAGATTTGAGTTCACAGGCAGTTCCTGCTGTGTTGCCGAGACCAACGAAGGAGCAGATTGGAGAAGGTTGAGTTTGTCATGCCCTGGTGAGATCTTTTGAGGTAGAAAATGAGATCAAAGGTACGAATTGAGATTCTGTTTACAGCTTTGGCATAAGCGTGTAGTGTTTTGAAGCATGAATGATGCTCTGTGGAATCTGTTTGTGAGATTATTGTGCTTTACGTGAACAGTTATGGCTCATACCTGAATTTATATGTTCTGTTTACGTAATTTGTGCTTGATGAAATCATATTTGAATTTCATGACATACATGCATACATATTGAGCCTGATGATTGATTGAGAAATCGAGAAAGAGCCATGTTAGGACCGAAGAACACTTAGCAGCGTTGCTTTGAAAGATTAATTAAAAATAATGAGCTGCTAATTACAAGCTGAGGTGCAATACCTCGGGTTCTTGAACATTAAATAGAGCACCGGAGACAGATCTGGTATGTTATAAAACATGCGGAAAACACCAGAAATGAATCCTTATATTTTAAAACTCAACACAAGCAGATTTAACAAAACATGAACCAAACAGATTTCTGTAAGACAGAAATCTGCCCGGATGTGCGCCTGTGCATATGTGTGACAATTGATGTGTTATGCAATGCTAAATTAAATGCAAGTGATGAATGAATAACATAATACAATACACAACGATTTGTTTATGGAAGTTCGGACTTCAATGTCCTACATCTCCCCTTCTTCCACCTCGGAAGGCTCCACTAGAAGACTTTGATGAATACAGCACATCTGCAAACACCCACCCACACAAGCAGCACTTGTATGGACACCTAGACTCAACAGTGCACCCCAGCCTCAACTGTGTGACTAACTACATACACATGAGTTTTGCGTCATCGTGCTTGGACGTAACCTGTTGTGAAATGGTTTCGAGATTCATTCACCAATGGATGTGAATGAATCTCCATGAGTTTTACGTCATCGTGCTTGGACGGGAACTGTTTGAAACGTTTTGAGATTCATTCACAAATACAATGTGAATGAATCTCTGTGTGTGAGATATACAGTGTAAGCTCAACTCTCGAATAAATAAATCTCACACACTGGGAAAATGCTCTTCAATAGCTGGTAAAGACTCAGCAATCGACTCTCGTGAAAGCTCCTCTCTAATGGCGGTCCGGTCGATTGCCTTTCTATTTTTCTTCCCTCTGTAATTTTGCACTCTGTCAAAATCCTCAAAAAAATCCCCTTCTTCAAACCAAACTTCTTGTATTTATATGGCTGTTTGAGTTTCTCTCTGTTGGACACATTTTTCTTCCCGTTTAAAGATGTTCTGAATAGTACCGACAGGGATTGTCCTTGTGTCCTTTTCTTTTGCAGGCTTTTTGTCATCTTGTGATTTTGCCTTTGTACCAGCAGCTGGTTGCTCTCACATCTAAATAATTCTAGCAGCTGGTATTTTCTGTTCAATGCAACTGTTCACTTCGTCTTAGTGCAACGACTGATATTCTTTTGTTTATACGATCAACATCCTCTTTACAAGATTTCCTGCGACTGAACAGCTTCTGTTATCGCAACATTCCTGTTGCTTCTTCCTTCACAATATCTCTGTTTGCATCTTCTTCACAATTTCTCTGTTTCTTTTCATCTTTTCTCGTTAACTTCATTCCAACAGTTCTTTTCCAGATTTCTCTTTCTCTTTACTCGATCAGGCTTCTTCTATGTTTGCCTCAATCAGACTTGACCTATTTCTTCAAATCAGATTTCTCCTGTTTTCAATCATCTGGATTTTCTTCACTATTTACTGCGTCTGGATTTTCTATTCTACCAACGTCTGTTCCATCTTATACCATCGTCTGGTTTGCAAGTCTCAGCGTCTGGTTCAATCTTCAACGACTGGAATAAAATTCTTTCATCTGGTTTGAGTAACTTCCAGTCGACTGGTTCTGTTTTCTTTATTTGCGTCTGTTTCCATTTCCTTTGCAATGTCTGGATTTAATTCCTTGTTCATTCCAGTCGACTGGTTTTAATGCTTCAATTAACTTCCAGTCGACTGGTTTAACTTTCTTCAGTTTGCGTCTGGTTTATTCTTTCATTGCACCGACTGGATCAATTATTGTAGCAACTGATTTAATTCTCTGCCTGTGCAACTTCTTCAATCCAGTCGACTGATTTTGTTTTCTTCTTCTCCTTAGCGCCTGGTATTCCAGTCGACTGGAGATTTCTTCTTTCAACTTTGCATCTGGTTTATAACTTGGCTATGCGTCTGATATTTCTACTTTCAACTTTCTCTTCTCTTTAATTGAACCAGACTTCTCTTCTTCCCGTTTAAAGATGTTCTGAATAGTACCGACAGGGATTGTCCTTGTGTCCTTTTCTTTTGCAGGCTTTTTGTCATCTTGTGATTTTGCCTTTGTACCAGCAGCTGGTTGCTCTCACATCTAAATAATTCTAGCAGCTGGTATTTTCTGTTCAATGCAACTGTTCACTTCGTCTTAGTGCAACGACTGATATTCTTTTGTTTATACGATCAACATCCTCTTTACAAGATTTCCTGCGACTGAACAGCTTCTGTTATCGCAACATTCCTGTTGCTTCTTCCTTCACAATATCTCTGTTTGCATCTTCTTCACAATTTCTCTGTTTCTTTTCATCTTTTCTCGTTAACTTCATTCCAACAGTTCTTTTCCAGATTTCTCTTTCTCTTTACTCGATCAGGCTTCTTCTATGTTTGCCTCAATCAGACTTGACCTATTTCTTCAAATCAGATTTCTCCTGTCTTCAATCATCTGGATTTTCTTCACTATTTACTGCGTCTGGATTTTCTATTCTACCAACGTCTGTTCCATCTTATACCATCGTCTGGTTTGCAAGTCTCAGCGTCTGGTTCAATCTTCAACGACTGGAATAAAATTCTTTCATCTGGTTTGAGTAACTTCCAGTCGACTGGTTCTGTTTTCTTATTTGCGTCTGTTTCCATTTCCTTTGCTAATGTCTGGATTTAATTCCTTGTTCATTCCAGTCGACTGGTTCTAATGCTTCAATTAACTTCCAGTCGACTGGTTTAACTTTCTTACAGTTTGGTCTGGTTTATTCTTTCATTGCACCGACTGGATCAATTATTGTAGCAACTGATTTAATTCTCTGCCTGTGCAACTTCTTCAATCCAGTCGACTGATTTTGTTTTCTTCTTCTCCTTAGCGCCTGGTATTCCAGTCGACTGGAGATTTCTTCTTTCAACTTTGCATCTGGTTTATAACTTGGCTATGCGTCTGATATTTCTACTTTCAACTTTCTCTTCTCTTTAATTGAACCAGACTTCTCTTCATATATGGTTCAACTTCCTGCT
>KQ993846.1:149174-184675 GCA_001598015.1 Dorcoceras hygrometricum
TAAACAGCATCTGGTTCGATCTTCAACGACTGGAATAAAATTCTTTCATCTGGTTTGAGTAACTTTCAGTCGACTGGTTCTGTTTTCTTTATTTGCGTCTGTTTCCATTTCCTTTGCAATGTCTGGATTTAATTCCTTGTTCATTCCAGTCGACTGGTTCTAATGCTTCAATTAACTTCCAGTCGACTGGTTTAACTTTCTTCAGTTTGCGTCTGGTTTATTCTTTCATTGCACCGACTGGATCAATTATTGTAGCAACTGATTTAATTCTCTGCCTGTGCAACTTCTTCAATCCAGTCGACTGATTTTGTTTTCTTCTTCTCCTTAGCGCCTGGTATTCCAGGAGATTTCTTCTTTCAACTTTGCATCTGGTTTATAACTTGGCTATGCGTCTGATATTTCTACTTTCAACTTTCTCTTCTCTTTAATTGAACCAGACTTCTCTTCATATATGGTTCAACTTCCTGCTGCACAAATTGTCTTTTGCTTCAACTGGTTGAACTTATTTAGCTGATACATCATCTTCCAGAACTTGTTCTCTTCGCAGACTTCTTCTTAATTTAATTGAACCAGACTTCACCGAACAGGTTTTCTTTTGTTCATCAGATTTTCTTCCTTTTCATCCTTCTTCGATTTTTGCACTTCCAGACTTTGTTGCACAGAAATTCTTCTGTCTATTTCTTCAATTTCTGATTGCGCTTTTCTTTAATTGCTAAATCAGACTTCTCCTAATTTCTCCAGTTTGCTAGCAGCAAACATTCTTCTTTTTGTTGTTCAATTCATCTTCCAGATTTCTAATAACGTCTGCACACTACATAAATATGTTAGTGACAATAATAGGTTTTGTGTAATTCAAAACACATTCTGGATCTGTTTACACAGATCCAACAAGCCACGTTGTGATCGGAAGACAGATGTGTCATGCCTGAAAGGTCCAACACTATCATCGGAGTGGTGACCTACTGATAGGTCGTGTCTGAATACCACCGAGCTGTGATGGGTAATTGAGTGGCCAGCCCTAAAGATCACAGACCGATGATTTCCACCGACTGATTGGCTATGCGTGGTATAGAGGATCGCCTTTGAATTTCCAGCTGATTCGTTGGCCTAGATTGACCGATTCTTTGACAGCCCTCATGCATTCATGTTTTGATTTACTGCATGTTTATGAGTTGCCGTTGTCTTAGTGCTCTTCGTACTGAGATTTGACCTCGTATTTCTTTTCCTACTTTTGTGTTCTTGGGTCTGTGTTGCCCATTGCAGGAGCTACGGGTAATCTGGCTAAGCAGAGTTGAGCTTCAGCTAGTAGATCCCCGTTTGGTTGAGTCCCAGTGAATCTATATTATGTATTGAACCAGGGGATGCCCTGAGTTTTTATGTATTTTGGGGATATGTATTCGAGTTTATTTGATTACCTGTCTGTTGTTTGGATTTTGAGTAAATCCTATTTTAAGTATGAATATTTTGAATGACTGTTTTTATTGTTCAGGCCCAAACGTTTGAAAAATTTTTAAGCCCAATTTTATGCTTCCGTAATTACGTGCTTAATTGTATTGTTAATCCTAGTTGATTAGCACGGGGCCTGACAAGTAGCGAGCTGGTTTATGTATGCGATGGATTGTCTACACCAGTTGTGGGAGAGAAGGCAGCGAGCTGGTCGTTCTGGTGGATTTCTATGTGACGTCGTTTGGAGGAGTCCGAATCTGGTATAACGTAGAGTCCAGATCTGGAGTGGTGCTTGTTAGAGTAGGTGCCCAACTAGACAACTTGTGACGTGTGGGCTTTTGATGACTCTCAGTGTAAAACAATCTTTGTTTATGAAATTCACATTTTATATGGCATTTTTACAATCGTTGTTTTTATAAGTTAACAATTGTGTTGGATAAAGACCTAGAATGCACTATAGTGTATGTTAGATGTGATAGTGGATATGATGGCTATCATGAAACACATCTAATAGTCATTGTATATTCTGAACTTGTTCCTAGTCGATTGGGCCATCAAAATGAGGATAAGACCGCCCGAGTTCGAGACTAGCATCTGCGATGTGAAGTGCCACGTTTCATTGGTAGGGAAATTGTGATGTTCTGAGGATGCAGATGGATGGTTCGCCTGGTGAACTATCGAACTACCCTCGTTCGGATTCTCCATTTGGTTACCATTTGTCGAGTGGAGAGTCCGAGGTATTGGTTGTATGGATTATTCCTTACTACTCGAAACATCATTGAGACTCTACATGATTAGTCACCTCACTTTGACTCATTTACCGACTCCGTGAGCGTCATCAGGTGTCGAGATTGGGTGAGGTCATGAAGCATGTGGGAGTCGATGCTTTGTTGTCGAGGATTCACCGCTCGCCCTAGTGCGTGGATATCCTATGCTATCTGAGGAGATAATAGTGTGATAAATCTCTGGCCAAAGTACTCTTCTGCTTTAATGTAAATGAGTTTACCTGGTAGCACTCGCGATGTCGCTATTCTGATCTCCAAGATGTATGCATGGCTATCAAATCTCTAACGAATCTCGATTTACCAATGGTCATTGATTCGATCGGGATATATGAGTTTAAAGGACCGTACTATACGCTAACCATGACCGACTGGTTCTTGCAGGCACTATCAGTGATACCTAGGGGATCATGGGGCGATGTTGCTAGGCTCTTTACCATGATCCGATGGGTAGATCAGAAAATATGTTTTCTGATTCACAATGAGTTGTGAGCCCACGATTAGTTGTATCCCTGAACCATTGAGGGTCACACAGTGTACTGGTTTACCAATTCCCGTGCAGACAAGGATATGGTACTCAAAGTGTTGAATATAGTAGGAGGAAGGTTGGGAGTATGACTTCCCAAAAGTAACTAAGAGAGTAGGACTTCCATATTTAGCTAATGAGAGTAGACCTGTCATATATAGATTTAGTGGTTCGAAAATTTTATTTTACATCATAATGATCAGTTTGTAAATGAGCGCATCGGTGATATCTGATCATCGATCAGGATTATGATGAGACCTCAATCGAGGGAGTCGAAACGAATGTTCACAGTTTGACTTGAACCGAAAGTTCACAGTTTGACTTGAACTGAATGTTCACAGGTTGAGTTGAACCGGATGTTAACATTTTGAGTTCAACCGAATGTTCACTGTTTTGTTCGCATCAAACTCTTACCTCAATCTATAAATATGGCAATGGGGAGAAAGAAAAACACACAACAAAACCAAAAGCTATTTAGCATATTCTCACCCTCTCCTCCTCTCCCTCCTCCTGCCGCCGCCGCCATCGCACTTCGCTGCGATCGTCTCGGCGAGGAGATTCTGCTCGCAAAATCTTCATTGGGGTTCTAGTGCACTCCAACGAAGGAATTGGAAAACTGTTCGGTGGACCGGATTAGGAGCAACCAAAGAAGTGCTATTTCCATTGGAGAAATAGTCGGAGCCAGGAGCATAGTCGGCAGACAGGTAACAATATAAACACTTATTATTCATGTTTATGTGTTTAAATTGTTTCTATTATCAGACCAATTTAATGTATTGACCGTTCCCGGGCAAAAATTTTAAACTTCTGCTGCGCCCCGGGAACGGGATCTGGATCCGGCGTCGGGCGCCAACAGTGGTATCAGAGCTTTGGCTCAGATCTGTCAATACATTAAACTTCCTGTATTTGAATCAGAATCTCGGTTTTCCCAAAATAATTTGATACAATTAATTAAATGACAAAATATGACTTTATTTGTAAAATATTATTTTATATTTAAAATATGATTTTGTTGGATAATGTCAAATTTGATTTGATGTCTATATATGTCAAGCATGATTTGATTGCATGATTTATCTGATTAATTATGTAAATTGCATGATTATCTTGATTTGATATATGTTTTTGAATCCGCATGATATTTTAAATCTGATTTAAAATATGAGACCTAAATTTCCAATAATGCAAATCCCTCATTTTAAATATGATTTAAAATTAATATCAAGAATAAAGTTTCATGATTAAAATTGAAAGATTTTAGTTTATTGATAATTTTGAATGAAGTGATGAAACATGATCTAAGGGAGTCCTTTATAGACTGGCTTAAAAATGGCTTGTACCGGCTAAGTCTCCCTGAAGGGCGTTGCTTTGTCTAAGGAAGTTGGTTTTTAAGGGGCCTTAGCCCCTCCAACTACCTGAAAGCACTCTTTGAAAATGCTAATCACTGGATTCTAAATTGATCATAAAACAAAAGATTATTCAACAAGATCATGAGACTAGGGAATTTAAATATTGTTTAAAATTTCCTATCTTCCATCAACAATCTGGTGTACGAGGATGCTACCCGTATGCATGACCCGGATCATATTATTGAGGGGGTTATGCATGCTGAAAAGCTGTACACTCTATTGACACTTGATGTGAGTTGGTTGGAACTCCCTTTAACGTTGGCTCATATTATTGGGGACATTAAGGGGACTGTCCATCATGACTCAACATTGATGGGTCATCTTGACACGTGATAGTAATCAGCGTCATATTATTGGGCCATTAATGGATGTGAGATAAATACATGGAGGTTGCACCTGGTGCAATTGGGCTCTACCTTTTGGAGGTCATGATTGGCTGATATTATTCAGGACTGTGATTTTCGATTGGGCTCCGTGTACCCGCTAAGGAAACTGGCTTTCCCGATTTCATTAGAGGTTGGTGAAATCGTTAAAATAGTGGGAGGGTAATTCATAAAATAAAATGACCATGTTTTATGTCTTAGTGAATTTATATAAATTTTAGTAATGGATGTCTGTTTTATCTTAGGATATATACTGCTTAAAATGTCTTCGATCAAAAATCCACTCGCTGCTATACTGGATAGCAACAAGTTAACTGGCGCTAACTACCTGGATTGGTTGCGCAATCTCAAGATTGTCTTGGCTTCGGAGAAGCTACTCTACACGCTAGAGAAAAGCCATCCGAAGGAAGCCCCCGCTGATGTTAGTCCTGAAGAGCTGACGAGACTTGAGAAATGGTGGGACCATGATCTCAAGGCTAAGTGCTACATGTTGGCCTCTATGTCCAACGAACTGCAGCAGCGATTTGAGGACGCCGAGTATGCTGGTGACATACACTTGCACCTCAAAGAGATGTATGGGGAGAACTCTCGGGTGGAGAGGTTTACTACTGTCAAGGAGCTCATGAGTGGCTGCATGCGCGAGGGGACTTCGATCCGCGAGCATGGAGTCCGCATGATTGGGCTCGTTGAAAATTTGGTGAGCCTTGAGCTCGTACTTCCACATGAGTTGTCTGTGGATTGATTCTCCTCTCACTCCCTGCTGCATTCGACCCCTTTGTGGTCAACTTTAACATGAACAAGCAAGACACCACTCTTGAGGAGTTGGTGAACATGCTTGTAGTGTTTGAGGGAACCATAAAGAAGGACAAGCTCGTCCTCCTATTGGGCTCTTCTTCCTCCGCGATGAAAGGGCCCAAACGCCATGGTAAGAAGAGTTATATCCCTGCGAAAGGGGACAAGCCCAACAAGAAGCCAAAGGCAAAGGCTTTCAAGCTCGACAAAACTGAGGACGTTTGCCACCACTGCCACAATCCTGGCATTGGAGGAGGAACTGTCGAGATTACCTCGAGCAGCTGCGAACTGCAAAAGGTACATTCTACGTTGAAATAAACATGTCTCTTAATTCTACTTCTTGGGTACTTGATATCGGGTGTGGATCTCATATCTGCAATGATTTGCATGTAATGACAAGAAGTCGAAAGCTTAGGATGGTGAGACCCATTTGAGGCTGGGCAACGGAGCAAGGGTTGCAGCCGAAGCAATAGGAGACGTTTATTTATTTCTGCATTCTAATTTTAAGTTGTTATTAAAAGATGTATTATTCGTTCCCGAGTTAATAAAAAAACATTATTTCCGTTGCTATGCTTTATAGTGATGGTTATTCTTGTCATTTTGCTAATTCGATTTGAAACATATACAAGAATGAATGTTTAATAGGAATTGGAGAACGCGAAATGATCTATACAACTTAAAATTAAAAGAAGTTCCAACTCGCGATGTAGAAACACACACAACAACGATTAAAAGGAAAAACGATAATCAAAACCCGGCCGAACTTTGGCATGCTAGGCTAGGTCATATTTCTTTAAGAAGGATGCACAAGCTAGTGGGAGATGGCATGTTTGAAATGTCATACATCGATTCTTTTACGACTTGTGAATCCTGTCTAAAAGGTAAAATGACCAAGTTGCCCTTCAAGGGCAAGCCTGAACGTGCTCAAGGTCTGTTGGACTTGATCCACACTGATGTGTGTGGCCCACTTAGCATTAGTACTAAGTTCGTCTACACGTACTTCATCACCTTCACCGACGATTACTATAGGTATGGGTACTTGTACTTAATGAAGCACAAGTCTGAATCCTTTGAAAAGTTCAAAGAGTTCAAGGCTGAAGTAGAAAATCAATTGAGTAAAAGTATTAAAGCACTTCGATCTGATCGAGGCGGAGAATACTTAAGTGCCGATTTTCAATATTATCTGAAATATAATGAGATTTTCTCTCAGTGGACCCCTCCGGCCACACCACAACTCAATGGTGTAGTGGAGCATCGTAATCGAACCTTGTTGGACATGGTTCGATCTATGATGAGCTTTACTGAACTTCTTACCTCGTTTTGGGGCTATGCGCTCGAAACGACGGTAATGTTGTTGAACAATGTTCACACCAAGGCAGTGAATAAAACTCCATATGAGATATGGATGGGCAAACCTCCTAAATACTCGTACTTGAGGATTTGGGGATGTCCTGCTTACATGAAGCAGACAGTGGGAGATAAGCTGGATAATAGATCCAACTTATGCTACTTCAGTGGGTATCCAAAGAATTCGATTGGATACTATTTCTACTATCCTAATGAAACAAAAGTGTTTGTTTCTAGGAATGCCACCTTCCTTGAGAAGGAATTTCTAATAGATAGAAAAGGCCAAATAGCAGAACTCGAAAAAGTTAGAGAGCCAACTGAAGTACCAAGTGAACCTCCCACACCTCAAGAACCGATCCCTATGGTGCACGAACCTAGGAGGTCTGAAAGGGCTCCTAGGGTTCCTGAAAGATATGGTTTCTTACTTTATCCAAATATTGGATGTGATCCAAGAACCTTCAAGGAAGCAATTTCCGATGTTAATTCTGATTTATGGCTTGAAGCAATGCAATCTGAGATAGACTCAATGCATTCGAATCAATTCTGGACTCTTGTAAATCCTCATGAAGGAATCGTTTCTATTGGGTGTAAGTGGATATACAAGAGAAATATTGGGCCTGATGGTAAGGTACTGACCTACAAGGCGCGATTGGTTGAAAAGGGTACACTGAAAGACAAGGTGTTGACTACGATGAAACCTTTTTACCAGTCGCAATGTTCAAGTCAATTAGAATCTTGCTTTCCATAGCTGCATGGTACGACTATGAGATATGGCAAATAGATGTGAAGACTGCGTTCCTTAATGGAAACATTAAGGAAACGATCTTTATGACACAGCCTGAGGGCTTCACATCTGTAGGAAGTGAGCATAAAGTATGTAAACTTCAGAGATCGATCTACGATCTCAAGCAAGCATCAAGAAGTTGGAACTTGAGATTCGATGAAACAATTAAAGAATTTGGTTTCATCAAGAATCCTGAGGAGCCATGCGTGTACAAGAAGGTATTCAAGGATGCTGTGACATTCTTTGTACTTTATGTTGATGACATTCTACTCATTTGGAATGATGTAGGAATGTTGCAATCAAATAAAGTATGGTTATCTGGCAGATTCTCGATGAAGGACTTGGGTGAAGCATCCTATGTTCTTGGAATTCAGATCTATAGGGATAGGTCGAAAAGGATGCTCGGACTCACAAGCAACCTACATCGATACCATACTTAAGAGGTTCTCTATGGAAGAGTCCAAGAGAGGACACCTACCTATGTGCCACGGGGACACTCTATCTATGTCTATGTGTCCAAATACTGATGTAGAGATAGAGAGTATGACACGTGTGCCTTATGCTTCAGAAATATGTAGTATTATGTATGGCATGATCTCGACCAGACCGGATGCTACTTATGCTCTGAGTGTCATGAGCCGCTACCAAGCCAACCCCGGCCAAATGCATTGGAAGGCTGTGAAAATATTATTAAGTACTTACAAAGGACTAAGAGTATGTTTATGGTCTATGGGGGTGATGAACTGAAATTGGAAGGCTACACTGATTCTAGCTGCCAATGCGATATGGATGACTGGAAGTCAACCTCTGGATTTGTATTCATGCTCAATGGTGGTGCTGTCTCTTGAAAGAGTTCCAAGCAAGACACCATCGCGGATTCAACCACTGAGGCTGAGTACATCGCAACATCAGCTGCTGCCAAAGAGGTGGTTTGGATGAGGAATTTCGTCCAAGAGTTGGGCGTAATTCCTGAAGGAGTTGGTCCAGTCCCGGTGTACTGTGACAACACGGGTGCCGTTGCGCAATCAAAGGAGCCTAGGTCTCACCAAAGATCCAAACACATCCTGAGAAAATACCACATAATCCGGGATATTGTGGCGAGAGGTGACATAGCAGTTGAGAGAATCGCCTCTGTAGAAAACATTGCTGATCCACTTACAAAGCCCTTGCCAGGCCCGTTGTTTGAACAACATCATGAAGAAATGAGACTACGGATTATGAGTTGTTGGATTTAGGGCAAGTGGGAGATTGTTAGAGTAGGTGCCCAACTAGCCAACTTGTGGCGTGTGGGATTTTGATGACTCTCTATGTAAAACAATCTTTGTTTATGAAATTCACATTTTATATGTCATTATTTATAATCGTTGTTTTTATAATGTTAACAATTGTGTTGGATAAAGACCTAGAATGCACTATAGTGTATGTTAGATGTGATAGTGGATATCACATCTAATAGTCACTGTGTATTCTGAACTTGTTCCTAGTCGATTGGACCGTCAAAATGAGGATAAGGTTGCCTGAGTTCGAGACTAGCATATGCGATGTGAAGTGCCATGTTTCATTGGTAGGGAACATTGTAATGTTCTGAGGATGCATATGGATGGTTCGCCTGGCGAACTATCGAACTACCCTCGTTCGGATTCTCCAAGTGGTTACCATTTGTCAAGTGGAGAGTCCGAGTGGAGAGTCCGAGGTCTTGGTTGTATGGATTATTCCTTACTACTCGAAACATCATTGAGACTCTACATGATTAGTCACCTCACTTTGACTCGTTTACCGACTCCATGAGCGTCATCAAGTGTCGAGATTGGGTGAGGTCACGAAGCATGTGGGAGTCGATGCTTTGTTGTCGAGGATTTACCGCTCACCCTAGTGCGTGGATATCCTATGCTATCTGAGGAGATAATAGTATGACAAATCTCTGGCCAACGTACTTTTGTGCTTTAATGTAAATGAGTTTACCTGGTAGCACTCGTGATGTCGCTATTCTGATCTCAAGATGTATGCATGGATACCGAATCTCTAACGACTCTCTATTGACCAATGAACGTTGAATCGATTGGGATATATGATTTTAAAGGACCGTACTATACGCTAATCATGACCGACTGGTTCTTGCAGGCACTATCAGTGATACCTAGGGGATCATGGGGCGATGTTGCTAGGTGCTTTACCATGATCCGATGGGTAGATCAGAAAATATGTTTTCTGATTCACAATGAGTTGTGAGCCCACGGTTAGTTGTATCCTTGAACCATTGAGGGTCACACAGTGTACTGGTTTACCAATTCCCGTGCAAACAAGGATATGGTACTCAAAGTGTTGAATATAGTAGGAGGAAGGTTGGGAGTACGACTTCCCAAAAGTAGCTAAGGGAGTAGGACTTCCATATTTAGCTAATGAGAGTAGACCTGTCATATATAGATTTAGTGGTCTGAAAATTTGATCCTACATTATACTTCATTTAGAGCCAGCTATCGTGTTCTAAGGGTAGGATAGAGCTGGGTTGATATGGTGGCTCCCAGTTCGTAGTTCTGTGCTTACTGTCCCTGAGTTGTTGTCGTTGTTGGCTAATCAGGTTTCAGATCTGAGTTACTCGGGATCTCTGTTGTGGTAATTGTAGCACAGAAGCTAAGGTACGGATTTGAGCTTGTATTATAGCTTTGGTATAGGCATGGATATGCATGTATGTTTGCTGGTATATGTGCAGTGTATGCTATCGTGTTGTTATTGCTTGCCTCTGTTCTGTGCTGGTGGTTGCAAGCTGTTGTATCTGCATACACGCATTTTTCTTGTTGAGCTCATATCTTGTTAGCCGTTTGCTGTTGTGCTAACCCGTATGTACCAGGATGCTTGTTTAGAGGACGAGCGGAAATATCGTGCTCATCATCTGTGAGACCCGAAATTTAGAAAAGATTAATTTGTGAAATTAATCGGATTTTAAGAATTCAGATTTGTGGAGAGATCTGATCAAATAGGAGAAATCTGCTAGTGCTAGTACTGTTTAGAAGTCTGCCAACGTGTTTTAGTAGTGAGTGTCGTCGTCGTTGAGATTAGTTGGTACGACGCCGTTTTGGCCTAGCGCTAGTTAGAGATCTGCTGACGTAAGAGGGTCTGTTGAATGTGGTGCAGGCATTATGCGACGCCGTTTCGCGGGAGCAGATGTCTTGGGGAAAGTCTTTTGTTACTGCCAACAGATGTCAACGCGAGTCAACGTTCCTGTAGTTGAGCGATCGCATCAGCTGTTGGTATATCAGCTGTTGCGTTTTGGTAGGAAGCAGCAGCAATGCTGACGTGGATTTCAGATCTTGTAACGTAGCGTGAGGCAGAAACTACGTCGTTTAGTTAAGTTGGAACGACAGTGTTTTGAGTGGAGCGCTTTGTATCAGCTGCTGGTTATATTAGGCATCTACTGTTGAGAGATCTGATGTGTTGTTTTATTCAACTGCTGGTTTGTGAATCAGCTGTTGGTAGCGAGGTGACGTGTCCCTCTGCGACGTCGTTTTGTTTAGTTATTCGCTGTTTAGCGATAGGCAAAAGCTGATGCAAGATTTCAACTGCTGGTTGCGAATATTAGTTGTGGCGACTGTTTTGTCGATGGAATCTGTTCCAACTTCTGTCAGCTGTTGAGAAGTGTATTTAATAGAGGACTTGGCTGCTGTTCTCTATTATTGGTTCCCCGATACTTAGCAAATATTTCCCCCGATTACAAATCTTGTCGTGATACCCTAGTTACTGTTCACCGTAACCTTATCCGTCCTAATTTTCGATGGTAGACAACTCCGACGAGAGTGAGAGTGGTAGTGTTAGACTCCTCTCGCTAAGGCGCTTCGTTCTATACCTCTTTAGCAAAAGCTGATGCAAGATTTCAACTGCTGGTTGCGAATATTAGTTGTGGCGACTGTTTTGTCGATGGAATCTGTTCCAACTTCTGTCAGCTGTTGAGAAGTGTATTTAATAGAGGACTTGGCTGCTGTTCTCTATTATTGGTTCCCCGATACTTAGCAAATATTTCCCCCGATTACAAATCTTGTCGTGATACCCTAGTTACTGTTCACCGTAACCTTATCCGTCCTAATTTTCGATGGTAGACAACTCCGACGAGAGTGAGAGTGGTAGTGTTAGACTCCTCTCGCTAAGGCGCTTCGTTCTATACCTCTTTAGAAGATTTTGGAGGAGTTGGAAGAGGATCGCAGGATCGCTAAGACATCTCCCTTGTGTAGTTTGCTAGCATAAGTGTTCCCTGCCGTGCCGATATATCGTTGGGGTAAGTAAAGATGCTACCTTTAAGCTTTGTTAGAGCTTTCCATTTAGCTAGGAAGGTAGATAAGCGTTGGTGGAGTTGTAGCTCCCGGCTTCTGATTGTTTTATGTTTTGGTCTTTGTGCAGTAGCTTGTGTTGGCTTAGCAGGTGACAGATCTGTGTTGCTCGGACTTCGTTGCGGCAGCTACATGTGGTAATTGTAACTCAGTAGTAGAGGTACGGATTTGAGCTTGTTATAGCTTGGAAATGGCATGGGATAAATTGTGAGGTTGCTGTTTGTGTGAATGGTCGTGTATGCTTGCTATTGTGATTGTTGTTGTGCATATGTTTTATGCTAGCTGATGTTATATGCATACATGCATTAATTCACGTTCATTTCATATCCCTGCTGCCTTGTATCTTGTTGTATTGTTGTTGTTCTGTTCTTACCAAGATGCGAGGGCGAGCTGCAATACCGCACTCTCATCTCCCTGCTGGGATCTATTAGCCCTCATGCACCGAGTGGTTAACTACCACAGTTCATGAGTTGGGCAACGGCAGGTTGAGTTGTTTGATGCACCTCGTATTCGGGTGTGGTGTAAAGACGAGCGGGTAATTCCTGTATGCTTGTACACACACCAGTGGCCACCTTTCATTGCAGATTCTATTGAGCTGTGCTTGAGTTCCTTGGCTCCCTTCTTCGGTTGAAGCCTCCAGCTGTTATTCAGTGTCTCATGCATAGCATCTGCATTTTATCTTATGCTGTTCTTTAGCTGTTTCAGTTGCTCTCCGTACTGTGGTTTGACCCCATGTCCCTCTGGGGCTTGGTTTGTTTTGTTGCCTGTTTGTTTTCAGGTATTCCAGGTTTTACAGCTGGTCGTGGTTTTAACCCAGCTGGAGGTGTCCCAGGAGGTGGATAGAGTGTCCCAGTTATGTATATTATTTATATGCATTGGTATCACCTCGGGTGGGATGTCCCGGGTGATGCTTAAATCTATATAGCTGGCAGTCTTTTAGTACTTGTGTTGTATTCAGCCGTTGGGAAATTTGTTGTACTTGACTGTTTGTGATGTTGTAGTTTTATTAAACTGGGATTATTTGAGTATTGTTGTATTTTAAATTATGTTATCTTTCTGTCAAGACAAAAAAAAAGAAAAAAAATTTTAACCCGCTTTTTAGTAGCTTCCGCATGTTTTTGCGTGTTTTGTCTCTGATTGAGCACGAGGCCTGACATTTTTGGTATCAGAGCTTAAGCTGGGATAAGCTCTATTTCTTTGATCACACTTGAGTCTATGCACAGTGTCGTGTGTTGCTTGTGCTTGACTATGTGATTATGTGCTGCATATTGTTGTGATATGTGCTATCTATGTTGTACTTGTTCTGTGTTATCTTATCCTGTTTAGTGCCTTCGTAGAGAGATGCCGCCTAGACGTATGGGTAGAGGTAGAGGGCAGTTTCAGGAATCGGAAGGTCAGGCGTAGTATTCCTCTTTGTGGTCGTGGTGGGCGAGTGGAGGATGAAGTTGACGATTTGACAACTCGTGTGGAGAGCATGGAGATTGTGATGGCTAGGTTCCAACGGATGAGTCCCCAGATCTTTAATGGTGACGAGTCTAGCGAGGATGCGGATTCGTGGCTACGGCACATCACTGGTTTGATCGATTGTGTTCAGTATGATGATATGCTTCGGTTGAGTTTGGCGACCTTCCAGCTGAGGAAGAGTGCGGAGCGTTGGTGGCGTGGCGCTTCGAGGACTCTGGAGGAGACCGGTGTGGAGATTTCTTAGGATAGCTTTTGTGTTGCCTTTCGGCAGGAGTACATCCCGAAGTCGTACGTGAACGCTCGTGAGCGAGAGTTTGATCATTTGGAGCAAGGTATGATGTCTGTGCGAGAGTATGCTCGGTTGTTTTCTTCTCTTTTGGAGTATGTCCCACATGTTGCTGGCCGGGAGAGGGCCAAGAGGACTAAGTTTATTGAGGGTTTGAACGAAGAGCTGTATTCGATGGTGCTGACAAGCAAACCGAAGAGTTATGCTGAAGCGGTGGATAATGCGATTGACATTGAGGAAGGTCTGCAAAGCCGGAGGTCGCGTGCTAGACCTCAGGGTGCTCAGGGTGGTTGTCCCGCTGTTCAGGGAGCACAGTCTTCGCAGTCAGCTCATCAACCCCAGCAGCAGCAGCAGCAGTTGGCTCAGCAGTCTGGCCGCCAGAGATTTCGACCTCGTGGCCATCAGTTTAAGAAGAAGTCTGGTTCTGGTTCTTCTGGTTCTGACAGCTCTAGTAGCAGTGGTTCCAGGGCAGATTTTTGTGGCTTCTGTGGAGGAAAACATCTGTCGACTCAGTGCGTTGGTGTGCAGGGCTCTTGTAATATCTGTGGTCATTATGGGCATTTTTCAAGGGTGTGTCAGTCGGCTGGATCGCAGCAAGCCGCAGCCCCACCTCAGGGTCGAGGAGGGTCGTCTAGGGATCGTTCCCCTCAGTTTCCGCAGCCTAGGGTTGGAGAGATGCAGTTTAGGCCGTTCCAATTGCCTGGACCGTCGCGTTTCGGACAGTCGGCTTAGCAGCATTTCTCTGGACCCCAACATGCTCAAGCGAACGCTATTACTAGGGAGCAGCGGAGGAGACGCCGAGCAAGGTGATTTCAGGTACATGCCTTGTCTTTGATTTTCCTGCACGAGTGTTGTTTAACACTGGCGCATCGCATTCTTTCATTTCTGATGCATTTGTGGTCGAGCATGGTCTGCATACCATTTCTTTGCGCGATGTGGTGTCTGTTTCTACTCCTGGCGGTGTGAGCTTGTACTCCCAGGAAGTTTTGTTGAATGGCGTTCTTAGGTTTGGTGAGCATGTGTTAGTAGCGAATTTGATTCGTTTGATGTTGTGGGATTTCGAGTGCATAGTGGGAATGGACGTGTTGTCCAGCTATAGGGCCTCCATGGATTTTTTCCATGGGATCGTGCGTTTTAGGCCTCAGTCCGGTGAGAAGCGGAATTTCTACGGTGCTGATTCCCAGTCGAAGATTCCATTAGTCTCAGTGATGGAGATGTTCAGATTGTTGTCGGCGGAGAACGCTGGTTTTATGATCTACGCGTTGGATGCATCTTCTTCTTCGCATGTGCAGCTCAGCGACGTTCCAGTGGTGCGTCATTTTCCTGACGTGTTTTCGGAGGAGATTCCTGATTTTCCTCCGAAGAGGGAGATTGACTTTAGTATTGAGTTGGTGCCTGGCACAGCTCCGATTTTGCGTGCACCATATCATTTAGCGCCTGCTGAGTTGAGAGAGCTCAAGGTTCAACTGGATGACTTGCTGGAGAAAGGTTTATCAGACCTAGCATGTCGTCGTGGGGAGCGCCTATCTTGTTTGTCAAGAAGAAGGATGGCACAATGAGAATGTGCATTGACTTCCGTCAGCTGAACAAAGTTACTGTTAAGAATAAGTATCCGTTGCCGAGGATCGACGACTTGTTTGACCAGTTGCAATTCGAAGATCGATCTGCGTTCAGGGTACCATCAGTTGAGAGTTAGAGATCAAGATGTTGCGAAGACTGCTTTTCGTACTAGGTACGGGCACTTTGAGTTTCTGGTAATGCCTTTCGGATTGACCAATGCTCCTGCAGTCTTTATGGGTTTGATGAACCGAGTCTTCCGAGAGTTTATAGATCAGTTTGTGATCGTGTTCATCGACGACATCTTGGTGTATTCGAAGACTCCTTTGGATCACAAGGAGCATTTGAGAGTTGTCCTTCAGACGTTGAGAGACTCATAGCTGTATGCTAAATTCTCTAAATGCGAGTTCTGGTTGGATCGCATCGTGTTTTTGGGTCATGTAATTTCAGCGGATGGCATTTCTGTGGATCCCAGTAAGGTTGTTTTGAACTGGGATCGACCTAGGAATGTGTCTGAGGTTCGTAGTTTCTTGGGTTTGGGTGGCTATTACCGTCTTTTTATAGAGCGTGTCTCTAGTATAGCTAGGCCGATAACTCAGTTGACTCAAAAAGACAAGCGGTTCGTTTGGACTGAGCAATGCGAGAATGCTTTTCAATTGCTCAAGGAGAAGTTGACTACTGCGCCTGTGTTGGCTTTACCGTCTGGTTCAGGTGGCTTCGTCGTGTGTTCCGATGCTTCGCTCAATGGATTGGACTGTGTGTTGATGCAGCATGGTCGAGTCATTGCGTATGCTTCGCGGCAGTTGAAACCGCATGAGACTCGATACCCAGTCCATGATTTGGAGCTAGCAGCTGTGGTCTTTGCGTTGAAGATTTGGCGCCACTATCTGTATGGCGAGTAGTTTGTGGTGTATTCAGACCACAAGAGTTTGCAGTATCTGTTTTCGCAGCCTGACTTGAATATGAGACAGCGTAGGTGGATGGAGCTGCTGAAGGATTTTGATTGTGAGATCAAGTACCAGCCTGGGAAAGTTAACGTAGTTGCTGATTCATTGAGCAGAAAGGCTCAAGGAGATATGCTGGCGTCGTTGTATATTTCTAAGGACTGTGAGCATCTTAGCACTACGGGTTGGAGGTTTTACCCGGCTGAGGATTATGTTGTGGTTTCTTCTTTCCAAGTTGAGCCACAGATCATTTCGAGCATTAGAGCCTCTCAAAGGACAAATCCTTCCATCCACGAGTTGAAGTTGAAGGTCAGGGCTGGTCAGCTTGAGGACTATTCTGTTTCGTCCTATGGTTGTTTGCGTTTTCGTGGTCGGTTGGTTGTGCCCAACTTGATAGATCTTCGGGAGGAGATTCTTAGAGAAGCGCATTGCAGTAGACACAGTGTCCATCCTGGTGCACGGAAGATGTACCATGCGTTGAAGCTGCACTTCTGGTGGGCTGGTTTTGAAGAGTGACGTTGCTGGTTTCGTGGCTCGTTGCTTGAATTGTCAGCAGGTTAAGACTGAAAGGATGAGACCTGGTGGTCTGTTGCAGAGTTTGGAAGTGCCTCAATGGAATTGGGAGCACATAGCGATGGATTTTGTTACGCATTTTCCTCGTTCCAACAGAGGTTGCGATGCGATTTGGATTGTAATCGACATATTGTCGAAGTCCGCACATTTTATTCCCTACGGGATGACGTTCTCTTTGAAGAAAATGGCAAAACTGTACGTCGATTTTGTGTTAGACTGCACGGTGTGACTGTTTCGATCGTTTTTGACCGAGATCCAAGGTTTACTCCCAGATTTTGGAAGATTTTTGCAAGCATCTTTGGGTACCAGATTGGCTATGAGTACAACGTATCACCCCCAGACAGATGGTCAATCAGAGAGAATTATCCCGACGTTGGAGGATATGTTAAGAGCTGTTGTGATGGATTTTGGTGGTAGCTGGCAAGACGCGTTGTCTTTAGTTGAATTTTCCTACAATAACAGCTACCAAGTGACGATTGGTATGGCGCCATTTGAGGCTTTGTATGGTAGAAAGTGCAGATCGCCAGTATGTTAGGAAAAAGTGGGGGAGAAACAATTATCTGCCCCAGATTTTGTGCAGCAGATGAAGGATCATGTGGATCTTATTCGACAGCGGATGAAAGCTGCCCAGGATCGCCAAGCCAGTTATGCTGTGCAGCAGATGAAGGATCATGTGGATCTTATTCGACAGCGGATGAAAGCTGCCCAGGATCGCCAAGCCAGTTATGCGAATAAGAGGCGTCGACCTCTAGAGTTTCAGGTTGGTGATCTCGTTTTCCTTAAAGTTTCTCCGTTTTGCAGTGTTATGCGCTTTGGTCACAAGGGAAAGTTAGCCCCTCGTTATGTTGGACCGTATGAAATTGTTGAGAGGATTGGCCCTTTCGCGTATCGGCTGTTGTTGCCACCAGAATTATCTTCTCAACATGATGGCTTCCATGTTTCCATGTTGAGGAAGTATGAGCCATATCCGTCTCATGTGCTTAGAACTGATGAGGTTGAGCTAGATCAGACGTTGAGCTATGTGGAGTATCCCTTGCAAATTCTAGACAGAAAAGAGAAAAAGTTGAGGAATAAAACCTAATGGGGCAATGGAGCAAACATGGTAGGGAAGAAGCTACCTGGGAGCTGGAAGAGAAGATGCAGCGTGAGTGGCCGCATCTATTTGAGTGATGTTGTATCAGGTTCCAGTAGTTGGTTAGTTTTTGGTTGTTCTTTTCCCTAGTTGTTGCTTGTTGTTTGCTCAGTTATCTTGAACTCTTGGCTATGTAATAGGTAAATTTCTGTTTTGATTTTCTGCTGTTTCGTTTCGGAATTGTTGTTTGATTTCGAGGGCGAAATCCTGTCTTAGTGGGGGAGGAATGTGAGACCCGAAATTTAGAAAAGATTATTTGTGGAATTAATCAGATTTTAAGAATTCAGATTTGTGGAGAGATCTGATCAAATAGGAGAAGTATGCTAGTGCTAGTACTGTATAGAAGTCTGCCAGCGTGTTTTAGTAGCGAGTGCAAAACGTCGTCGTTTAGATTAGTTGGTACGATGCCGTTTTGGCCTAGCGCTAGTGAGAGATCTGCTGACGTAAGAGGGTCTGTTGAATGTGTCAGATTTGTGGAGAGATCTGATCAAATAGGAGAAGTATGCTAGTGCTAGTACTGTATAGAAGTCTGCCAGCGTGTTTTAGTAGCGAGTGCAAAACGTCGTCGTTTAGATTAGTTGGTACGATGCCGTTTTGGCCTAGCGCTAGTGAGAGATCTGCTGACGTAAGAGGGTCTGTTGAATGTGGCGCAGGCATGATGCGACGCCGTTTCGTTGGAGCAGATGTCTTGGGGAAAGTCTGTTTGTTACTGCCAACAGATGTCAACGTGAGTCAATGTTTCTATAGTTGAGCGATCGCGTCAGCTGTGGTATATCAGCTGTTGCGTTTTGGTAGGAAGCAGCAGCAATGCTGACGTGGATTTCAGATCTTGTACTGTAGCGTGAGGCAGAAACTACTTCGTTTAGTTAAGTTGGAACAATAGCGTTTTGAGTGGAGCGCTTTGTATCAGCTGCTGGTTATATTAGGCATCTACTTTTGAGAGATCTGATGCGTTGTTTTATTCAACTGCTGGTTTGTGAATCAGCTGTTTGTAGCGAGGTGACGTGTCCCTCTGCAACGTCGTTTTGTTTAGTTATTCGCTGTTTAGCGATAGGCAAAAGCTGATGCAAGATTTCATCTGCTGGTTGCGAATATTAGTTGTGCCGACTGTTTTGTTGGTGGAATCTGTTCCAACTTCTATCAGTTGTTGAGAAGTGTATTTAATAGAGGACTTGGCTGCTGTTCTCTATTATTGGTTCCCCGATACTTAGCAAATATTTCCCCCGATTCCAAATCTTGTCGCGATACCCTAGTTACTGTTTACCATAACCTTATCCATCCTAATTTCCGGTGGTAGACAACTCCGACGAGAGTGAGAGTGGTAGTGTTAGACTCCTCTCGCTAAGGCGCTTCATTCTATACCTCTTTAGAAGACTTTGGAGGAGTTGGAAGAGGATCGCAGGATCGCTAAGACATCTTCCTTGTGTAGTTTGCTAGCATAAGCGTTCCCTGCCGTGCCGATAGATCGTTGGGGTAAGTAAAGATGCTACCTTCAAGCTTTGTTAGAGCTTTCCGTTGAGCTAGGAAGGTAGATAAGCGCTGGTGGAGTTGTAGCTCCCGGCTGCTGATTGTTTTATGTTTTGGTCTTTGAGCAGTAGCTTGTGTTGGCTTAGCAGGTGACAGATCTGTGTTGCTCGGACTTCGTTGTGGCAGCTGCGTGTGGTAATTGTAACTCAGTAGTAGAGGTACGGATTTGAGCTTGTTATAGTTTGGAAATGGCATGGGATAAATTGTGAGGTTGCTGTTTGTGTGAATGGTTGTGTATGCTTGCTGTTGTGCATATGTTTTATGCTAGCTGCTGTTATATGCATACATGCATTAATTCACGTTCATTTCATATCCCTGCTGCCTTGTATCTTGTTGTATTGTTGTTGTTCTGTTCTTACCAGGATGCGAGGGCGAGCGGCGATACCGCACTCTCATCTCCCTGCTGGGATCTGTTAGCCCTCATGTGTCGAGTGGTTAACTACCACAGGTCATGAGTTGGGAAACGACAGGTTGAGTTGTTTGATGCATCTTGTATTCGGGTGTGGTGTAAAGACGAGCGGGTAATTCCCGTATGCTTGTACACACACCAGTGACCACCTTTTGTTGCTGATTCTATTGAGCTGTGCTTGAGTTCCTTGGCTCCCTTTTTCGGTTGAAGCCTGCAGCTTTTAATCAGTGTCTCATGCATAGCATCTGCATTTTATCTTATGCTGTTCTTTAGCTGTTTCAGTTGCTCTCCGTACTGGGGTTTGACCGCATGTCCCTCTGGGGCTTGGTTTGTTTTGTTGCCTGTTTGATTTCAGGTTCCGTACTCGGGGTTTGACCGCATGTCCCTCTGGGGCTTGGTTTGTTTTGTTGCCTGTTTGATTTCAGGTATTCCAGGTTTTACAGCTGGTCGTGGTTTTAACCCAGCTGGAGGTGCCCCAGGAGGTGGATAGAGTGTCCCAGTTATGTATATTATTTATATGCACTGGTACACCTCAGGTGGGATGTCCCGGGTGATGCTTAAATCTATATAGCTGGAAGTCTTTTAGTACTTGTGTTGTATTCAGCCGTTGGGCAATTTGTTGTACTTGACTGTTTGTGATGTTGTAGATTTATTAAACTGAGATTATTTTGAGTATTGTTGTATTTTAAATTATGTTATCTTTCTGTCAGGCCAAAAAAAAAAAAATTACCCGCTTTTAGTAGCTTCCGCATGTTTTTGTGTTTTGTCTCTGATGTGAGCACGAGGCCTGACATCATCTCTCTATAGGTCTAGTTGTTAGCCGCTATGAGACGAGTGGATAGCTACCACGTTCTCATGAGCTTTGGCAACGGAAGGTTGAGTAATCTGGTTTATGCTCTGGTATAGTATGTTGAGAAGAGTGGATAGCTACCATGCTCTCACATACCTCGTGGCCACTTCCATTCATTCGATCTGATTGACAGCTGCTGAGCTGGTTCTTGAGCTCCTTTGGCTTCCTGATTTTTTTGTAGCCTGTTTCCTTTGCATCCCGCTGTTCTCATGCATAGCATGTGCATTTATATCTGTTGATGTCTATTTGTTGTTTTAGTTTGCTCTCCATACTGGGGTTTGACCCCTGTCCCTCTGGGGCTGGTTGTTTTGGTTGTCTGTGTGTTGTTCAGGATACTCAGGTTTCTCAGCTGGTCCTGGAGATGACTCAGCTGGTGGTGCCCCGAGATGTGGATAGAGTGTCCCAATTACATATATTTTATGATTATGTATTAGAGTCGTCGCCGGGGAATGCCCCGTGTTGATGTTCTATTGCTGATTTGAGATAATGTTGTTTGGGGGACACTCTTGATTCTTGTATTGTTATTTGCTTTGATTGGTTTTTCAGTTGTTATAAAACAAATATTTGAGTATCAGTGTACGTTTAAATTACGTTTTCTAAGTCAGGCCAAAGCGAAAAATTTTAGCCACTTTTTAAATGCTTCTGCGGTTTTGATTTGCGTTTTTATCTCTGTTTTGTGCACCGTGCCTGACATCTGTTCTGCTTGTCAAGCTGGTTTTATCTTAACCAGCTTGGATTTTGTACGCCAGCTTGGCTCTATTCTGGTTTGCACTGAGCTGGTCGATACTTCTCTTTACTGCTCTTGTTCACTTCTTTTCTGCTCTTGAACAATGCTGGACTCTGAGCTTGTTTTCCAGCTGGTTTCTTCTTTCACTAAAGGAATCTTCCTCTACGATTCCTTTGGTATCGAACGGCATGTGATCTTCTGCTCTTGTTCAGCTGGACTTATGGAGATTGATCGAGTACATCCTTCGTACTTCCGCCTTCATGTCATCATAGGCGTCGACATTGTTCACAAAATCACAAACTCCTTCCTCCGCATTTCTTCTTCTTCTTCATCCATCTCTCTCATAAGCATCCAGCTTAACCAGATTTCGCGATCCGGTTTTCTCTTCTCCGAGCTGGTTTGTCCTTAACCAGCTTGCCTCTATTCTTCTCGTCAAGAGCCTCTGTGTACTTGCTTGTTCTTTTGTTCCATTCAGACACCTCTTCCAAAACATCAGCAAGTACACCATTCATCCGCTGGTTGATTGAACCAGTTCTTCAAGGGTACTTTAAACCTTATCCTCGAAGAACTACAATCCTGCACCAGGGATTATATCCCTTCTTCTTGGGATACAATAATCAGTTCCGATTCAGTCTTTCACTGGACTGATATTCCTATGATGAACTGAATATTGTTGCGCTTAGTGATCTGACCTGCACTTGATCACTGCGCTTGTATATTTTTTGGCACTTGAACACTGCACTTGTAAGCAGCACTTGATCTGCACTTGAACAGTTCTGCTCTTGCACTGGATCTCACTGCACTTGATCCTTGAACTGCACTTGCATCAAGCTGGTGAACCAGCTTGATGTTCTCTGCGATCTGGCTTCTTCTCTGCTCTACCAGCTCGGGCGACCCTCACTGTTCCAGCATAGATATCTTCAACTAGACCAGCTTAGGCGTCCCCTTACTGTTCCAGTTTTAAATCTCCCTGTCTTATCCAGAATAGCAACTGCGCATCGCAAGTAAACCGTTAGTAGAATAATAGCAGGTTTTGTGTTAATCAAAATTAAGACTCCGACCTGTAAAAATAGATCCAACATCTACCCTTGACAAATAATCATTATTTTCTCAAGTCTCGTATACTGCTTCTTGGATCCACTTTGGTAGAAGTGATGTTTCCAAAAATCCTGGAGAAGTGGTATAAGTTGAGGCAAGAGCCCCAAAATCATACCAAAACTTGTCATTAGGCCTCATCCAAATCTTTGGATATTTTTCTGTTATATCAACCCGACATGTTTCTGGATTAATTCCTGTCCTGGATTTAAATTTTTTCCATTTCTATTGATAGAACTGGAAAGTAGAAAATACAATCTCGTTAGTATCAACCAAAGTTTTTCCCTTGTCAGTTTGAAGTCTTAAGGCTCTTCATCTTCAATCCCTGAGTCGAAGGTTTGACTTGAGGACTCTGGACAAGAATCCGGATTCTCAATTTTTTCATTGATCCAATCATCACAAAATATCTCAACTTAGCACTTTTTCTAGGGGTACTTGAATCCCCTGCTCCAGGTGTAGAGCTATATACTCTAATTTTGTCCATTTTAGAAACAATTTCCTTTTGTATGGCCTGGTCGATTGGCCTTTGTATTACAGATCAGAGCTGAGTATAAGCATGTAAACATCCTGTAATCCGATCTGACTATGCTCTTATCAGCTTGTTGTAGCCTGCCTGCAACTTCTGCATTTATGGCCAGTTTGTTGAACTTGTTTTAAAGCATTTCATGGTGTTCCTTTAATGCCTCTACATTTTCATGATGGCATCGACATCAGCACTGTCCATCTCTTATTAGAAAATTTGCAAGATTATTTTAATAAGATTTAATAATTACCATATCAAAGATATTGTTTTGACATAACGCTTGCCATCTTAGTATTCTAGCTTTCTATGGTTTGGAATCAATTTTATTTCTTAAGTAAAGCTTTACAAAATAATTTCTTTGCAGGTAATAAGGGCCATGTTTTCAAAATTCTCGTTTTTACTGCTATAAAATTCCTTCTCATTGATGTATCATCGTATGTCATCTGGTTCGTAGAATAAGCTACTATGATATCTATATGGTTGTTCTCCGTCTGTGTTTTGTAAAAACCGTCGTCCACCAATGATCACTGAGATCGATATATAACTCCAAGTCATCTTCATATTGAGGGATATCCATCTTCGGGAGATTTCTGCAAACTTCTTTTAAATGGTTAAGACCTTTAGTTTTTCTTCTATCCATAAAAATCTTGCATCCTTCTTTAATAATGGACCAAATACTTTTCTATATTTTGCTAAATTATTTATAAATATTCCAGCAAAATTAACAACTCCTAAGAAAACTTCAAAGTTTTTTCTTATCTGTCAGTTTCATTGGAAAATTATGCATTTTTTCCACGATGTTGTTTTGCAGAATTATTTCCTGATTCATCGATTTCTCTTTGAGGAATTCGATTTTCCCTATGGCATTAACGACCTTCTTTTCAGAGAGGACAAGTCCTTCTTTTTTTTTTGCATATCTTAGAAAATATTTCTAAATATTTCATATTTCCTTTGAAATATTTGGGGTGCATTAGCCAATCTCATTGACAATACTTCCAAAATATAATAGCCTTGTGTGTGGAAAAAGTAGTAAACTTTTTTCTTTTTTCTTTCATCCATAATAAATCCATATTTCGAATTTAGAGAACATTCTATCATTGCGAATGCAAATGATTAAACGATATCTAGTGAGTACAAAATACCGATCAAATTCTAGGATGTTATTGATTTCTTGATAATTGATGAATAACCTAGGTTTGTCTCTTTTTACCTTATCATGGTTTCGTACAAGAATGCCTGAACTACTGTATGGTGATACTCCTGTTTTGATCAGACCAAGATCCAAATGTTTCTTGGTAATCTCTTGCATATCCTTTGATCGTATATGTTCATCGGGATAGGCTTGTATCCTATAAAATTATAAGCTTTGCCCTCCTTAACTTGAAGAGTTGCTTTGAGTTGATTCTTATTCCACCATGCCAAGGGATTCTCATTGTAGCTTTCTTTAATCCCCATCTTAACATCTTCAAGTGATAATGTGGATTCTCTTTCTATATCTTCTGGTGCAAGGATATTTTTAGGAATTCAATTTCCTCTGGTTGAAGCCCAATCTTTATTTGGAGCATTGTGTCTCCAGATCCTCTAGAATCCTTCATCTTTGGGTACAAAATTTTTCCTTCATCACAAAGCTTGCAGCAAAATTAAAAATTCTTCTTGTAATCTTTGAACCATGATTTCCATCCCTCGGGATATCTAAGTTTCCCTAATGTAGAGAAGCTTCTTAGTGTCATTTGAGTTTCTTGGATAAAGGGTTTTCCCCATCTAGAAATTGTAATCATATTCCCTTGAAAGGATAATCTCCTTGGTTCCAACCTCAGACTTTGATCTTTGTAGGATTGATTAATCTTGAATCTAGATATATGTTTCCTGTATTACTAGAAACTCAATTCTTTCCGGGGTAAATAGCTTGAGCTACTTTTCCTAATATCTCTAGTATTTCAATAAACTCATTTATGTTGAACATTTCTGAATGGTGTGTATTCGAAAGAGCATTTGATACCTGATAAGTAACAGAATATGATCTATTACCTTCTTTCATTAGTATCTTCTTTGAAGTTTTTATGTAATATCAAAGGTCTACTGAAATTTCGCTCTACTAATTGAACGCAAGTCTTGGAAAAATTACTCCTACAATTTTTTCCAAGATTCCTGAGATAGCACCTAGTACTGAATCTTGTAAAATGCCCATCCGTTTATCGCATATGGCGATATCAATGGGTGAATTAATTCATTCTTTGAAAGTTGCTTTTATCATGATCTGGACTGTTTCGATATGAATCCAGGCCATTGTTCGTTCTATTTCCATCTTGAGTTTTTGTATCCTTTTTTATTTCTTCTAAAGGAATTAACTGCATCTCTATCGGTTTCCTGTGAGTTCTATTGGGATTGCCACTTCCTTTCCGAAAACCTTATTGAACAAATGATGCTTTCTGCTCCTTAGGCCTAAATTTTCTAAGAATTTTTTTATCTCTCCTATGGAGAATCCTTGATATCTCTGTAGGCTTGGATTTTTCCTCATGATTCTTTGAACCATATTGTGAGAAATAGTTGTATGGCTAATGAAACCAGACAAATCTTCATCTGCTTCGTGAAGAAACACTTCTCCCACAGTTGGATTCTGACTACGATTCTTCATCGGATCTTTATTGGCTTAGGATCTCCTCTTCTTCATATATACGTTCATCTGAGGGAATGTTCTCAAATTTGTATACTTGAATTAGTTCTTGAAAAATAGACCATTTCTTCGATGTCTGGATTTGGTTCAAAATGTCTTATCCCTTTCTTCTCATTTTGTGGACAGTTGGTAGAGATATGTCCCCTAGCTCCGCATGTCTAAAAGTTGCAATCTTAAATTTACATTAGCACTTGTCCGGGCTACCCTAAAACTTTTTCTTATTGATATTTGTTCAGTTCTTCGATATGAACTCGATGCTTGGGAAGAAATTCTACTTATTGATGGTCCACTTTTTTGTCCAGATTTGTAAGATCTAACCTTTTGTGTTGAGTATACCATTCTTGGTCTCCAAGAACTTCTTTTACCTCTTTTGTAGGGATGAGTTCTAAACTTCTTTTCTTCTGCCCATACGGCCTAATTTATAAAATTGTTGGGAGGTCATTTTCTTTACAACACAAAGGGGTTCATTTTTATGCTGTCTGTGTTGGCACAGCGGTGGATCCAGATCACGCTCCGAGGTGCAGCGAAAATTTTAAAATTTTATTTTCCTGGAAATTTTCATATGCGAATCAAAACATGAACAAACATACATATGATGTTTGAGAGTTACCTTTGACGACTTATCCCCCGGCTCCGACTATTGCGGTTTTACGCATCAATAGAACTTCAATGGTTGAATCTCCGATTGTTCGTCTAATTTGATCCACAACTGTTTTCCATTTCCTTCACTGTCTTGCACTAGAAAGCACAACGAATTATCACGAACGGAATCTCATTGTCAAGAATGTGTCTGGCAACGACGGCGGTCGATTTGGGGGATGGGAAAGTGAGCAGGTGTGGGGGACAGGAGGGATATGATTTAATAATCAAGGGGTTCATGAATGTGTCTCCTTATTGCCATATTTATAGGTTGAGGGATAGAGTTTGAGTTGGACAAAGAAGTGAACTTCCTATTCGACTCAAACAGTGAACATTTGGTTCAAGTAAAACAGTGAACATTCGTATCGACTCCCTCGATTGTGGTCTCATCATAATCCCGATCGATGATCAGATATCACTGATGTGCTCAGTTTACAAAATTTATCATTATGATGCGAAATCAAATTTTCGGACCACTAAATCTATATATGGCAGGTTTACTCCACTTACTCATTTTGGAAGTCATACTCCCATTTTTCTTTCCACATGCTACACGTTTAGCACCTTCTTATGTTACCCTCAATGATTCAGGGATACAGCTAGCCATGGGCTAACAACCCTTGTGACTTTGAAAAAATATTTTTGGACTTACCATCCGACCATGGTAAAGCGTCTAGCAACATCGGTCCATGATCCCCTAGGTATCACTGATAGTGCCTGCAAGAACCAGTCGATCATGGTTAGCATATAGTATGGTACTTTCATCTCATATATCCTGACCAAATCAACTACCATTGGTAAATCGAGAGTCTCTAGAGATTCGATAGCCATGCATACATCTTGGAGATCAAACATCGTATGTGCTACTAGGTAAACCCATTTACCTAAAGCATATCTAGTACTCTGGCCAAATATTTGTCACATATTATCTCCTCAGATAGCATAGGATATCCATGTATAAGGACGTGTGGTGAAGCCTCGACAACAAAGCATCAACTCATACATGTTCGGTACTTCACCCAATACCGCCAACTGATGACCCTCACGAAGTCGGTAAATGGGTCAAAGTGAGGCACCTATCATGTATAGTCTCAATGATGTTCTGAGTAATGAGGACTAATCTATACAACTAAGACCTCGGACTTATCCACTCAAAAAATGATAACCACTTGGAAAGTCCGATCAAGTGTAGTTCAATAGATCACCAAGTCACTATCCATCATGCATGTCAGAACATCTCCATGTTCCCTACCAATGAAACATGGTACTTTGCACCGCAAATGCTAGTCTCAAGCTCGGGCAGCCCTTATCCTCTTTTGGACGGTCCAATTGACTAGGAACTCATTTAGAACATACAGTGACTATTAGATGTGTTTCATGATAGCCATAAAATCCACTATCACATCTAACATATACTATAGTGCATTCAATGTCTTTATCCAAAATGTTTGTAATCATAATAATGAAGATAAAGAATGCCATAAAATACAAATTTCATAAATAAAGATCGTTTTATATAGAGTCAACGAAAACCCACATGGCACAAGTTGGCTAGTTGGACGTCTACTCTAACAATCTGATGACACAATTCCGCCAGTTTTTCTTCGAGAAACGAGGCCCTTCTAGCCAAAGTATCTGCCTGGAATGTATTATCTTATTAATATTTCCCTCCAAGGACTCGGCATCTTGTTCTACTCCTGATTCCATCTGTATTTAGTGAATAACATGATGTACACAAATGTCGTGTAGTTCAAGACTGTACAAAGCTTGGGTATATCTTTTCTTATTCTTTGTGTCTTGGCTATTAAAATAGTCTACCCCTATAAATTGTGCTTTAAATAAGGTAGCCATTCTTCCTAATATCTCGCGAAGAGATTCTACAGCTAGGAATAATTCTTTTGTTTCTGAAAAAATAATATTCTATGCGATTTTAATTGATCCCATCAGATCCATTTCTAATAATTTACTGCATATTTCTTTATTGAGACTAGAGGTCCTCCTACGATTCTCATAATGATGTCCAATCATCAATTTGATCTTCTCTATTCTTAAAATCCAGTACACCAAGGTTAAGCATAACTCCATATGGATGTGTTGGTTCTATAACAGTCTTTCCATACGGTGTTTGGTGGAGGGGTATTTGTCTCCTCCTTGACCATATTTCTGCTGGATGGCATTATCCTCCAACTGAAAATCATTATGGGTTCCTCCCATGTTTTCATCATAGTACCACACACTAGATCTTGGTAGTTCAGAGGAGTAATCCTTGGAACAATGGTTTGATCAACCCCTTTTGTATTCATCTTTAATCTACGACCTTCAGATTTGCAAAATATTCTGGAAGATCTTGTAGATCATCGAGCCAATCCCTTTCAACTTGTCATCAAGGTCTATTACCTTCCCGAAACATTTTTTAATCAAATTGATCATTTTTTCATCATCGGTCAAAGGTTTCTGTTGGATCTGCTACACAGATCAGATCTGGATTTTGATGAACACAAAACTTGCTCTTATGTTACTGACGATCTACACGAGTACGCAGGTTTAAGATGTAGCAGATCAGATCAAACAAGAGCTGAGGACTGCACTTTTAAACAAAGAGTTGTATTGAGCAAGGACGATGACCACTTTGGAAGCGTGGATCAGCTTAGAGCCGTCCAGCTGAAAGAAGAACGGACTGAAGCAACGATCAGATCATCTTGGAAGTCTAATATGAAACAGCAGAGTCAGTCCGAGCTAGAGCAGCACAAATGGATCAGAACAGATTACATCAAAATGACATAGAGCTTAAGAGCGACCCATATCAGCTCAGAGAATCACAGATCAGCTCAGAGCATTACAGATCAGCTCAGAGCATCACAGATTTAGCTTAGAGCATTGCAGATCAGATTAGAGTGACACAGATCAGCTTAGAGCATTACATACCAGATTAGAGCGACACAGAGTAGATTAGAGCAATGCAGATCAGCTCAGAGAAACACAAATCAGTTTAAAGCGTCACAGATCAGCTTAGAGCATTGCCAATTAGCTCAGAGCATGTCGATCAGCTCAGAACGTGTCGATCATCCTAGAACGCGTCGGTCAGCTAAGAGTAAGTTGATTAGATTAGAGTGACGTAGATCATATCATATTGGAGCTTCATAGTCAGATCAGAGGAAAGCAAGTGAACCAGGTTTAAGCTGTAGCAGATCAGACCTGATAAGAGCTGAGAACTCCGCTGTATAAACAAGGAACTGTGTTCAGCAAGGACAAAGACCAGTTTGGAAGCATAGATCAGCTTAGAGTAGTCCAGCTGAAAGAATAACAGACTGAAGCATCGATAAGATCAGCTTAGAAGTCTAATCTAAAACAGCAGAGCTAGTCCAAGCTGGAGCAGCACAAACAGATCATAACATATTACAGCAGAACGACATAGAGCTTAAGAGCGACACTGTAACACCTAGAAATTTTTCTACCCAAATCGCATGCCTTGTTATTTTATTTATTTCCATGTTTTAGGCTATGTGATTTATTTAATTATTTGTCCGCGAGTCTTTTTTTTAGAATTTGTATTTAGATGATGCGAGGTTGGAAATGAAATGACGGGGACATCGAGGAATAGAAGATTTCTATATATTTATTTCGAGTTTGCTTTTAAGCATTTATATAGTTCATCTAAAGTTTTTTTTAGTGTTTAGCTCTTTTATTAGCAAAATAAGAACTTTTAAATATCCATGTTTTTACCATTAAAACGAGACATTTCCCTTCCAACTTAAACCTCATTTTCAAAAAAAATTATAGAGTGGGGAATGGACAATAATTTTAGTTAGCACTTTTAACATTTGGAATAGCAACTTCGAGTAGTTTATAAAACATAACTCTTGCCCATATACACCATTATTCAACAAACATGTACAAAAAAAGGGGAAAAACCCTATCCCTCTCCTCTCCGAATGCGCCCCCCCCCCCTCCCCTTTGGTAGACTTCCCTCACTTTTGAAGCTCAATCCTCCTTCTCTAGCTTGGTGTGGTGTTCCTTGTCTTCCTCCCAGCCTGCATCAGCATCTTGGTTGTAAGTTTTTGTTAAGATAAAATTTATAAGTTTTGGTGATAACATAAACAAGATAAAGAACTGAACATTAAGCTATCAGATTTGAAGCAATCGAGTTCTATCAGATTAGGATTGGGGACTCAGATCCATTTAGATTTAGATCTGGCGTATTCAGATCAGATCATAGGATATCAGATCAGAGGTTTTCAGAACATATCAGATCAGAGGATATCAGTTCAGTTCAGAGGCTTCTATAACAGAACAGATTTCAGATAAGAAGTTTCTAAGGTACAGAAATAATTCAGTAATCGATTTGTTTGTTCTATGCAGATTCAGATATGAACAGCGATGAGAGCTGATGTTACGCGTAAAGGATTTCAGATTTGACAGAGAATAGTAAAGAGAGATAATGGGATATATTTGTAAAAGAAAAGAAAAGGGGGAAGATTTGTAAAGGAGAAAAGATCATGAAGTTAATTTATTCGAATCAGATTTCAGTTCAGAACCGAACAGATTTCAGATTTAAGTTTCAAAGCTTATCAGATATTTATTCCAAATGAATCAACTATCGATATTTTACCATATAAAGCCTGTTAGACAAAGTGGATGAAAGAGACTCAAGTTCAGAGCTATTTGGAGTATACTTTGCAGGACGCGGAATTGGTCTATACGATATTTACCTTCTTTGGGTATTAAAGTCAACAAAGCTTTGACAACAGCAGACAAACCTACCATAATGGAGCATTTAATGCATTGATACGATGAAGATATGCAAACAAGGTTTGTGTCTACTGGCTCAATTAATGACCGTTGAAGATGGAAGAGTATTTATAGATGAAGATTTCAAACGAATAAGCTCTCTGATGTTTTTAAGCTCTCTCGGTGACTCTGTGCATATTTACAATCACTCTCACAAATTCTAACTTCAAAGATATTATCCCAGCTCTCAGTCTTGAAGATCAATCTAGTGCCTTAACAGAAATCTATCTTCAAGATTTCTTCTGGTTCAATTTAGCCATAGATTCGTATTGTAAAAAAACCAGAAGTTGTACACGCTCTATTAGTGTTGTAATTGTTGTCATATTCAAAAAAAGAGTCTGTAACGAACTTGCTACGTGAAGCAGTTCGAAAAATCACTTGTTTTGTATTCAGCAGTGACATCTGCATTGTATCGTGGTGCTAGGAGTTCACTGTGAGCGAGGCTCTAGTGATTGGGTGTTTACAGAAGCTGTACTCATTAAATCTTCTAGTGGAACCTTCCTGAAAAGGAAGAAGGGGAGACCTAGGATTTCAGATCCGAACTTCCAGAAACAAATTCTCGACCCTATCTCTTCATTTACTTGCATCGCAGTTTATTATTAACTGTTCACTGTTTAATCGGTTTCTTTCCGCACATTATTTGTTAATCGAGAAAACAGATTTGGACTGAGAGCCTCAGATCTGATCACTCAGATCCGAGTTAAGCACAGGCTTGTAAAATCAGTTTTAAAGGTTTTGAAAATTTAAATCGAAGGAGTTCATTCAACCCCCCCCCCGTCCTTGTGAACTCCTGGGATTATTTTAACTCTATTTTTGATTCCATTGATCCTATCAGTTTTAACAATAGAGGCAAGTAAAAAACGATTTCTTGATGCATCCTTCAAGCAATATATACTCATGTGTGTAGATTTAAGGATTTTTGTTGTTTTAAATCTATATTTGATGCATGGATTGATGGTAAATATAAATTTTTCGTGAAATTGGTAGCTACATCAGATCTGGACGTGAGATATGGGTGTGGTGTCGTGAGGGAGGAGATCAGAGCGTACATATGAAGTCTCGATTCCCTTCTCTCTTTGGTCTTCGGGATTAGATGTGCACGGTCCATACAAGGCTGGAGACAGCCTCTAGATGGCGCATGAAGACCCTTAGAGGGTGAGATAGGTGAAGGAGGTCCAGATCGAGAGGTTTGGGTGATGGGTGTATGCGTCGGCTAGGGTTTTGAGGAAGGAGAGGCTTAGCATGGCATATGTGTCGGTCCAGAGGGGTTAGGATGGAGTATAGGGGTTTTCATGGGTTGTACCAGGGGCTGGTCGGGTCCTGGAGTGGAGAAAAGTGAGGAGTTTTTAAATGAAGTCTCGGCCTATGCCAGATTCACCTCTGTGCGCGAGCAATGGAATTACAGACGTCGGGATGGTCACTCTGTGAGTCATTTTTGAGTCTTGTCTAAACCAGTGGCTAGTAGTTTGTGTTAGGGTGACGTGTTTTGAAATAGGGAGTGATTTGGTTAAGAAATGGATTTTTAATGATTTTTACCGTTTTGTCGCTCGAAGTGAGCATTCTCGGGTCATTTTTGTGAAAATAGAGATCTTGAGTCTTAGTTTTAGAATTTATTTGATTTATGATATTGTTGGCAATTTGCATGACAAATTAATGCCAAAAAACTGATATTTTTATGTGTGATTTTTAAACTGTCATTGCTGGACTTTTATGAGGAATATTATGTGTAGAAAGGTTATGAAGTTAGGAAGGAAATTTATTTTTGAGGATTTGAGATTTATTATGATGCTAGAATGAGAAGAAAATAAAATTTTTGAATATGAGACTTGATTGTGGTTTTTCTATGACGGGTATGGGGTCGAAAGATGTTCTGATTGTTATATCAAACTGACGGGTCTGGGCTTCAGATAAGTACTGGAGTGCCTTTCCAACTGACGGGTCTGGGCTTCAGATGAGTGAGTACTGGACTGCCTTTCCAACCTGGTACTATGGTATTTTTATATCTTAATCAAGCGACTGAGATTGAGGGACCACAGTCGAGAAACTGAATTCATGTGGAAAATGTTTACGAAGTTTACTTTTATGCATGTCTAGTTTCTTATTTTTTTGATATTTTGGAGAATATAATTTTATGCTTTTTTAAGTAAAGAAAATTATTTTGAGTAGTGATATTTTGATTGTATGTGCGTGTATTATTTAGTATTCGTTATTCGTAAGTTTTTTACTTATTGAGTCTTTAGAGTCACTATGCTTGATTGGTGCAGATGAGACTGAGATCGAGGGGCAGGACTCTTGAGGGGATTGTAGTTCTAGCTTGGCACCTACCCAGTGACCTTTCGTTTTCCGCATGAGTTTTCAGTGTTATAGCTTATGTTGAGATATATTCCTGTTTCGGGATATATTATCGTGAGAGAGGGTTTGATATTTTCATGGTTAAAACTCATTATCCCTTCTCGTGATAACTTCGCTTATTTCTTCTTCCCTGTGATGCATGTGTTAAAATTTGATTACTAAAAAAATAAGCAGATCAGCTCAAAGCATCACATATCAGCTTAGAGCATTGCAGATCAGATTAGAGCAACATAGATCATCTTAGAGCATCGCAGACCAGTTTAGAGCGGCACATACCAGATTAGAGTGACATAGATCAGCTCAGAGTGACACAGATCAGTTTAGAGCGTCACAGATCAGCTTAGAGCATTTCCAATCAGCTCAGAGTATGTCGATCAGCTCAGAACGTGTCGATCATCTCAGAACATGTCAATCAGCTAAGAGTAAGTCGATCAGATTGGAGCTTCGTAATCAGATCAGAGGAAAGCAAGCGAACCAGATTAGATCAAAGGTTTAGAGAAGCAAATCAGCAGAGAGCATCGATCAGCTCAGAGGTCAAAGCTGGAGTAGCACAAACAATATCGTACCAGAACAGCTCAAACAGCTCAGAGCTGAATCAAGAAGAACGTAACAGCTCAGAGTTGTACAAAGAATAACAAATCAGATTAGAGCAAATGAGAACAAGAGCAGCTTACAGAAGAAGAACAGCGAACAACTCAAAACTTACAAAGCATTCAGATTAGAGTAAAGTTCGCACAACTCAAGATCTCAAATTAGCTAAACGTATCTCAAATCAGATCAGATGGAATAAAGTGCTCAAATTACTGGCTAAATTATCGAATGCTGTCAGGCCCGATGCGCTAATACAACAATTAATCACAAATATGCGAAAGCATCATAAAAATATGGGCTAAAAATTTTCAATAATGTATGAGCCTGATCCAATATCATTCAAAATACATTCATACTTAAAATAAGAGTTTAACTCAAAACTCAAACAAAAACATTCAATAACACAACACACGATCACCAACATAAATAAAGGTACAGGACATCCCCTGGCTCAATATAATTATCAATACAACTAGGACTCAAATCAAAAAGGGGATCGACCAGCTGAAGCTCCACTCTGTCCAGCCTGGTTACCTGAAGAACCTGCCAAAGCCAATACAGACCAAGGCAGCCCAAAAAAGAAAAAAAATAAATGAGGTCAAACCTCAGTATGAAGAGCATAATAAAATCATCTATCATATCAGACAATACAATATCTCAATCGTGCAATGCATGAAATGTTGGGGATCCGGATCCGCCCCCCGGCGAGGCAGCGGAAGAACATAGAATTAAAGCCGGGAGACGATCAATACGAAAATTTAAATAACGGTTATCGACATACATAGGGGGTTCAAAACCACTACCTTGCTGGCACTTGTGCCTGGCTCCAACCGTAGTTACAATAACGTCGGCTCTTCACGGTAGATTGCGGTAGATTTCGCCTATCCGGTCCACGACCAGAACCGAGACTCCTTCGTCAGCCTGCACTAGAAGCACTGACGAATTCTGCACGAACGGATTCTCCTCGTCGAGTTGGCCGGAAACAACTTTCAGGCGAGAGAAGCGGCGGCGGCGGCGGCGACGATCGGCGGCGGCTTATGAGAGGAAGGAGCGGCGGCCAACAAGCACTAGGGTTAGGGTTTTGAGTGAGTTAATTATCAAAGTCTTTAAGTCTAGTCTTAATTCTATATTAAATAGAATTAAGAGATGGACTTGGACAGGCCCAACGGGCCCGGGTCCAACGATGAACATTCAGTTCATCTCCACCACCGAGACTTCATCGTAAATCCGATCGCCGATCAGATCGGACGGATCGACTCAGTTTCCAAAACTGAGTATTATGATATGAAAAACCGTTTTTCAGAACCCCAGTGCAAAATGACCGTTTTGCCCCGTCAACACGCGGGAAACCCCGGTTTGACCCCTGTTGACTTTTAGGAAGTCGCACTTCCCAAAATCGTCCAACGATGAACATTCAGTTCATCTCCACCACCGAGACTTCATCGTAACTCCGATCGCCGATCAGATCTGACGGATCGACTCAGTTTCCAAAACTGAGTATTATGATCTGAAAGACCGTTTTTCAGAACCCTAAACCCACCAGTGCAAAATGACCGTTTTGCCCCTCAACAGCGGGAAACCC
>KQ993846.1:199982-211516 GCA_001598015.1 Dorcoceras hygrometricum
TCCTGTCTAAACGCCTCACAGAAGCTCTCCCAGGTGATCACAGCCCCACTATCACAAAGGATACGAGAAGTACCTCTCCACCAGCGCTGTGCATTGTCTCTCAGCTGCAACACCGCCAGCTTCAGTCTATTCTCGGGAGCGTACTCCAGAGTGTCAAACAATTCCTCCATCTGAGCTAACCACGCCTCAGCCATCGCACCACCCTCTGCTGCAGAAAACGTCGGAGGGTTCATCCGCTGAAACCTAGCTAAGACCAACTCCATCCCGCCTATCTGTCCAGTAATTTCCTCAACCTGATGAACATCATCATCACTACCTGCCCTAGACTCCTCCTCAGTGCGTCTAGTCGCCCTACCTCTTCCTCTTCTCGACGGCATCTAAATAAGTCTAGAGATAAAATCTCACAGCAGATAGATATATCACGTAGACAGATAAAAGATCACATAAGTCATAGAGTCAATCAAAATCAAATCAAAACTCTGTGCCTAGACTCGAGTGTGATCAAAAAAATCGAGATTATCCCAGTTTAAGCTCCGATACCAAAAAAATGTCAGGCCCCGTGCTAAATACTCAAGATAATAGCACAATTAAGCACATAATCACGGAAGCGCAAAAATCAGGCTTAAAAATTTTCGAAATACTTTAGGCCTGAACTTAAAATCATACATTCAAAATATTCATAATCAAAATATGAGTTAACTCAAACTCATACCAATCAGGTAACAACAATAAATCTCAAATCAAATACAGATCCCCAATACATAGTAACACGGGGCATCCCCCGGTTCAATACATAAATATATAACTGGGACTCAAGGAAACGGGGATCGACCAGCTGAACCTCCACTCTGTCCAGCTTGGTTACCAGAAGCTCCTGCAAATGGGTAACACAGACCCAGACAACACAAAGCAGGAAAACAAATACGAGGTCAAGCCTCAGTACGAAGAGCTAATCGAAACAGCTAACATGCAACATGCTATAATCAATGCTATGAAATGCATGAGGGCTATCAAAGATCGGATAGCTAGACCAGCAAATCAACTGGCAAATCATCTCAAGCGAGCCTCTATACCATGCACAGCAAATCAGCCGGTGGAAATCATCGATCCGTGATCTTCAGGACCCGTCAGTCCATCACAGCTCGGTGGTATTCAGACACGACAAGTCGGTCGGTCACCACTCCGATGATAGCATTGGACTTTTCAGGCACGACAAGTCAGTCGGCCAGTCACAACGTGGCTCTTAGTCAGGTCATCAATCAATCTGTCAGGCTCAATATGTATGCATGTATGCCAATAAATCATCAATGCACGATGCATACAACAATTCATACATGAAATAGAATGTACAATTCAATCAATTCAACAAACTGTAACACGTAAAATCATATAATCACATCAGCATGTTCACAACATCAATCATAGTCATGTTCATGCTCTAAGCTGCTAAATCTGCTCAATTCGTACCTCAATCCTCAAAATTCTACCTCACAGATTCCTCAAATGCACGACAGGACTTCCTAGAAGCTGGAATCTGTTTCAAAGCCTCAAAAATCAACTTAACTCAAGCATAAATCAGAACCTGAACACTCTAATACCTACGGTCAGAACTTTACTCAAGTTCTAAACAATTATACGCAGGTATTAGCTACTAGACAAAGCTCAATTCAACGAGAAATGCTCACCCCGAAGCTTAAACCAGTAGGAGAACACACGAAACAGACTTCTCCAAAAAGCTTCGAACACCAGTAGCTACACGCTTCCACTCCAACGCTAATTCAGGGCTTCAAATAGGTAGCAATTGAGAGATCAACTCCCAAGGAATCCAGCACCACCAAAATCACTCAAATCATCGGCGGAGAACGGGGGAAATCGACGGAAAATAGGTCACGGTGAAAAGTAGCTAATCGAGGGTTTGGGAAAAGAGATAAGAATTATCGGGTTCGAAATAATTCTAAGTGTCGATCAACACTTCTATATATATATCTCTAAATCCACCAGCTGCTGCTCCTCTAATTCAGTCGTTGAGAAAAGCTACAGTAGAAATCTTATAACAGTAATCAGCTTTTGCTCTCAACTAAACCAGTCGCAACACCCAGTCGTTGCATTCTCAAAAGAACATCAAAACGACACCGTTCCAACTAACTCAAACGACGTCGCAAGCTTCACCAGCTGACAACAGATATCTCTTGTGAAGCAACTAAAATGGGCTGACTTCGAAAGTCTATCAATCACCACCCAAATCGCATAGCATCCCCTACCCGACCGAGGTAAATGAGTCACAAAATCCATGGCGATGTGCTCCCAATTCCATTGGGGCACCTCCAAACTTTGTAGCAATCCACCAGATCTCATTCTCTCAGCCTTGACCTATTGGAAATTCAAACATCTAGCAACAAAACCAGAGATTTCGCTCTTCATGCCTTCCCACCAGTAGTGAGATTTCAAGGCATGGTACATCTTTCTCTCGCCCGGATGCACACTATACTGACTACAGTGTGCTTCATTAATAATGGCCTCTTTCAAAACCCACCAGTCGACTGGTTACGCAAAACAAGACAAAACGACGACGCGTCAACTAATCCAAACGACATCGTAATGGTGGCGTAAGCATTGCTGCCAACAGCTGGTCACCCAGTCGCAACGCATTCCTCACAACAAATCTCTCGCGACTGGTTCCTCAAACCATCGACTGGTCGCTCATTCTAACGCAACTTCTGAAACCAGTAGTCAACACTCTAAAATGTTGACCAACACGTGTCGTTCCCTCGATGACTCTCGCATAAGCGCGCCTGCTGCCAGCAGCAACCATCTTCAAACGCCACTACTGCCAGCAGATAACAACACGTCATGCCTACGCCATCTCTACTGATTCAAAATCTACCAGACGAGAGCTACAGTGATGTTGACCCGCGTTGACTTCCTAAATTCGCTACGACTGGTGTCTAAACAATAGCGCAATGTCTGAATTACAATGGGAATCAGATTTCATGCTCAAAACCTTCAAAATTCATGCGATTAATTCCAAATCACCACGATTAATCACAAACCAAATTCTGATTCCTCACAATCATCATCTTGTGATCTTCAGGTGCGACGACTCAGTCGACCATCACAAGGTATAGTGGTATTCAGGCGCAACGACTCAGCTGGCCACCACATCAAAAACAGTGTTGGACCTTTCAGGAACGACGACTCAGCCGGCCGATCACAACGTGTAAAGGGATTCAGCTTCCAAAAGAATCAGGCTCAATATGTATGCGTGAATGCACAGAAGACTCATGCTTAATCAATGCATAACATCACACGCACATAACACAGATATGAGCACAAATCATTCAACAGGCAATACAAAACACAGCAGCTAATACACGAAGGAAATATCCCAAAGCTGATAACAAAGCTGCTAAAATCTAGCTCAATTTCATACCTCAAATCAGCTTCTACCTCAACAGATCTTACCACAACAAGGGAGCAGCAAAAAACTCAAGTCTACTGCCTTAGCAGCTCCACGGAACCTTGGCAGCAGCTACTACAAGTTTGAATCTGTCAAAGTATCTAATTATGAACTCAAATCTGAACTCAAACAGCTTAATTCTAAAGCCCCGTAACTTAACTCAGTTCCTAAGTCCAACAGAGCACTACTCAGCTCTCATACGAAGCTTAAATCGGTAAAGAATCACTTACCCAAAGCTGTTAAAGAACAGAAAAACTATTGGTCCACAATCGCGAATACCTACGAACACTGCAACAACTTCGCGCTCCTCAAATCCGGCGACTCCAGTCTCCAAACTGGTATCAATCGAAATCCCTAGAGAAGACGAGCTCAGCGCTACCAATCTTGCTCCAAACGGCGGCAGACGAAAATAGGGTTCGGGTGAACAGTACCAATCGAGGGTTATCGGGCATGAAGATAAGGAATATCTGGTTCGAATAACCCCTAAGTGTTGATCAGCACTTACATTTAAATCCCCAATCAAATCTACAGTAGAAGTCAATTCATCGACAAGTTCAGATCTCATTACCAAGGTAGAAGTCTCTCAAATCTGGCCTCAGCTATCGCTCACATCTGCCAACGCTAACTCAGATCTGATCTCCAAACAAACACGCGTTTTTTATACCAAAACGACGTCGCTCTTACTTATCAAAACGACGTAGCATCGGAGTCCACTCTTACAACAGATCCCGCTAACGCTCCTCAGATCTTGGTCACATCTGAAATCATCAAACCGCACTGGTCTACACAGCACCGTTGACCAACGTTGACATCTGAACAACTCTGGACCACTGACCATCGCTGACTTCCTCGAGTAGAAGCTCACATCTGCTCACGCCCGATAAGCAGATTACATTTACTATCGTCAAGTCTGAATACGCAATACGACAGCGTTTCGCTCCCTGCTCACGACAACTCACGCAAACACACCAGGACACAACTGACATCCAGATCCCGCTCAAAACTGAAATTCTGAAAAATCACCACGTCCTCAAATTTGAAAACCCGATAGTCAGAAACTCAATTAACTAATTCTAAACCAAATCTGATTATCTAATTAAATCGTACTTAGCAAATTCTAGTCCTCACATTCTCCCCATCTTAAGAGATTTCATCCTCGAAATCAAAGGCAAACACAGGACAGAAATCAACAAAACCCCAGAACTTACCAACACAACTCCACTGTCAAAGCTCAAACAGATGAGGCCACTCTTGTCTCATCTTCTCTTCCACTTCCTAGGTAGCTTCCTCACGACCATGCTTGCTCCATTGAACCATCACCAACGGAATCACATTATTCCTCAACTGCTTCTCTTTCCTATCCAGAATCTGCACTGGATATTCAACATAGCTCAAGGTAGAATCCAGCTCAACTTCATCAGTCCTCAACACATGGGACGGATCTGGCTCATATTTTCTCAACATTGACACATGAAACACATCATGCATCGCTGCTAACTCATCAGGCAGCCTCAATCTATAATCCAACTGTCCGATCTTCTCAACAATCTCAAAAGGACCAACAAATCTAGGAGCCAATTACCCTTCAATCTGAATCTCATCACACTCTTGAAAGGCTCAACTTCATCAGTCCTCAACACATGGGACGGATCTGGCTCATATTTTCTCAACATTGACACATGAAACACATCATGCATCGCTGCTAACTCATCAGGCAGCCTCAATCTATAATCCAACTGTCCGATCTTCTCAACAATCTCAAAAGGACCAACAAATCTAGGAGCCAATTTACCCTTCAATCTGAATCTCATCACACTCTTGAAAGGAAAAACTTTGAGAAACACTCGATCACCAACTTCGAATTCCAGAGGTCGGCGTCTCTTATTAGCATATCTAGCATGTCGATCTTGAGCAGCTTTCATCCTACTCCGAATCAACTCAATATAATCTTTCATGTGCTGCACAAACTCAGGAGTAGACAACGCTTCTCACCAATCTCTTCCCAGCAGATCGGTGATCTACACTTACGACCATATAAAGCCTCAAAAGGGGCCATCCCAATAGTCACTTGGTAGCTGTTATTATAGAAAACTCAACTAAGGACAAGGAATCCTGCCAGCCACCACTGAAATCCAAAACAACTTCTCGCATCATATCCTCTAAAATCTGAATGGTCCTCTCAGATTGGCCATCTGTATGTGGGTGATAGGCTGTACTCATAACCAATCTCGAACCCATCGCTTCCTGCAAGCTCTTCCATAATCGGGAAGTAAACCTTGATCTCTATCAGACACTATTGACATCGGAACTCCATGCAATCTCACCACATGGTCAATGTACAGTCGCGCCATCTTCTTCATCGAACATCTCACATCATAGGGAATGAAATGGGCTGACTTCGAAAGTCTATCAATAACAACCCAAACAGCATCACATCCCCTACTTGATCGAGGCAAATGAGTCACAAAATCTATGGCGATGTGCTCCCAATTCCACTGAGGCACTTCTAAACTCTGTAGCAATCCACCAGGTCTCATCCTCTCAGCCTTGACCTGTTGACAATTCAATAATCGAGCAACAAATCCAGAGATATCACTCCTCATGCCTTCCCACCAATAGTGAGACTTCAAAGCATGATATATCTTTTTCTCGCCCGGGTGCACACTGTATCGACTACAATGAGCTTCCTTCAAGATGGCTTCCTTCAAATCAATCAAATTCGGAACCACCAACCTACCTCGAAATCTCAAGCATCCATCAGAAGCAACAGAAAAATCCTCCGACTGACCATTCTGAGCCTTAATCTTCAACTCATGCACACACGGATCAGTCTTCTGCGCTGCTCTAATGTCTGCTACAATCTGTGGCTCAACCTGAAAAGAAGAAAATACGAAATACTGATCACTCGACTGAAAACGCCACCCAGAAGTCCCCAAATCCTCATGGACTTTGGATATACTCATCGACGTCAACATCGCCGGTTGGGCTTTCTTACTCAAAGCATCGGCCACTAAATTCATTCGTCCGGGCTGACACTGAATCTCACACTCAAAATTCTTCAGCAACTCCATCCAGCGGCGTTGCCTCATATTCAAATATGACTGCGTGAAGATATACTTCAAACTCTTGTGGTCGGTGTACACCACAAACTCCTCACCATACAAATAGTGACGCCAAATCTTCAAGTAAAACACTATCGCAGCCAACTCCAAATCATGAACGGGGTATCTCGCCTCATGGGGCTTCAACAGTCGAGACGCATAGGCTATCACGCACCCGTTCTGCATCAACACGCATCCTAAACCACTCAGAGAAGCATCGGAGCAAACTACAAAACCTCCAGAACCCGAAGGCAAAGCTAACACAGGAGCAGTAGTCAACTTCTCCTTAAGCAACTGGAAACTCGACTCACACTCATCAGTCCAAACTAACTTCCTATCTTTCTGGGTTAACTGAGTCATCGGCCTTGCTATCGAAGAGAATTTTCTCAATAAAACGCCTATAATAGCCAGCCAAACCCAAGAAACTACGGATCTCAGTCACACTCCTAGGTCTCTCCCAGTTAAGAACTGTTTCGACCTTACTCGGATCCACGGAAATCCTTTGCGCTGAAATGACATGACCCAAAAAGACAACTCTATCCAGCCAGAATTCACACTTTCTGAATTTAACATACAACTGTGAGTCTCTCAGTTTCTGCAAAACCAATCTCAAGTGCTCTTTATGCTCTCTGAAGTTCTTCGAATACACCAGGATGTCATCTATGAAGACAATCACAAAACGATCGATATACTCACTGAAGACGCGGTTCATCAAATCCATGAAGATAGTAGGAGCATTCGTCAATCCAAAAGGCATCACCAAAAACTCATAATGCCCATATCTAGTCCTGAAAGCCGTCTTCGCAACATCAGCGTCCCTGATCCGCAACTGATGATAACCAGACCGCGGATCAATCTTGGAGTATACAGCAGATCCCTGCAACTGGTCAAACAAGTCATCAATCCTTGGCAACGGATACTTGTTCTTAATCATCGCTTTGTTCAACTGCTGAAAATCCACACACATCCTCATAGATCCATCCTTCTTCTTCACGAAAAGAGTCGGAGCTCCAGGGCGACATACTCGGTCTAATGAAGCCCTTCTCTAACAGATGACGCAACTGCTCTTTGAGTTCCTTCAACTCAGCTGGCGCCAATGGATTCGGAGCTCTAGAAATCGGGGCTGTTCCTGGCACCAACTCTATGCTGAATTCAATCTCTCGTCTAGGAGGGAATCCAGGAATCTCATCCGAAAACACGTCAGCAAACTCTCGAGCAATCGGAACATCGCTCAACTCTACTCGCGATACTCGGGAAACATCCAAGGCATAGATCATAAACCCTGAATTCTCTAGCGACAACAAACTTAACATCTCCATGGCAGACACAAAAGGAATCTTAGGTCGCGAATCAGCACCATAGAAATCCCATTTCTCTCCAGATTCAGGCCTAAATCTCACTACACCATGAAAACAATGCAATGTCGCTCTATAACTGGACAACACGTCCATTCCAAAAATACAATCAAAATATCTAATCTCAAGGACAATCAAATTAGTCACTAACACATGCTCATCAAACTTAAGAACACAATCCAACACCACCTCACGGGACAACAAACTCACGCCAGCAGGGATAGATACAGAGACAACATCACATAGTGGGGAAGAACTCAGCCCACACCCATACACAAACAACTCAGAAATAAAGGAGTGTGATGCTCCAGTATCAAACAAAACTCGTGCAGGAAAATCAAAGATAGCACAAGTACCTGTAATAATCCTCTCAGGCATATCAGCAGCTTGCTCACTCGTCAAGGCATTCACCTGAGCCTGATGTGGTCCTGGAAACTGAGGTCTCGAAGGTCCACCAAACCTAGACGGTTCACGGGATTGGAATCCAGAAATTTGGGACTGAGCAAATGTTGGGGAACCGTGGCGGATCCGGATCACGCCTCCCGGCGAGGCAGTGGAAGAACAAAAAATTGGGACGGGAGATGATCAATACAATTCAAAACATGCAAGCTATGAACCATTCATAGGGTGTTTTAGTTAATTACCTTGCTGGCAACTCGTGCCTGGCTCCGACCAGTTTCGCGAGGAAACCGGCACTTCACGGTAGGCGGAGGTAGATTACGTCAATCAGGTCCACACCGGAAGGGAGACTCCTTCGTCAGCCTGCACTAGAAGGCCTGACGAGATCAGCGCGGATGGATTCTCCTCGTCACGTTGGTCGGAACAATTTCCGGCGAAGCAAGGCGGAGGCGGCGGCGGCTTTTGAGGAGAGGAGGGAGGCGGCCACTTAGAGCTAGGGTTAGGGTTTGATTAATGTGTTGTAATTTATGAAGCCTAAGTCTACATTAAGTAGACTCATGATAGACTTGGACCGGCCCAACGGGCCCGGGTCCAACGGATGAACATTCGGTTCATCCCTATCACCGTGACTTCATTATAACTCCGATCGCCGATCAGATTGAACGGATCGACTCAGTTTCCAAAACTGAATACTATGATCTGAAAAACCATTTTTCAGAACCCCAGTGCAAAATGACCGTTTTGCCCCTCAACAGCGGAAATCACGATTTGACCCCTGTTGACTTTTAGGAAGTCGCACTCCCCAAAATCCTCTTCTCATGCTCAACACATTGAGCTCAGTATCCCTGTGGGAATCTCGAATCCAGTACTTGTGTGACCCTCAATGGTTCAGGGATACAGCTAGCCGTGGGCCCACAACCATTGTGGCTCCGGAATCACAATTCCGGACTTGTCCATCGGATCATGGTAAGAGCGTCTAGCAACATCGCCCCATGATCCCCTAGGTATCACTGATAGTGCCTGCAAGAACCAGTTGGTCGTGGTTAGCGTACAGTACGGTCCTTTCAATCCATATATCCCGATCAGATCAACGACCATTGGTAAATCGAGAGTCGATATAGATCCGATAGCTATGCATGCATCTTGGAGATCGAATAGTGACATCGCGAGTGTAACTAGGTAAACCCATTTACCTAAAACACTTCTAGTACTCTGGCCAGAGATTTATACACTATTATCCCCTCAGATAGCATAGGATATCCACGCATGTCTGTGAGCGGTGAATCCTCGACAACGATGCATCGACTCCTACATACATCGGGGTCTCACCCAATCCCGCCGCCTAATGACCCCAAGTGAGTCGGCAAACAAGGTCAAAGTGAGACGCCTATCATGTAGAGTCTCAATGACGTTTCGAGTCGTGAGGACTAATCAGTACAACCAAGACCTCGGACTTATCCACTCGAAAAATGATAACCACTTGGAAAGTCCGAACGAGGGTAGTTCGATAGATCACCAGGTCACTATCTATCTGCATGCTCAGAACATCACAATGTTCCCTATCAATGAAACATGGTACTTCGCCTCGCAGATACTAGTCTCGAGCTCGGGCGGCCTTATCCTCATTTTGACGGCCCAATCGACTAGGAACTAATTTAGAATACACAGTGACTATTAGATGTGTTTCATGATAGCCGTCATACCCACTATCACATCTAACATACACTATAGTGCATTCTAGGTCTTTACTCAACGCAATTGTTAATCATTATACAACACAATGAAAGTAAAGAATGCCATATAAACAAATGCGAATATCATATATAAATATTGTCATATACAAGAGTCTATAAACCCACACGTCACAAGTTGGATAGCTGGGCATCTACTCTAACAATCTCCCACTTGCCCTAAAGCCAACTACTCATCAGACGCAGTCCCATTGTTTCGCGATGTTTTTCAAACAACGTTCCAGGCAAGGGCTTCGTAAGTGGATCAGCAACGTTGTCCGCAGAGGCGACTCTCTCAACTGCTATGTCACCTCTAGCCACAATATCCCGGATTATGTGGTATTTCCTCAGTATATGTTTGGATCTTTGGTGAGACCTAGGCTCCTTTGCTTGCGCAACGGAACCCGTGTTGTCGCAGTACATCGGGACTGGACCAACTCCATTAGGAATGACGCCCAACTCTTGGACGAAATTCCTTATCCAAACGGCCTCCTAAGCAGCAGCTGATGCTACGATGTACTCAGACTAAGTGGTTGAATCCGCGATGGTGTCTTGCTTGGAACTCTTCCAAGAGACAGAACCACCATTGAGCATGAATACAAATCCAAAGGTTGACTTCGAATCATCCACGTCACACTGGAAGCTAGAATCAGTGTAGCCTTCCAGTTTCAGTTCACCACACCCATAGACCATGAACATATTCTTAGTCCTTCGTAAGTACTTAAGAATATCCTTCACAGCCTTCCAATGCAATTGGCCGGGGTTGGCCTGGTAGCGGCTCGTGAAACTCAGAGCATATGCGACATCCGGTCTAGTCGAGATCATGCCATACATAATACTACCTATTGCCGAGGCATATGGCACACGTGTCATACTCTCTATCTCCTCATCAGTCTTCGGACACATATACTTAGATAGAGTGATCCCGTGGCACATAGGTAGGTGTCCTCTCTTGGACTCTTCCATAGAGAACCTCTTAAGTATGGTATCGATGTAGGTAGCTTGGGTGAGTCCGAGCATCCATTTAGTTCTATCCCGATAGATCTGTATTCCAAGAATATAGGATTGCAGACCCATGTCCTTCATCGAAAATCTACTAGACAACCAAGTATGGTATCGATGTAGGTAGCTTGGGTGAGTCCGAGCATCCATTTAGTTCTATCCCGATAGATCTGTATTCCAAGAATATAGGATTGCAGCATTCCTACATCATTCCCAATGAGTAGAATGTCATCAACATAAAGTACGAGGAATGTCACAACGCTTTTAACTACCTTCTTATATATACATGGCTCCTCGGGATTCTTCATGAAACCAAATTCCTTAATTGTTTCATCGAATCTCAGGTTCCAACTTCGCGATGCTTGTTTGAGACCGTAGATCGATCTCTGAAGCTTGCATACCTTATGCTCGCTTCCAACAGATGTGAAACCATCAGGCTGCGTCATATAGATCTCTTCCTTAATGTTTCCATTAAGAAACGCAGTTTTCA
>KQ993846.1:212661-234623 GCA_001598015.1 Dorcoceras hygrometricum
CTTGGTGTGGACATTGTTCAACAACATTACCGCCGTTTCGAGCGCATAGCCCCAAAACGAGGTAGGAAGTTCAGTGAAGCTCATCATAGATCGAACCATGTCCAACAAGGTCCGATCACCATTGAGCTGTGGTGTGGCCGGAGGGGTCCACTGTGCAAGAATCCCATTCTCTTTCAGATAGTCTTGAAATTCAGCACTCAAGTATTCACCACCTCGATCAGATCAAAGTGCTTTAATACTTTTTCCTAGTTGATTTTCTACTTCAGCCTTGAATTCTTTGAACCTTTCAAAAGATTCAGACTTGTGCTTCATTAAGTACAAGTACCCATACCTAGAGTAATCGTCGGTAAAGGTGATGAAGTATGTGTGACCGTACTTAGTACCAATACTAAATGGACCACACACATCAGTATGGATCAAATCCAATAGGCCTTGAGCACGCTCACCCTTGCCCTTGAAGGGTTGCTTAGTCATCTTTCCCTTAAGACAAGACTCACAAGTCGGTAGGGAGTTAATGTCTGACAGATCAAACATGTCACTCCTAACTAACTTGTTCATCCTACTTAGAGAAACATGACCTATCCTAGCGTGCCAAAGTTGTGCTGGGTTCAAGTTATCGTGTTTCCTTTTATTCGTTGTTGTATGTGCTTCGACATCGCGAGTTGGAACGTCTTTTAATTTTAAGGTGTACAAATCGTTTTCGCGTTCCCCAATTCCAATTAAACATTCATTCTTATAAATATTGAAAATCGAATTAGCAAACATACAAGAATATCCATCACTATCAAGTATATAAACATAAATAATGTTCTTTATTAATTCGGGAACAAATAAAACGTTTCTCAATAACAACTTAAAATCAGAAGACAGAAATAAATAAACATCTCATATAGCTACTGCAGCAACTCTTGCTCCATTGCCAAGCCTCAAGTGGGTCTCACCCTCTCTAAGACGTCAACTTCTTGTCATCACCTGCAAATCATTGCAGATATGAGATCCACATCCGGTATCAAGTACCCAAGAAGTCGAACTAAGAGACATATTTATTTCGATATAGAACATACCTTTCGCAGTTCGCAACTGCTCGAGGTACTCCTTGCAATTCCTCCTCCAATGCCCAGGCTTTTGGCAGTGGTGGCAAACATCCTCGCTCTTGTTTGGCTTGGAAGCCTTTGCCTTTGGCTTCTTGGTGGGCTTTTCCTCCTTCGTAGGAGCAGAACGCTTCTTGCTCTTGCGTCTGGGCCCCTTCTTCACAGAAGAGCCCACAAGGAGGACGGGTTTGTCCTTCTTTATGGTTCCTTCAAACACTACAAGCATGTTAACCACCTCTTCAAGGGTGGCTGCCAGCTTGTTCATGTTGAAGTTGACCACAAAGGGGTCAAATGCAGCGGGTAGCGAGAGGAGAAGTACATCCACCGACAGCTCGTGTGGAAGTGCGATATCAAGGCCCGACAGCTTTTCAACGAGCCCAATCATATGAACCCCATGCTCGCGGACCGAAGTCCCATCGCGCATGTGGCTTGTCATAAGCTCCTTGACAGACGTGAACCTCTCATGTCGAGAGTTCTCCCCGTACAGTTCTTTGAGATGAAAAAGTATGTCAGCAGCATACTTTGTCTTCTCAAAGCGCCGTTGCATTTCATTGGACATCGACGCCATCACATAGCATCGAGCTTTAACCTCGTCGTCCCACCATTGTTTAAGCGTAATCAGCTCCTCAGGGCTGATATCGGCAGGGGCTTCCTTCGGAGGACTCTTCTCTATCGCATAAAGAAGTTTCTCTGAAACCAATACAAGATTGAGGTTGTGGAGCCAGTCTTGGTAGTTCAGACCGATGAACCTGTTGCTATCCAGTATAGCAGCGAGCGGGTTTTTCATCGAAACCATTTTACAATGCAGTTATACTGAAAAGAAAAGCATACATACATCACTAACTATATAAAATAATCGCTAAGACATAAAACAAGGTCGTTAAGTTTTATGAATTATCCTCCCACTATTTTAACGATTTCACCACCCTCTAATGAAATCGATAAAGCAAGTTTCTTTAGTGGGTACACGGAGCCAATGTATTCACCTCATGTCCAGTAAGGGCCCAATAATATGACGCCGTTTACTATCACGTGTCAAGATGACCCATCAATGTTGAGTCGTGAAGGACGGTCCCCTTAATGTCCCCAATAATATGAGCCAACGTTAAAGGGAGTTCCAACCGACTCACAACGATTTTCAATGGCGTGGACAGCTTTCCGGCATACATGACCCCCTCAATAATATGAGCTGGGCCATGTATACGGGTAGAATCGACGTACACCCATTGTTGATGGAAGGTAGGGATAATTTAAACAAATTTAAATTCCCTTTAGTTTATCGAATAAACATTTATCTTGATATTAGTTTTAAATCGTATTTAAAACGAGGGATTTTATTTTTGAAAATTTGGTCTCATGCAGATATTTTAAATCAAATTTAAAACATGCAACATGCGGATTCAACTAACTATATATCAAATTTAAAACATGCAACATGCGGATTCAACTAACTAACGAGGGATTCAGGCGCAACGACTCAGCTGGCCACCACATCAAAAATAGCGTTGGACCTTTCAGGCACTACGACTCAGCCAACCGATCACAACGTGTAAAGGGATTCAGCTTCCAAAAGAATCAGGCTCAATATGTATGCGTGAATGCACAGCATACTCATGCTTAATCAATGTATAACATCACACGCACATAACACAGATATGAGCACAAATTATTCAACAGGCAATACAAAACACAGCAGCTAATACACGAAGGAAATATCCCAAAGCTGATAACAAAGCTGCTAAAATCTAGCTCAATTCGTACCTCAAATCAGCTTCTACCTCAACAGATCTCACCACAACAAGGGAGCAGCAACCAACTCAAGTCTACTGCCTTAGCAGCTCCACGGAAACTCAAGCAACTACATTCGTTGGTTTAGCGCCAGTTTGTGAGATCTGTTTCTGTCGGTGATTTATTTAAACAGATCTCTCGCGCCTATAAATTGGAAGCGTTGGTTTTGTTGTTTTTAACCAGATCCCATACTTAGAAAATAATTCTCTCGATTTCGTTCTCTGTTCTTCAAACCCTCGACACTGTTCACCGTGAACTTCTCCGGCCATTTCCCATCGATTCCGGCCACTGTTTTTCACGTTTGAGGTAGCGTCGGACTCCTCTTGGAAAGCTCTTTCATCTCGTACCCATTTTGGAAGCTATAGTTGGCTGGATTGGAAGCACGGAGTTGCTGTTCTCATGAGTGAGTTTCGTTGTGCAGGTAGCGTTTCTGTCCAGCTTCGAGATCTTGTCCCTAGCATTTATATTAGCTTCCTGTTGAGTTGTATGGGTTAGATTGAGCGCTGGTTTTAGTGTTTAAATTCCAGTCGTGAGATTTTGAGTTGTTGGCCGTGATCTTTTGTGCAGAACCGTGAGATTTGTTGTGTTTCCCTGATTTTGTACACCGTGTATTTTGGCAGATTTGTACAGGCCGTGAATTGCTTCGTTCCTTGTGGAATTAAGGTACGGATTCAAGCTTGTATTACAGCGAGGTTATGGCTTGGATGATTTGTAGTTGCTGGTGTGTGGAATGGTTGTGCCTGCTGGCCGTGTCCTATTGAGGACTGTGTATGCTATTGTGTTATTGCTGTGTTGTATATGTTATGTGCTTGTGTTCTAGCATTTGCATACACGTATGATATTTCATTCCATCCTTTGTACCTTGTTGTATTATTCTTGTTTCTTACCAGGATGCGAGGGCGAGCGGGAATACCGCACTCTCATCTCCCTGCTGGTTTGTGTTAGCCCTTATGCGCCGAGTGGCTAATTACCACAGTTCATAGGTTGGGCAACATCAGGTCGAGTTGTTTGATGCATCTGGTATTCGGGTGTTGCGTCCCGGCGAGTGGCTAGCTACCACACTTGGAACACACCCAGGGGCCACGTTGTTGCAGATTCCGTTGAGCTATGTTTGAGCTCCTTGACTTCCTTCTCGGTTGGAGTCCTTTGTCGTTGTCCAGCATCTCATGCATAGCATCTGCATTTTATTCCTTGCTGTTTTATAGTTGCTCTCCGTACTGGGGTTTGACCCCATGTCCCTATGGGGCTTGGTTTGTTTGTTGCCTGTTGTGTTGTCCAGGTCATACGGCTGGTCGAGGAGGTAACCCAGCTGGAGGTGCCCCAGGAGGTGGTTGAGTGTCCAGTAGCGTATAGCATATATGTATGTATCAATCTAGTAGCCGGGGAGATGCCATGTGCTTCGTTGTTGTATTCTTTTGTGGAGTCTGATACTTTTATTTGTATTGATGCTATACTTGTTTTTGTTGGTTTGTAAACTGGGAACTTATTTTAAGTATCGTCCTATTTTAAATTATATGTCTTAAATCGTCGGGCCTAAAAGCGAAAATTTTACCCACTTTTTGATAAGCTTCCGCATGTGTTTGGGTTTTTACTCTTTTTAGAGCACGAGGCCTGACATTTTTGGTATCAGAGCTTAAGCTGGGATAAGCTCAATTTATTTGATCACACTTGAGTCTAGGCACAGTGTTGTGTGTTGCATGTGCTTGACTTATGTGACTTACGTGTTGCATATGTATGTTATATGCTTTCTATGATGTATCTGTTCTGTTTTTCCTTATCATGTTGAGTGTATTTTAGATGCCGCCTAGACGTCGTGGTAGAGGTAGGGGGCAGTTCCAGGAGTCAGGAGGACAGAACGAGGATCAGTATAGTGCTCCTAGTCATACTCGTGAGAGTAGCGATGAGGGGGAAGCTGAGGCTCCGCCGGCTCCGATGGAGAGAATGGATGTTGTCATAGCTCGGTTTCAGAGGATGGACCCTCCTATCTTTAATGGCGACGAGTCGAGTGAGGATGCTGATTCGTGGCTCCATAACGTCATTCATCTTTTTGATCGGGCTCAGTATGACGATGAACTCCGGTTGAGGTTAGTGACCTTGTTGCTGAGGAAGACCGCAGAGCGTTGGTGGTGAGGTGCGTCTAGTACCTTAGCGGAGACTGGAGTTGGTATCACTTGGGACACTTTCTGTGAGACCTTCAGGCAGGAGTATATCCCCGATTCATATGTGGCTTCCCGTGAGCGGGATTTTGAGTTTTTGGAGCAGGGCTCGATGACTGTGCGCGAGTATGCTCGCAAGTTTTCTACGTTGTTGGCTTATGTTCCGCATGTTTCTGGCCGGGAGAGGGCCAAGAGTACCAGATTCGTGGAGGGCTTGAATGAATAATTTTACCAGAGTGTTTTGACGAGCAAGCCCAAGTCGTATGCTGAGGCCGTTGATACTGCTATCCACATTGTGGAGGGCATGAGGAGTCGTCGTACGCGCAGAGCGCAGGTAGCTCAGGCAGTGCAGGGTGGTAGACATGTTGGTCAGGGAGCTCAGTCGTCTCAGAGTTCTCAGTCCGCTCATTTTCCTCAGCAGCAGCAGCAGATGGCTCAGCAGTCTGGCCGTGGTAGGTTCCGACCTCGCTGTCAGCAATTCAAGAAAAAGTGTGGTTCAGGGTCTTCCGGTTCAGGCAGTTCGAGTAGCAGTGGATCTCGGACTGAGTTTTGTGGCTTTTGTGGTGGGAAGCATTCTTCCACGCAGTGTGTAGGTGTGCAGGGCTCCTGCAACCTTTGTGGTCAGTACGGGAATTTTGCGACAGTGTGTCCGTCAGCTGGATCACAGTAGACCGTGGCCCAGCCTCAGGGTCGTGGGGGTCGGTCTAGGGGCCGTTCTCAGCAGTTTCAGCAGCCTGGCGTGGGGGAGACTCCATTTAGACCGTTTCAGCAGCCTGGCCCTTCGCGCTTTGGGCAATCGTCTCAGCCTTTCTTCTCAGGACCCCAGCATGCTCAGGTTAACGCCATCACGAGGGAGACTTATATGGTCAGGATTCGCGATCGAAGATTCCGTTGGTTTCCGTGATGGAGATGTTCAGCCTGTTGTATTTGGGAAATGCTGGCTTTATGATCTACGCTTTGGATGCGTCTTCTTCTTCCAGTGTTCAGCTTAGTGACGTTCCCGTGGTGCGACATTTCTTGACGTGTTTCCGGAGGAGATTCCTGGTTTTCCTCCGAGGCGGGAGATAGACTTCAGCATAGAGTTAGTGCCTGGCACAACTCCAATTTCTCGTGCCCCGTATCATCTGGCGCCTGCGGAGTTGAGAGAACTCAAGGTACAGTTAGATGATTTGCTGGAGAAAGGTTTTATTCGCCCTAGTATGTCACCGTGGGGAGCGCCCATCTTGTTCGTAAAGAAGAAGGATGGCTCAATGCGGATGTGCATTGATTTTCGCCAGTTGAATAAAGCCACTGTCAAGAATAAGTACCCGTTGCCGAGAATCGATGATCTGTTCGATCAGTTGCAAGGTTCTGTGGTGTATTCTAAGATTGATCTTTGTTCCGGGTACCATCAGCTCAGAGTGAGGGAACAAGATGTCGCGAAGACTGCGTTTCGTACGAGGTACGGACATTTTGAGTTTTTGGTGATGCCCTTTGGGTTGACAAACGCGCCTGCAGTCTTTATGGATCTGATGAACCGAGTTTTTAGAGAGTTCATAGACCAGTTTGTGATTGTTTTTATAGACGACATCTTGATTTATTCGAAGACTCCGAGGGAGCACAAGGAGCACTTGGAGATGGTTCTTCAGAGGTTGAGAGAGCAGCAGTTGTATGCGAAATTTTCCAAGTGCGAGTTCTGGTTGGAACGTGTTGTATTTCTAGGTCATGTCATTTCCGCAGATGGCATTTCTGTGGATCCCAGTAAATTGGATGCTGTCTTGAACTGGGAGCGACCGAGAAATGTGTCTGAGATTCGCAGTTTCTTAGGTCTGGCTGGCTATTATCGTCGCTTCATCGAAGGGTTTTCCAGTGTAGCAAAGCCGATGGCCCAATTGACCCAGAAGGATAGACGATTTGTTTGGACCGAACAGTGTGAGAATGCATTTCAACTGCTCAAGGAAAAGTTGACTACTGCGCCTGTGTTGGCTTTTCCGTCCGGATCAGGTGGTTTTGTTGTTTGTTCTGACGCTTCGCTTAATGGATTGGGTTGTGTGTTAATGCAGAATGGTAGAGTCATTGCGTATGCCTCGCGGCAGTTGAAACCGCACGAGACTCGTTACCCAGTTCATGATTTGGAGTTAGCAGCGGTGGTCTTTGCGTTAAAGATCTGGCGTCACTACCTGTATGGCGAGCACTTTGTGGTGTACTCCGACCACAAAAGTTTGCAGTATCTATTCTCGCAGCCTGACTTGAACATGAGACAGCGTCGGTGGATGGAGCTGCTTAAGGATTTTGATTGTGAGATTAAATACCAGCCTGGGAAGTCGAACGTAGTGGCTGATGCTTTGAGCAGGAAGGCTAGTGAGATGCTTGCCTCGTTGTACATCTCTAAGGACCAAGAGCATCTTAACACTACGGGTTGGAGATTTTACCCAGCTGAGGATTGTGTAATGGTTTCATCGTTTCAAGTGGAACCGCAGATTGTTTCTAGCATTCGAGCAGCTCAGAGGACCGATCCGTTTATCCACGAGTTGAAGTTGAAAGTCAGGGCTGGCGAACTTGAGGATTATTCCGTCTCGTCCGATGGTTGCTTGAGGTTTCGTGGCAGGTTGGTTGTGCCAAACCTCATTGATCTGAAGGAGATCCTTCGAGAGGCGCATTGCAGCAGATATAGCGTTCATCCTGGTGCACGGAAGATGTACCATGCTTTGAAGCCGCACTTTTGGTGGGCTGGCCTGAAGAGTGACGTTGCTGGTTTCGTTGCTCGTTGTTTGAATTGCCAGATGGTAAAGGCCAAAAGGATGAGACCCGGTGGTCTGTTGCAGAGTTTAGAGGTGCCCCAATGGAATTGGGAGCACATTGTGATGGATTTTGTGACGCATTTGCCTCGTTCCAGCCGAGGATGCGACGCTGTTTGGGTAGTTGTAGACCGTTTGTCGAAGTCTGCACACTTCATTCCCTATGGGATGACCTTCTCGTTGAAGAAGATGGCGAAGCTGTACGTCGATTTTGTTGTTAGACTGCACGGTGTGCCTGTTTCAATCGTGTCCGACCGAGATCCGAGGTTTACTTCTAGGTTTTGGAAGAGTTTGCAAACAGATTTAGGAACCAGATTGGCGATGAGTACCGCGTATCACCCCCAGACAGATGGCCAATCTGAGCGAACTATCCAGACGTTGGAGGATATGTTGCGTGCTGTTGTGTTGGATTTCGGAGGTAGCTGGCAAGATGCGTTGTCTTTGGTTGAGTTTTCATATAATAACAGCTACCAAGTGACGATTGGCATGGCGCCTTTCGAGGCTTTGTATGGCAGAAAGTGCAGATCGCCAGTTTGTTGGGAAGAAGTGGGGGAGAAACAACTATCCGCCCCTGACTTTGTGCAGCAGATGAAAGATCATGTCGATCTAATTAGACAGCGGATGAAAGCTGCCCAGGATAGCCAAGCCAGTTATGCAAATAAGAGGCGTCAACCTCTTGAGTTTCAGGTTGGTGATCGTGTATTTCTCAAGGTTTCTCCGTTTCGTAGTGTGATGCGCTTCGGACGCAAGGGAAAGTTAGCCCCTCGTTACGTTGGTCCGTATGAGATTGTCGAGAGGATTGGCCCTTTAGCATATCGGTTGTTGTTGCCGTCAGAGTTGTCCTCTCTTCACGATGTGTTTCATGTGTCGATGTTGACAAAATACGAGCCAGATCCGTCTCACGTGCTTGGAACTGATGAGGTAGAGCTAGATCAGTCGTTGAGTTATCAAGAATATCCTTTGCAGATCCTTGGAAGAAAAGAGAAACAGTTGAGGAATAAGACTATTCCGTTGGTGATGGTGCAGTGGAGCAAACATGGAAGGGAAGAAGCTACTTGGGAACTGGAAGAAAAGATGCAGCGCGAGTGGCCGCATCAGTTTGAGTAGTCGTTGGGCTATATATTCCAGTAGGTTGTAGCTTTTGTTTGATTTCTTCCCTAGATGTTGTAAATTGTTTGCTCAGTTATCTTGAACTCTTGGCCTCGAATTGGGCGAATTTCTGTTTAGTTTCTGTTGTTGTTTCGGTTTTCAGTGCTGTGTGGTAACTGGAATTGTTGTTGATTTCGAGGACGAAATCTCTTTTAGTGGGGGAGAAATGTGAGACCTGGAAATTGTATTAAGGATTAATTGTTAAATTAATCGGGTTTTGGTGATTTCTGGGAATTTTTTTCGTGTTTTGGGTTGAGACGTCTGTTTTGGTGAAATCTAGATTTTTGGGTGAAATCTCGTCGCAGATTTCAGTGACGTAAGCGTCGCTGGTGTAGAGATCTGGTCTTGCTCGTGGGAGAGGTCTGTTCGATGTTTAGCACGTTTTGTATTAGCACGAATTATCTGCGACGTCGTTTAGAGAGATCTGGTTGTGCGTACTGTAGATGAGATCTGTTGCGCTTGTGTATAGAGGTCTGCGCGGGGTGTTGTTATTTAAGACGCCAGTACGTCGTCGTTGGGTGAGATCTGGTGATCTCGCGAGTGTGTAGAGATCTGGTCCCCTGGTGTTTTGTATTGGGTTGATACGATACCGTTTAGGTAAGTTGCAACGACGCCGTATTGGAAGACGCTTGCGGAGAGATCTGGTACTAGTGTTAGCGTTGCATTTCATATTCCACCGGCGACGTCGTTTCAGTAGTAGCGCTCCTTCCAGCTTTTAGCACGTTTTGTTCAGATTTCTCTCGCGTTGTAAGTGTTAGTGTCCATACTTGCTTACGTAAGCAGATTTCTCCGTGGTTTTGGCGTTGTGCGTTGTGGTGTTAGCGCGTTTTCAGATTTCAGCGCTTTCTAACCAGACTTCTTCATAGAATTAGGTGCGACGTCGTTTTGGGAATATTCGTTGGTTTAGCGCCAGTTTGTGAGATCTGTTTCTGTCGGTGATTTATTTAAACAGATCTCTCGCGCCTATAAATTGGAAGCGTGGGTTTCGTTGTTTTTAACCAGATCCCATACTTAGAAAATAATTCTCTCGATTTCGTTCTCTGTTCTTCAAACCCTCAACACTGTTCATTGTGAACTTCTCCGGCCATTTCCCATCGATTCCGGCCACTGTTTTTCACGTTTGAGGTAGCGTCGGACTCCTCTTGGAAAGTTATTTCATCTCGTACCCATTTTGGAAGCTATAGTTGGCTGGATTGGAAGCACGGAGTTGCTGTTCTCGTGAGTGAGTTTCGTTGTGCAGGTAGAGTTTCTGTCCAGCTTCGAGATCTTGTCCCTAGCATTTATATTAGCTTCCTGTTGAGTTGTATGGGTTATATTGAGCGCTGGTTTTAGTGTTTAAATTCCAGCCATGAGCTTTTGAGTTGTTGGCCGTGATATTTTGTGCAGAACCGTGAGATTTGTTGTGTTTCCCTGATTTTGTACACCGTGTATTTTGGCAGATTTGTACAGGACGTGAATTGCTTCGTTCCTTGTGGAATTAAGGTACGGATTCGAGCTTGTATTACAGCGAGGTTATGGCTTGGATGATTTGTAGTTGCTGGTGTGTGGAATGGTTGTTCCTGCTGGCCGTGTCCTGTTGAGGACTGTGTATGCTATTGTGTTATTGCTGTGTTGTATATGTTATGTGCTTGTGTTCTAGCATTTGCATACACGTATGATATTTCATTCCAGCCTTTGTAGCCTTTGTACCTTTTTGTATTATTCTTGTTTCTTACCAGGATGCGAGGGCGAGCGGGAATACCGCACTCTCATCTCCCTGCTGGTTTGTGTTAGCCCTTATGCGCCGAGTGGCTAATTACCACAGTTCATAGGTTGGGCAACAGCAGGTCGAGTTGTTTGATGCATCTGGTATTCGGGTGTTGTGTCCCGGCGGCTGGCTAGCTACCACACTTGGAACACACCCAGGGGCCACGTTGTTGCAGATTCCGTTGAGCTGTGTTTGAGCTCCTTGACTTCCTTCTCGGTTGGAGTCCTTTGTCGTTGTCCAGCATCTCATGCATAGCATCTGCATTTTATCCTTGCTGTTTCTTGCTATTTTATAGTTGCTCTCCGTACTGGGATTTGACCCCATGTCCCTCTGGGGCTTGGTTTGTTTGTTGCCTGTTGTGTTGTCCAGGTCATACGGCTGGTCGAGGAGGTAACCCAGCTGGCGGTGCCCCAGGAGGTGGTTGAGTGTCCCAGTAGCGTATAGCATATATGTATGTATCAGTCTAGTAGCCGGGGAGATGCCCTGTGCTTCGTTGTTGTATTCTTTTGTGGAGTCTGATACTTTTATTTGTATTGATGCTATACTTGTTTTTGTTGGTTTGTAAACTGGGAACTTATTTTAAGTATCGTCCTATTTTAAATTATATGTCTTAAATCGTCGGGCCTAAAAGCGAAAATTTTACCCACTTTTTGATAAGCTTCCTCATGTGTTTGGGTTTTTACTCTGTTTAGAGCACGAGGCCTGACAGCTACTACAAGTTCGAATCTGTCAAAGTATATAATTATCAACTCAAATCTGAAGTCAAACAGCTTAATTCTAAAGCCCCATAACTTAACTCAGTTACCTAACTCCAAAAGAGCACTACTCAGCTCTCATACGAAGCTTAAATCTGTAAAGAATCACTTACCCAAAGCTGTTAAAGAACAGAAAAACTACTGGTCCACAATCACAAAGACCTACTGTAAGGCCCGGGATTATTTGATTTAATAATCCGAGATCAGTTAATTTTAATCCGAGAATATTTTATTCAAGAATATTTCGAGTTTGGAATTAAAATATAATGTTCTTGAATTATTAGGATTGAAATTTGATTTAAATCATTTGTCCGGGGACTGAATTGCAATTACGGGAGTTTTCAGGGACTAACTGCAAATTGGCTTATATAGATCTACTCTTCATCTCTTCACCTCTATTTGCACGAATTAAGGCAGTAGGTTCAGCATATTTTCACCCATTTTTGTTATTTTACAAGCTTCGATTTTTAATCATCCGACCGTCAGAATTTAGAAGCGATCGTATATCTGCGATCCTTGCGTAGAAGGCTTGGTTCTGATGTAAGTTTTCTTATTTTCTACTATGCTTTGATTTTGAGATGCTTATATAATCAGAGTATGATGGTAAATATATGTGCTTGAGTGGACAACGATTGTATATCCAAGACGGATCGAGAAAAGTTCGGTGTTTGAATCAGTTATGATTTTTTTGAGCTATTTTCGGAAAAGAAGCTTATTGGTACTACTGATTTCGAATTCCTTATGCCGTTATAGTGATGATATGGGTGTGATATGGATTGTATTTAATTGATATCTTGATATATTTAAAGTTCGGGTTATCGATTTTAGCCGTTACGCCGTCGGTTTGAGAATTGATGAGTTTTGAGGCAATGATTGAGCCGTGTATTGGATTGAGTTTGAATTCTGATTTTGATCATCTTATACTTCCTTTCAGATTTGAATTGAAGGTCAGCAAATTAGAGAAGTTTAGAATTCGAATCGGTAAAGTTTTGATCAAGGTTTGTAGTGATTTCTACCCTTAACAATTGATATGTGTTTGAGCATATTTTGATATGAACTTGTTGTTGATATATGTTTCAGATTTGAAGCACTTTCAGAATCGATATTGAAAGGTATAAATTGACATCAATCAAGATGGGATAGCACTTTCGAGATAGATATGATTCTCGAATTCCCTAAAACCACATACTTGAATGCTTACTGCTCTTGTTTGATTACTTGGCTGATTTTGTGTGATATACTTGTTTATACTTGCTTGATTAGCATGTATTGCCTTGATTGATTTTCGAATAATGCATCAAGATTATGTTGCATTCATATTGACCTCTACCTTGAAAAGCATATAGGGCTGGATAGCCTAGAGTGAAAATGACGTTTGGAGGGCTATAGTTGAGTGGCACGGAATGTAGATATACTTCCAGAGCTAGATGACTGATAGATATGATTCTCGAATTCCCTAAAACCACATACTTGAATGCTTACTGCTCTTGTTTGATTACTTGGCTGATTTTGTGTGATATACTTGTTTATACTTGCTTGATTAGCATGTATTGCCTTGATTGATTTTCGAATAATGCATCAAGATTATGTTGCATTCATATTGACCTCTACCTTGAAAAGCATATAGGGCTGGATAGCCTAGAGTGAAAATGACGTTTGGAGGGCTATAGTTGAGTGGCACGGAATGTAGATATACTTCCAGAGCTAGATGACTCACTATGGTTACACCAAAGTCAGGGGATTGAGATACTTGACGCCACCTTGATTGGTAGGGTCGGTGGTTGGTTGATATTTTATTCCCCGGGATCCCAAGAACCAAGATTTATTGTTATCAGATTTGATAGCCTATTCCTTCCACATGCATTGCATCCATGCTCATGTATTGCATGTTATGTTGTTTATACTGGGAATTATATTCTCACCGGATTTATCCGGCTATTGCTGTGTTTTTGTATGTGTGCATGGAAATAGGTGGGGCAGGATCGAGTCAGAGACAACCATGATAGATCGAGATGAAGATTAGCACGTGGTGACTCGGGTTTTAGCAAAAGTTTTGTAATATATGAAGTTGTCAAACATGTTTGAAAACAAGAACCATGTATATGTTTTCTACTCGTGAGTACTAGTTTATGTTTGAGACTTCATGTATCCTAAATAATGAGGTTGAAGATAAATGCATGTTTAGATTGTGTTTGCTGGTGTTTACCTCTTAGAGATGCATTTTGAGTTGAATGAAAGTGTTATACAACATCAAACTTCTTTTGATAGCAAGGAGGTCATGTTGAGAAAACTTTCGGATCATTTAAGCGCACCCGCGCCCTATATTAAAAAAAATTTGTATCTTCTTTTTCTTCTTGCTTAAATTAGATGAATAAAATTGTGATTAATATTTATTCGCCCCTTAAGATGAGATTAGCAACCCGGAGTCCCCACAACAGGTGGTATCAGAGCCTAAGTTTCTCGGACTTAGATAGATGAGCGGGGTAGATTGAGTCTGTCTAATTGATTCCATTGCATGAGATTGAATTCAATATATGATATTTTGATATGCACTAATCTGTTTGAAAATCAGATATGCCTCCTCGTCGACCAAATACTAGACAAACAGTGGTTGTCCCTCCGACAGAACAGACCAATGTACAACAACCAGTGTCAGTACCTGGACTGGAACAAGGTAGTACATCTGCTACGGTGATGGATGTGACCATTACACCTATGGAGACCCTAGTGAAGAGGTTCCAATCATTCAAACCGCCAACTTTGGAAGGAACGGAGAATTTAGTTGACTCTGAAAACTGGCTTGAATATATTGAACAGCTGTTTGATTCACTTGACTACTCTGATGATCGTCGTATCAGATTAGTAGTACATCAACTTCATGAAGTTGCCAAAATTTGGTGGATTAATATGAAGAAAGCACTTGAACATCGAGGTACGAATATCAACTGGTCAGTATTTAAAACTGAATTCTATCAATGTTTCTTTCCAGTCTCCTAGAGAAAAGACAGTGGAGCAGAATTGTGAATTTGAAGCAGAATCACTTGAATATCGAGGAATATGTGGCCAAATTTTCTAGTCTACTGAATTTGCCCCACATGTATCGGCAAGTGATGAAGCCATGGCCGATCAATTTATCAATGGCTTAAATCCAGATGTGTTTACATTGGTAAACAGTGGACGACCCAATACCTTTGCGGATACACTGAATAGAGCAAAGGGAGCTGAAGCAGGATTTTTGAGACAGAGAGGAGTACCTTTCATTCCACAGCCACCTCAACAGTCAGTACCAGCAGCTGTACCACAGAATCCGCCATCACTTCAGCAACCATCTTTCAGGTTTTAGGGTGGAAGCAGTGGCAGAAGGATTCTAGATTTCGGCCTAAAGATAAACATTTCAAGAAGTCTGGCAGTATTTCTTCTAGTTCTAGTGGCCAGAGGCAATTTGGTTCCAGTCAGAGATCCAATGAGTCAGGAGCGTATTGTGGTAAGTGTGGTGGATGACATGCTACTGAACAATGTCGAGGAGTATCAGTGAATTGCAATGTTTGTCGTCAACCCAGTCATTATGCCAAAGTATGTCCTCAAAGAGCAACTGGTGCTAGTAATTCTCGATCAGTACCCCAGGTGGAAAGGCAATCAGTGGATTTATTTCAGCCTCAGCAACAGACTAAACCAGGGGGAATCCAGACCGTGACTCAACCTCCAAGGCAACAGGCCGAGTATTTGCACTTACTGACGAACAGACTCAGGCAGCACCTGACGATGTCATAGCAGGTAATTGCTTTCTTTATGGTTATCCTGCCTATGTTTTGATAGATACAGGTGCATCTCATACATTCATATCTGAGAGATTTGTTATGTTGCATTCTTTATCGTCTGAGCCATTGCCTGACGTTGTTGTTATTTCTTCACCTTTGGATGAAGTCCTGGTATCTGTTAGAGTGATTAGACTTTGTATTCTACAATATGACGGGAATGAGATAGATTTGGATTGTATAGTACTTGGGTTATCAGATTTCGATTGTATTATTGGCATAGACATATTAACCAAGTACAGGGCGACCTTGGATTATTTCCAAAAAGTGGTTAGATTCAAACCAGAGATGGCTAATGAATGGAAATTCTACGGTAAGGGTTCTAGAGCTAAGATCCCTTTAATATCCGTGTTATTATGACCCGTCTGTTGCAGAAAGGGGCAGAAGGATTTTATGCAGTAGATGTATTGAAATGTGGTCCAGCGTTGACAGATATACCAGTTGTACAAGAGTTTGCCGATGTTTTCCCTGATGAACTTCCAGGTTTGCCTCCGGTGCGGGAAATCGATTTCAGTATCGAATTAATGCCAGGTACGCAACCAATATCCAAAACCCCTTACATGATGGCACCTATTGAACTGAAGGAGTTGAAAGATCAGTTAGAGGATTTACTTGTCAAAGGGTACATTAGACCGAGCGTTTCACCTTGGGGCGCTCCGGTACTATTTGTACGAAAGAAAGATGGTTCAATGCAGTTATGTATCGATTATCGGCAATTGAACAAGGCGACTATGAAGAACAAATACCCAATGCCCAGAATAGATGACTTATTTGACCAGTTGCAAGGCTCCGCTATCTATTCCAAGATTGATCTGAGATCTGGATATCATCAATTAAGGGTTCGTGACGAAGATATCCCTAAAACTGCTTTCAGAACAAGGTATGGTTATTATGAATTTATTGTCATGCCTTTTGGTGCAACCAATGCGCCTGCAATATTTATGGGATTGATGAATAGAGTGTTTCAGAAATATTTAGATGACTTTGTCATTATTTTTATCGATGACATCTTGATTTATTCCAAGAATGTGCATGATCACGCCGAACACCTCAGAATTATATTACAGACTTTGAGAAATGAGAAATTATATGCCAAGTTATCAAAATGTGAGTTTTGGTTGCAGAAAGTTGTGTTTCTTGGGCATATCATTTCAGGTGATGGCATTTCAGTGGATCCAAGCAAGGTAGAGGCAGTGATCAACTGGCCTAGACCGACATCAGTACCAGAAATTCGGAGTTTTATGGGCTTAGCGGGTTATTATCGTCGATTTATCAAGGATTTTTCCAGCATTGCCAAGCCTATTACGCAATTGACTCAAAATAATATGCCGTATGTCTAGACTGAAGCTTGTGAAGCTAGTTTCTTAGAACTGAAGAAGAGACTTACTAGTGCACCTGTTTTGATAATTCCTTCCGGTACAGGTGAGTTTGTAGTTTACTGTGATGCGTCTCATAGAGGTATAGGATGTATATTGATGCAGAGAGGTCGTGTCGTTGCTTATGCCTCTTGACAATTAAAGCCACATGAGACACGATATCCTATTCATGATTTAGAGCTTGCAGATATCGTCTTTGCATTGAAAATCTGGCGACACTACCTTTATGGTGAGAAATTTGAGATTTACTCTAATCAAAAGAGCTTGAAATATCTATTTTCACAATCTGAATTGAATATGCGGCAACAAAGATGGCTTGATTTATTGAAGGATTACGATTTGAAATCAAATATTCATGAAAATCAAATGCAGCTGCAGATGCCCTTAGCAAGAAGGTATGTGCTTTCTCTCTATCTGTGGTAGGGGTATCTAAGTTAATTGAAGATTGTTGTACATGAGACACGATATCCTATTCATGATTTAGAGCTTGCAGATATCGTCTTTGCATTGAAAATCTGGCGACACTACCTTTATGGTGAGAAATTTGAGATTTACTCTAATCAAAAGAGCTTGAAATATCTATTTTCACAATCTGAATTGAATATGCGGCAACAAAGATGGCTTGATTTATTGAAGGATTACGATTTGAAATCAAATATTCATGAAAATCAAATGCAGCTGCAGATGCCCTTAGCAAGAAGGTATGTGCTTTCTCTCTATCTGTGGTAGGGGTATCTAAGTTAATTGAAGATTGTTGTACATCTGGGTTGATATTTGAGACAAATATGAAGCCTATTCGAATTTGCGCTATCGAGCTGAGCCGGAATTGTTAATCAGAATCAAAGAAGCACAGAAGATGGATCCGAATATTCAGAGGTCAATTGAGATGGTCAGATCTGGACATGAATCCGAATATCGGGTCAGTGCTGATGATGTTTTATACGTGAATAACAAACTTGTTGTTTCAGATGTGTCAGAGTTGAAACAACGGATATTAAATGAAGCTCACAGAAGTAGATTCAGTATTCATCCAGGTGGCAGAAAGATGTATAATGACTTGAAAATTCAGTATTGGTGGAAACAGATGAAATCTGATGTTACTGAATTTGTATCCCACTACTTAAATTGCCAACAGGTGAAAGATGAAAGAAAGAAACCAGGTGGTCTATTACATAGCTTATACATTCCAGAATGGAAATGGGATCACATTTCCATGGATTTCGTTACATAGCTACCACATTCATCCAGAGGTTGTGATGCCATTTGGGTGATTATTGACAGATTAACAAAATCAGCATGCTTTATTCCGTACAGAATGACGTATAGACATGATCAGATGGCAGACATTTAAGTTAGAGAAGTGGTAAGATTACATGTTGTGCCTAAATCTATCGTTTCAGATCGAGACCCTAGATTTACATCGCACTTTTGGCATAGCTTGCAACAAGCTCTAGGTACGAAATTACACTTGAGTACTGCATATCATCCTCAAACAGATGGACAGTCAGAACGGACTATCCAGATGCTTGAGGATATGCTTCAAGCTGTAGTGCTAGATTTCGGCACTAACTGGCAAGATTCACTACCACTTGTGGAATTTTCTTATAATAACAGCTATCAGACAAGCATTGAGATGGCTCCATTCGAAGCACTGTACGGTAAGAAGTGTAGATCTCCATTGTATTGGGATGATTGTTGGAAAAGCGGTGGCGGATCCGGATCCCGTCTCCCGGCGGCGCAGCGGAAGTTTAAAATTAGCGCCGGGAAACGTTCAATACAATAAAACAAATCAACAAACCATTCATAGGGGGTTCTTTGATTGTTACCTTGCTGGCGTCTAGGCGCCTGGCTCCGACCAGTTTCACGAGGAAACCGGCACTTCACGGTAGGCGGCGGTCGATTACGTCTAATCAGGTCCACGACACGGAATTGATCTTCCTCCTATCAGCCTACACTAGAAGGCTGATGGATTTTATCACGAACGGAATCACCTCGTCGCAGTGATCGAAACAAGTCCGATCACGTAGAAGACGGCGAGAGGCGATGGCCGGCGGCGGCGCTTGGGAGGGCCGATGGCGGCGTGTGCAAGAGGAGGTGGGGGGCATCCGTGTGTGATGGAGGCTAGGGTTGAGAGATATCCCTTGTGTGAAGCCCTAGGTCTAGCATAAGTAGACCAATGATGGGCTTTCACTAGCCCAATGGACCTGGGGCGGGCCCAAGTCCGTATGAACATTCGTTTCAACCGTACCACCGTGGCTTCATCATAATTCCGATCGACTCAGTTTCCAAAACTGAATATTACGATGCGAAAACAATTTTTCAGATTACTTAGTCCAAAATGACAGTTTTGCCCCTCAACAGCGGGAAATCGCAATTTGACCCCTGTTGACTTTTTAGGAAGTCGCACTCCCTAAAATTCTCCTCATATGCTCAACACATTGAGCTCAGTTTCCATGCGGGAATCACGAATCCAGTACTTGTGTGACCCTCAATGGTTCAGGGATACAGCTAGCCGTGGGCCCACAACCATTGCGGCTCCGAAATCAAAATTTCGGACTTGCCCAACGGATCATGGTAAAGCGCCTAGCAACATCGCGCCATGATCCCCTAGGTATCACTGATAGTGCCTGAAAGAACCAGTTGGTCGTGGTTAGCATACAGTACGGTCCTTTCAATCCATATATCCCGATCATATCAACGACCATTGGTAAATCGAGAGTCGCTAGAGATCCGATAGCTATGCATACATCTTGGAGATCGAATAGTGACATCGCGAGTGTAACTAGGTAAACCCATTTACCTAAAACACTTCTAGTACTATGGCCAGAGATTTATACACTATTATCCCCTCAGATAGCATATGATATCCACGCATGTAAGCGAGCGGTGAATCCTCGACAACGATTCATCGACTCCTACATGCATCGGGATCTCACCCAATCCCGCCGCCTAATGACTCCAAGTGAGTCGGCAAACGGGTCAAAGTGAGACGCCTATCATGTAGAGTCTCAATGACGTTTCGAGTCGTGAGGACTAATCAGTACAACCAAGACCTCGGACTTATCCACTCGACAAATGGTAACCACTTGGAAAGTCCGAACGAGGGTAGTTCGATAGATCACCAGGTCACTATCTATCTTCATGCTCAGAACATCACAATGTTCCTTACCAATGAAACATGGTACTTCGCATCGCAGATACTAGTCTCAAGCTCGGGAGGCCTTATCCTCATTTTGACGGTCCAATCGACTAGGAACTAATTCAGAATACACAGTGACTATTAGATGTGTTTCATGATAGTCGTCATACCCACTATCACATCTAACTTACACTATGGTGCATTCTAGGTCTTTATCCAACATAATTTTTAACATTATATAAACATAATGAAGATAAAGAATGCCGTAAACAAATGCGAATATCATATATAAAGACTGTCATATACAAGAGTCTATAAACCCACTCGCCACAAGTTGGCTAGTTGGGCATCTACTCTAACAATCTCCCACTTGCCCTAAAGCCAACTACTCATCAGACGCAGTCCCATTATTTCGCGATGTTTTTCAAACAAGGGTCCTGGCAAGGGCTTCGTAAGTGGATCAGCAACGTTGTCCGCAGAGGCGACTCTCTCAACTGCTATGTCACCTCTAGCCACAATATCCCGGATTATGTGGTATTTCCTCAGTATATGTTTGGATCTTTGGTGAGACCTAGGCTCCTTTGCTTGCGCAACGGCACCCGTGTTGTCGCAGTACACCGGGACTGGACCAACTCCATTAGGAATGACGCCCAACTCTTGAACGAAATTCTTTATCCAAACCGCCTCCTTAGCAGCAGCTGATGCTGCGATGTACTCAGCCTCAGTGGTTGAATCCGCGATGGTGTCTTGCTTGGAACTCTTCCAAGAGACAGCACCACCATTGAGCATGAATACAAATCCAGAGGTTGACTTCGAATCATCCATGTCACACTGGAAGCTAGAATCAGTATAGCCTTCCAGTTTCAGTTCACCACCCCCATAGACCATGAACATATTCTTAGTCCTTCGTAAGTACTTAAGAATATCCTTCACAGCCTTCCAATGTAATTGGCCGGGGTTGTCCTGGTAGCGGCTCGTGACACTCAGAGCATATGTGACATCCGGTCTAGTCGAGATCATGCCATACATAATTCTACCTATTGTCGAGGCATATGGCACACGTGTCATACTATCTATCTCCTCATCAGTCTTTGGACACATAGACTTAGATAGAGTGACCCCGTGGCACATAGGTAGGTGTCCTCTCTTGGACTCTTCCATAGAGAACCTCTTAAGTATGGTATCGATGTAGGTGGCTTGGGTGAGTCCGAGCATCCGTTTAGATCTATCCCGATAGATCTGTATTCCAAGAATATAGGATGCTTCACCCATGTCCTTCATCAAAAATCTACTAGACAACCAGACTTTAGTTGATTGCAACATTCCTACATCATTCCCAATGAGTAGAATGTCATCAACATAAAGTACGAGTAATGTCCCAGCGCTTTTAACTACCTTCTTATAAACACATGGCTCCTCGGGATTCTTGATGAAACCAAATTCCTTAATTGTTTCATCGAATCTCAGGTTCCAACTCCTCGATGCTTGTTTGAGACCGTAGATCGATCTCTGAAGCTTGCATACCTTATGCTTGCTTCCAACAGATGTGAAACCCTCAGGCTGCGTCATATAGATCTCTTCCTTAATGTTTCCATTAAGGAACGCAGTTTTCACATCCATCTACCATATCTCATAGTCGTATCATGCGGCTATGGCTAACAAGATTCTAATTGACTTGAACATTGCGACCAGCGAGAAGGTTTCATCATAGTCAACACCTTGCCTTTGAGTGTAACCTTTCGCGACCAGTCGTGCCTTGTAGGTCATTACCTTACCATCAGGCCCAAGTTTCCTCTTGTATACCCATTTACACCCAATAGGAACAATTCCTTCGGGAGGGTTAACAAGAGTCCAAACTTGGTTTGCATGCATTGAGTCAAACTCAGACTGCATTGCTTCAAGCCACAAATTTGAATCAGCATCGGAAATTGCCTCCTTGAAAGTTCTTGGATCAGATCCAACAACTTGATCACTTTGATCATCTTCAAGGAGAAAACCATATCTCTCAGGAGCCCTAGGAACCCTTTCGGATCTCCTAGGTGCGACCATTTCTGGTACTGGCTCTGGAGGCGCAGGAGATTCACTTGGTACTTCAGTTGGTTCTCGAACCTCTTCTAGTTCTACTATCTTGCCCTTTCTATCAAGTAGAAATTCCCTTTCCATAAAGTT